>CM029406.1:49045138-49621835 GCA_017139565.1 Luffa aegyptiaca | reverse complement strand
GGGGTTATGTTTATTTGGATTTTAGTGTTTTGGGGGTTTAGAGTTTAGAATTTTAGTGTTTTCTTGTTTACGGTTTATGGTTTCTGGGTTTTCGGTTTAGGGGTTATGGACATTTAGGGTTTAGAGTTTATTTGTTTGGGTTTTTGGGAAGTTTAGGTTTCGGGTTTTCAGTTAAGGGGTTATGGACATTTAGGGTTTAGAGTTTTATTTATTGGCGTTTTAAGGAAGTTTAGTTTTAGGGTTTACCATTATCTTTTGATTTTTGGTGATTAGGCTAATTAATCGTATATGTTCAAAATTTTAAAATTTTAGGGTTACGGGTTTTGGGGGTTATGTTTATTTGGATTTTAGTGTTTTGGGGGTTTAGAGTATAGAATTTTAGGGTTTACGGTTTATGGTTTTAGGGTTTTCGGTTTAGGGGTTATGGACATTTAGGGTTTAGAGTTTTATTTATTGGCGTTTTAAGGAAGTTTAAGTTTAGGGTTTACCATCATCTTTTAATTTTTGGTGATTAGGCTAATTAATCGTACATCTTCAAAATTTTAAAATCTTAGGGTTACGGGTTTTGGGGGTTAAGTTTATTTGGATTTTAGTCTTTTTGGGGTTTAGAGTTTAGAAGTTTAGGGTTTTAGGTTTTACGGTTTATGGTTTTAGGGTTTTCGGTTTAGGGGTTATGGACATTTAGGGTTTAGAGTTTATTTGTTTGGGTTTTTCGGAAGTTTAGGTTTCGGGTTTTCAGTTTAGGGGTTATGGACATTTAGGGTTTAGAGTTTTTTTTATTGGCGTTATAAGGAAGTTTAGGTTTAGGGTTTACCATTATCTTTGGATTTTTGGTGATTAGGCTAATTAATCGTACATCTTAAAAATTTTAAAATTTTAGGGTTACGGGTTTTGGGGTTTATGTTTATTTGGATTTTAGTGTTTTGGGGGTTTAGAGTTTAGAATTTTAGTGTTTTATTGTTTAAGGTTTATGGTTTTGAGGTTTTCGGTTTAGGGGTTATGGACATTTAGGGTTTAGAGTTTATTTGTTTGGGTTTTTGGGAAGTTTAGGTTTCGGGTTTTCAGTTTAGGGGTTATGGACATTTAGGGTTTAGAGTATTATTTATTGGCGTTTGAAGGAAGTTTAGGTTTAGGGTTTACCATTATCTTTGGATTTTTGGTGATTAGGCTAATTAATCGTACATCTTCAAAATTTTAAAATTTTAGGGTTACGGGTTTTGGGGATTATATTTATTTGGATTTTAGTGTTTTGGGGGTTTAGAGTTTAGAATTTTAGGGTTTTAGGGTTTACGGTTTATGGTTTTAGGGTTTTCGGTTTAGGGGTTATGGACATTTAGGGTTTAGAGTTTATTTGTTTGGGTTTTTTGGAAGTTTAGGTTTCGGGTTTTAAGTTTAGGGGTTATGGACATTTAGGGTTTAGAGTCTTATTTATTAGCGTTATAAGGAAGTTTAGGTTTAGGGTTTACCATTATCTTTGGATTTTTGGTGATTAGGCTAATTAATCGTACATCTTCAAATATTGAAAATTTTAGGGTTACGGGTTTTGGGGGTTGTGTTTATTTGGATTTTAGTTTTTTGGGGGTATCGAATTTAGAATTTTAGGGTTTTAGGGTTTACAGCTTATGGTTTTAGGGTTTTCGGTTTAGGGGTTATGGACATCTAGGGTTTAGAGTTTATTTGTTTGGGTTTTTGGGAAGTTTAGGTTTCGGGTTTTCAGTTTAGGGGTTATGGACATTTAGGGTTTAGAGTTTTATTTATTGGCGATATAAGGAAGTTTAGGTTTAGGGTTTACCATTATCTTTGGATTTTTGGTGATTAGGCTAATTAATCCTACATCTTCAAAATTTTAAAATTTTAGGGTTACGGGTTTTGGGGGTTATGTTTATTTGGATTTTAGTGTTTTGGGGGTTTAGAGTTTAGAATTTTAGGGTTTTAGGATTTACGGTTTATGGTTTTAGGGTTTTCGGTTTAGGGGTTATGGACATTTAGGGTTTAGAGTTTATTTGTTTGGGTTTTGGGGAAGTTTAGGTTTCGGGTTTTTAGTTTAGGGGTTATGGACATTTAGGGTTTAGAGTTTTATTTATTGGCGTTATAAGGAAGTTTAGGTTTAGGGTTTACCATTATCTTTGGATTTTTGGTGATTAGGCTAATTAATCGTACATCTTCAAAATTTTAAAATGTTAGGGTTACGGGTTTTGGGGGTTATGTTTATTTGGATTTTAGTGTTTTGGGGGTTTAGAGTTTAGAATTTTAGTGTTTTATAGTTTAGGGTTTATGGTTTTTGGGTTTTCAGTTTAGGGGTTATGGACATTTAGGGTTTAGAGTTTATTTGTTTGGGTTTTTGGGAAGTTTAGGTTTCTGGTTTTCAGTTTAGGGGTTATGGACATTTAGGGTTTAGAGTATTATTTATTGGCGTTTTAAGGAAGTTTAGGTTTAGGGTTTACCACTATCTTTGGATTTTTGGTGATTAGGCTAATTAATCGTACATCTTCAAAATTTTAAAATTTTAGGTTTACGGGTTTTGGAAGTTATGTTTATTTGGATTTTAGTTTTTTGCGGGTTTAGAATTTAGAATTTTAGGGTTTTAGGGTTTACGGCTTATGGTTTTAGGGTTTTCGGTTTAGGGGTTTTGGACATTTAGGGTTTAGAGTTTATTTGTTTGGGTTTTTGGGAAGTTTAGGTTTCGGGTTTTCAGTTTAGGGGTTATGGACATTTAGGGTTTAGAGTTTTATTTATTGGCGTTTTAAGGAAGTTTAGGTTTAGGGTTTACCATTATCTTTGGATTTTTTGTGATTAGGCTAATTAATCGTACATCTTCAAAATTTTAAAATCTTAGGGTTACGGGTTTTGGGGGTTAAGTTTATTTGGATTTTAGTGTTTTTGGGGTTTAGAGTTTAGAAGTTTAGGGTTTTAGGGTTTACGGTTTATGGTTTTAGGGTTTTCAGTTTAGGGGTAATGGACATTTAGGGTTTAGAGTTTATTTGTTTGGGTTTTTGGGAAGTTTAGGTTTCGGATTTTCAGTTTAGGGGTTATGGACATTTAGGGTTTAGAGTTTTATTTATCGGCGTTATAAGGAAGTTTAGGTTTAGGGTTTACCATTATCTTTTGATTTTTGGTGATTAGGCTAATTAATCGTACATCTTCAAAATTTTAAAATTTTAGGGTTACGGGTTTTGGGGTTTATGTTTATTTGGATTTTAGTGTTTTGGGGGTTTAGAGTTTAGAATTTTAGTGTTTTATTGTTTACGGTTTATGGTTTTTGGGTTTTCGGTTTAGGGGTTATGGACATTTAGGGTTTAGAGTTTATTTGTTTGGGTTTTTGGGAAGTTTCGGATTCTTGTTTTCAGTTTAGGGGTTATGGACATTTAGGGTTTAGAGTATTATTTATTGGCGTTTTAAGGAAGTTTAGGTTTAGGGTTTACCATTATCTTTGGATTTTTGGTGATTAGGCTAATTAATCGTACATCTTCAAAATTTTAAAACTTTAGGGTTACGGGTTTTTGGGGTTTTGTTTATTTGGATTTTAGTGTTTTGGGGGTTTAGAGTTTAGAATTTTAGGGTTTTAGGGTTTACGGTTTATGGTTTTAGGGTTTTCGGTTTAGGGTTTATGGACATTTAGGGTTTAGAGTTTACTTGTTTGGGTTTTTGGGAAGTTTAGGTTTCTGGTTTTCAGTTTAGGGGTTATGAACATTTAGGGTTTAGAGTATTATTTATTGGCGTTTTAAGGAAGTTTAGGTTTACGGTTTACCATTATCTTTGGATTTTTGGTGATTAGGCTTATTAATCGTACATCTTCAAAATTTTAAAATTTTAGGGTTACGGGTTTTGGGGGTTATTTTTATTTGGATTTTAGTTTTTTGTGGGTTTAGAGTTTAGAATTTTAGGGTTTTAGGGTTTACGGTTTGTGGTTTTAGGGTTTTGTTTAGGGGTTTTCGACATTTAGGGTTTAGAGTTTTATTTATTGGCGTTATAAGGAAGTTTAGGTTTAGGGTTTACCATTATCTTTGGATTTTTGGTGATTAGGCTAATTAATCGTACATCTTCAAAATTTTAAAACTTTAGGGTTACGGGTTTTGGGGGTTTTGTTTATTTGGATTTTAGTGTTTTGGGGGTTTAGAGTTTAGAATTTTAGGGTTTTAAGGTTTACGGTTTATGGTTTTAGGGTTTTCGGTTTAGAGGTTATGGACATTTAGGGTTTAGAGTTTATTTGTTTGGGTTTTTGGGAAGTTTAGGTTTCTGGTTTTCAGTTTAGGGGTTATGGACATTTAGGGTTTAGAGTATTATTTATTGGCGTTTTAAGGAAGTTTAGATTTAGGGTTTACCATTATCTTTGGATTTTTTCTGATTAGGCTAATTAATCGTACATCTTCAAAATTTTAAAATTTTAGGGTTACGGGTTTTGGGGGTTATTTTTATTTGGATTTTAGTTTTTTGGGGGTTTAGAGTTTAGAATTTTAGGGTTTTAGTATTTACGGTATATGGTTTTAGAGTTTTCGGTTTAGGGGTTTTGGACATTTAGGGTTTAGAATTTATTTGTTTGGGTTTTTTGGAAGTTTAGGTTTCGGGTTTTCAGTTTAGGGGTTATGGACATTTAGGGTTTAGAGTTTTATTTATTGGCTTTATAAGGAAGTTTAGGTTTAGGGTTTACCATTATCTTTGGATTTTTTGTGATTAGGCTAATTAATCGTACATCTTCAAAATTTTAAAATCTTAGGGTTACGGGTTTTGGGGGTTAAGTTTATTTGGATTTTAGTGTTTTTGGGGTTTAGAGTTTAGAAGTTTAGGGTTTTAGGGTTTACGGTTTATGGTTTTAGGGTTTTCGGTTTAGGGGTTATGGACATTTAGGCTTTAGAGTTTATTTGTTTGGGTTTTTGGGAAGTTTAGGTTTCGGGTTTTCAGTTTATGGGTTATGGACATTTAGGGTTTAGAGTTTTATTTATTGGCGTTATAAGGAAGTTTAGGTTTAGGGTTTACCATTATCTTTGGATTTTTGGTGATTAGGCTAATTAATCGTACATCTTCAAAATTTTAAAATTTTAGGGTTACGGGTTTTGGGGGTTATGTTTATTTGGATTTTAGTGTTTTAGGGTTTAGAGTTTAGATTTCAGTTTAGGGGTTATGGACATTTAGGGTTTAGAGTTTTATTTATAGGCGTTATAAGGAAGTTTAGGTTTAGGGTATACAATTATCTTTGGATTTTTGGTGATTAGGCTAATTAATCGTACATCTTCAAAATTTTAAAATTTTAGGGTTACGGGTTTTGGGGGTTATGTTTATTTGGATTTTAGTGTTTTGGGGCTTTAGAGTATAGAATTTTAGGGTTTACGATTTATGGTTTTAGGGTTTTCTGTTTAGGGGTTATGGACATTTAGGGTTTAGAGTTTATTTGTTTGGGTTTTTGGGAAGTTTAGGTTTCGGGTTTTCAGTTTAGGGGTTATGGACATTTAGGGTTTAGAGTTTTATTTATTGGCGTTTTAAGGAAGTTTAGGTTTAGGGTTTACCATTATCTTTGGATTTTCTGTGATTAGGCTAATTGATCGTCCATCTTCAAAATTTGAAAATTTTAGCGTTACGGGTTTTGGGGGTTATGTTTATTTTGATTTTAGATTTTTGGGGGTTTAGAGTTTAGAATTTTAGGGTTTTAGGGTTTAAGGTTTATGGTTTTAAGGTTTTCGGTTTAGGGGTTATGGACATTTAGGGTTTAGAGTTTATTTGTTTGGGTTTTTGGGAAGTTTAGGTTTCGGGTTTTCAGTTTAGGGGTTATGGACATTTAGGGTTTAGAGTTTTATTTATTGGCGTTATAAGGAAGTTTAGGTTTAGGGTTTACAATTATCTTTGGATTTTTTGTGATTAGGCTAATTAATCGTACATCTTCAAAATTTTAAAATTTTAGGGTTACGGGTTTTGGGGGTTATGTTTATTTGGATTTTAGTGTTTTGGGGGTTTAGAGTATAGAATTTTAGGGTTTACGATTTATGGTTTTAGGGTTTTCGGTTTAGGGGTTATGGACATTTAGGGTTTAGAGTTTATTTGTTTGGGTTTTTGGGAAGTTTAGGTTTCGGGTTTTCAGTTTAGGGGTTACGGACATTTAGGGTTTAGAGTTTTATTTATTGGCGTTTTAAGGAAGTTTAGGTTTAGGGTTTACCATTATCTTTGGATTTTTGGTGATTAGGCTAATTCATCGTCCATCTTCAAAATTTGAAAATTTTAGCGTTACGGGTTTTGGGGGTTATGTTTATTTGGAGTTTAGATTTTTGGTGGTTTAGAGTTTAGAATTTTAGGGTTTTAGGGTTTAAGGTTTATGGTTTTAAGGTTTTCGGTTTAGGGGTTATGGACATTTAGGGTTTAGAGTTTATTTGTTTGGGTTTTTGGGAAGTTTAGGTTTCGGGTTTTCAGTTTAGGGGTTATGGACATTTAGGGTTTAGAGTTTTATTTATTGGCGTTATAAGGAAGTTTAGGTTTAGGGTTTACAATTATCTTTGGATTTTTGGTGATTAGGCTAATTAATAGTACATCTTCAAAATTTTAAAATTTTAGGTTTACGGGTTTTGGGGGTTATGTTTATTTGGATTTTAGTGTTTTGGGGGTTTAGAGTATAGAATTTTAGGCTTTACGATTTATGGTTTTAGGGTTTTCGGTTTAGGGGTTATGGACATTTAGGGTTTAGAGTTTATTTGTTTGGGTTTTTGGGAAGTTTAGGTTTCGGGTTTTCAGTTTAGGGGTTATGGACATTTAGGGTTTAAAGTTTTATTTATTGGCGTTTTAAGGAAGTTTAGGTTTAGGGTTTACCATTATCTTTGGATTTTTGGTGATTAGGCTAATTGATCGTCCATCTTCAAAATTTGAAAATTTTAGCGTTACGGGTTTTGGGGGTTATGTTTATTTGGATTTTAGATTTTTGGTGGTTTAGAGTTTAGAATTTTAGGGTTTTAGGGTTTAAGGTTTATAGTTTTAAGGTTTTCGGTTTAGGGGTTATGGACATTTAGGCTTTAGAGTTTATTTGTTTGGGTTTTTGGGAAGTTTTGGTTTCGGGTTTTCAGTTTAGGGGTTATGGACATTTAGGGTTTAGAGTTTTATTTATTGGCGTTATAAGGAAGTTTAGGTTTAGGGTTTACAATAATCTTTGGATTTTTGGTGATTAGGCTAATTAATCGTACATCTTCAAAATTTTAAAATTTTAGAGTTACGGGTTTTGGGGGTTATGTTTATTTGGATTTTAGTTTTTTGGGGGTTTAGAGTATAGAATTTTAGGGTTTACGATTTATGGTTTTAGGGTTTTCTGTTTAGGGGTTATGGACATTTAGGGTTTAGAGTTTATTTGTTTGGGTTTTTGGGAAGTTTAGGTTTCGGGTTTTCAGTTTAGGGGTTATGGACATTTAGGGTTTAGAGTTTTATTTATTGGCGTTATAATTAAGTTTAGGTTTAGGGTTTACAATTATCTTTGGATTTTTGGTGATTAGGCTAATTAATCGTACATCTTCAAAATTTTAAAATTTTAGGGTTACGGGTTTTGGGTGTTATGTTTATTTTGATTTTAGTGTTTTGGGGGTTTAGAGTTTAGAATTTTTGGGTTTTAGGGTTTCCGGTTTAAGGTTTTAGGGTTTTCGGTTTAGGGGTTATGGACATTTAGGGTTTAGAGTTTATTTGTTTAGGTTTTTGGGAAGTTTAGGTTTCGGGTTTTCAGTTTAGGGGTTATGGACATTTAGGGTTTACAGTTATATTTATTGGCGTTATAAGGAAGTTTAGGTTTAGGGTTTACCATTATCTTTGGATTTTTGGTGATTAGGCTAATTAATCGTACATCTTCAAAATTTTAAAATTTTAGGGTTACGGGTTTTGGGGATTATATTTATTTGGATTTTAGTGTTTTGGGGGTTTAGAGTTTAGAATTTTAGGGTTTTAGGGTTTACGGTTTATGGTTTTAGGGTTTTCGGTTTAGGGGTTATGGACATTTAGGGTTTAGAGTTTATTTGTTTGGGTTTTTGGGACGTTTAGGTTTCGGGTTTTAAGTTTAGGGGTTATGGACATTTAGGGTTTAGAGTCTTATTTATTCGCGTTATAAGGAAGTTTAGGTTTAGGGTTTACCATTATCTTTGGATTTTTGGTGATTAGGCTAATTAATCGTACATCTTCAAATATTGAAAATTTTAGGGTTACGGGTTTTGGGGGTTATTTTTATTTGGATTTTAGTCTTTGGGGGTTTAGAGTTTAGAATTTTAGGGTTTTAGGGTTTCGGTTTATGGTTTTATTGTTTTCGGTTTAGGGGTTATGGACATTTAGGGTTTAGAGTTTATTTGTTTGGGTTTTTGGGAAGTTTAGGTTTCGGGTTTTCAGTTTAGGGGTTATGGACATTTTGGGTTTAGAGTTTTATTTATTGGCGTTATAAGGAAGTTTAGGTTTAGGGTTTACCATTATCTTTGGATTTTTGGTGATTAGGCTAATTAATCGTACATCTTCAAAATTTGAAAATTTTAGGGTTACGGGTTTTGGGGGTTAAGTTTATTTGGATTTTAGTGTTTTGGGGGTATAGAGTTTAGAATTTTAGGGTTTTATGGTTTACGGTTTATGGTTTTAGGGTTTTCGGTTTAGGGGTTATGGACATTTAGGGTTTAGAGTTTATTTGTTTGGGTTTTTGGGACGTTTAGGTTTCGGGTTTTTCAGTTTAGGGGTTATGGACATTTAGGGTTTGGAGTTTTATTTATTGGCGCTTTAAGGAATTTTAGGTTTAGGGTTTACCATTATCTTTTGATTTTTAGTGATTAGGCTAATTAATCGTACATCTTCAAAATTTTAAAATTTTAGGGTTACGGGTTTTGGGGGTTATGTTTATTTGGATTTCAGTGTTTTGGGGGTTTAGAGTTTAGAATTTTAGGGTTTTAGGGTTTAAGGTTTATGGTTTTAAGGTTTTCGGTTTGGGGATTGTGGACATTTAGGGTTTAGAGTTTATTTGTTTGGGTTTTTGGGAAGTTTAGGTTTCGGGTTTTGAGTTTAGGGGTTATGGACATTTAGTGTGTTTAGTTTTATTTATTGGCGTTATAAGGAAGTTTAGGTTTAGGGTTTACCATTATCTTTGGATTTTTGGTGATTAGGCTTATTAATCGTACATCTTCAAAATTTTAAAATTTAAGGGTTACGGGTTTTGGGGGTTAAGTTTATTTGGATTTTAGTGTTTTGGGGGTTTAGAGTTTAGAATTTTAGGCTTTACGATTTATGGTTTTAGGGTTTACGGTTTAGGGGTTATGGACATTTAGGGTTTAGAGTTTATTTGTTTAGGTTTTTGGGAAGTTTAGATTTCGGGTATTCAGTTTAGGGGTTATGGACATTTAGGGTTTAGAGTTTTATTTATTGGCGCTTTAAGGAAGTTTAGGTTTAGGGTTTACCATTATCTTTGGATTTTTAGTGATTAGGCTAATTAATCGTACATCTTAAAAATTTTAAAATTTTAGGGTTACGGGTTTTGGGGGTTATGTTTATTTTGATTTCAGTGTTTTGGGGGTTTAGAGTTTAGAATTTTAGGGTTTTAGGGTTTAAGGTTTATGGTTTTAAGGTTTTCGGTTTGGGGATTGTGGACATTTAGGGTTTAGAATTTATTTGTTTGGGTTTTTGGGAAGTTTAGGTTTCGGGTTTTCAGTTTAGGGGTTATGGACAATTAGGGTTTACAGTTTTATTTATTGGCGTTATAAGGAAGTTTAGGTTTAGGGTTTACCATTATCTTTGGATTTTTGGTGATTAGGCTAATTAATTGTACATCTTCAAAATTTTAAAATTTAAGGGTTACGGGTTTTGGGGGTTAAGTTTATTTGGATTTTAGTGTTTTGGGGGTTTAGAGTTTAGAATTTTAGGGTTTTAGGGTTTACGGTTTATGGTTTTAGGGTTTTCGGTTTAGGGGTTATGGACATTTAGGGTTTAGAGTTTATTTGTTTGGGTTTTTGGGAAGTTTAGGTTTCGGGTTTTCAGTTTAGGGGTTATGGACAATTAGGGTTTACAGTTTTATTTATTGGCGTTATAAGGAAGTTTAGGTTTAGGGTTTACCATTATCTTTGGATTTTTGGTGATTAGGCTAATTAATTGTACATCTTCAAAATTTTAAAATTTAAGGGTTACGGGTTTTGGGGGTTAAGTTTATTTGGATTTTAGTGTTTTGGGGGTTTAGAGTTTAGAATTTTAGGGTTTTAGGGTTTACGGTTTAGGGGTTATGGACATTTAGGGTTTAGAGTTTATTTGTTTAGGTTTTTGGGAAGTTTAGATTTCGGGTATTCAGTTTAGGGGTTATGGACATTTAGGGTTTAGAGTTTTATTTATTGGCGTTATAAGGAAGTTTAGGTTTAGGGTTTACAATTATCTTTGGATTTTTGGTGATTAGGCTAATTAATAGTACATCTTCAAAATTTTAAAATTTTAGGTTTACGGGTTTTGGGGGTTATGTTTATTTGGATTTTAGTGTTTTGGGGGTTTAGAGTATAGAATTTTAGGCTTTACGATTTATGGTTTTAGGGTTTTCGGTTTAGGGGTTATGGACATTTAGGGTTTAGAGTTTATTTGTTTGGGTTTTTGGGAAGTTTAGGTTTCGGGTTTTCAGTTTAGGGGTTATGGACATTTAGGGTTTAAAGTTTTATTTATTGGCGTTTTAAGGAAGTTTAGGTTTAGGGTTTACCATTATCTTTGGATTTTTGGTGATTAGGCTAATTGATCGTCCATCTTCAAAATTTGAAAATTTTAGCGTTACGGGTTTTGGGGGTTATGTTTATTTGGATTTTAGATTTTTGGTGGTTTAGAGTTTAGAATTTTAGGGTTTTAGGGTTTAAGGTTTATAGTTTTAAGGTTTTCGGTTTAGGGGTTATGGACATTTAGGCTTTAGAGTTTATTTGTTTGGGTTTTTGGGAAGTTTTGGTTTCGGGTTTTCAGTTTAGGGGTTATGGACATTTAGGGTTTAGAGTTTTATTTATTGGCGTTATAAGGAAGTTTAGGTTTAGGGTTTACAATAATCTTTGGATTTTTGGTGATTAGGCTAATTAATCGTACATCTTCAAAATTTTAAAATTTTAGAGTTACGGGTTTTGGGGGTTATGTTTATTTGGATTTTAGTTTTTTGGGGGTTTAGAGTATAGAATTTTAGGGTTTACGATTTATGGTTTTAGGGTTTTCTGTTTAGGGGTTATGGACATTTAGGGTTTAGAGTTTATTTGTTTGGGTTTTTGGGAAGTTTAGGTTTCGGGTTTTCAGTTTAGGGGTTATGGACATTTAGGGTTTAGAGTTTTATTTATTGGCGTTATAATTAAGTTTAGGTTTAGGGTTTACAATTATCTTTGGATTTTTGGTGATTAGGCTAATTAATCGTACATCTTCAAAATTTTAAAATTTTAGGGTTACGGGTTTTGGGTGTTATGTTTATTTTGATTTTAGTGTTTTGGGGGTTTAGAGTTTAGAATTTTTGGGTTTTAGGGTTTCCGGTTTAAGGTTTTAGGGTTTTCGGTTTAGGGGTTATGGACATTTAGGGTTTAGAGTTTATTTGTTTAGGTTTTTGGGAAGTTTAGGTTTCGGGTTTTCAGTTTAGGGGTTATGGACATTTAGGGTTTACAGTTATATTTATTGGCGTTATAAGGAAGTTTAGGTTTAGGGTTTACCATTATCTTTGGATTTTTGGTGATTAGGCTAATTAATCGTACATCTTCAAAATTTTAAAATTTTAGGGTTACGGGTTTTGGGGATTATATTTATTTGGATTTTAGTGTTTTGGGGGTTTAGAGTTTAGAATTTTAGGGTTTTAGGGTTTACGGTTTATGGTTTTAGGGTTTTCGGTTTAGGGGTTATGGACATTTAGGGTTTAGAGTTTATTTGTTTGGGTTTTTGGGACGTTTAGGTTTCGGGTTTTAAGTTTAGGGGTTATGGACATTTAGGGTTTAGAGTCTTATTTATTCGCGTTATAAGGAAGTTTAGGTTTAGGGTTTACCATTATCTTTGGATTTTTGGTGATTAGGCTAATTAATCGTACATCTTCAAATATTGAAAATTTTAGGGTTACGGGTTTTGGGGGTTATTTTTATTTGGATTTTAGTCTTTGGGGGTTTAGAGTTTAGAATTTTAGGGTTTTAGGGTTTCGGTTTATGGTTTTATTGTTTTCGGTTTAGGGGTTATGGACATTTAGGGTTTAGAGTTTATTTGTTTGGGTTTTTGGGAAGTTTAGGTTTCGGGTTTTCAGTTTAGGGGTTATGGACATTTTGGGTTTAGAGTTTTATTTATTGGCGTTATAAGGAAGTTTAGGTTTAGGGTTTACCATTATCTTTGGATTTTTGGTGATTAGGCTAATTAATCGTACATCTTCAAAATTTGAAAATTTTAGGGTTACGGGTTTTGGGGGTTAAGTTTATTTGGATTTTAGTGTTTTGGGGGTATAGAGTTTAGAATTTTAGGGTTTTATGGTTTACGGTTTATGGTTTTAGGGTTTTCGGTTTAGGGGTTATGGACATTTAGGGTTTAGAGTTTATTTGTTTGGGTTTTTGGGACGTTTAGGTTTCGGGTTTTTCAGTTTAGGGGTTATGGACATTTAGGGTTTGGAGTTTTATTTATTGGCGCTTTAAGGAATTTTAGGTTTAGGGTTTACCATTATCTTTTGATTTTTAGTGATTAGGCTAATTAATCGTACATCTTCAAAATTTTAAAATTTTAGGGTTACGGGTTTTGGGGGTTATGTTTATTTGGATTTCAGTGTTTTGGGGGTTTAGAGTTTAGAATTTTAGGGTTTTAGGGTTTAAGGTTTATGGTTTTAAGGTTTTCGGTTTGGGGATTGTGGACATTTAGGGTTTAGAGTTTATTTGTTTGGGTTTTTGGGAAGTTTAGGTTTCGGGTTTTGAGTTTAGGGGTTATGGACATTTAGTGTGTTTAGTTTTATTTATTGGCGTTATAAGGAAGTTTAGGTTTAGGGTTTACCATTATCTTTGGATTTTTGGTGATTAGGCTTATTAATCGTACATCTTCAAAATTTTAAAATTTAAGGGTTACGGGTTTTGGGGGTTAAGTTTATTTGGATTTTAGTGTTTTGGGGGTTTAGAGTATAGAATTTTAGGCTTTACGATTTATGGTTTTAGGGTTTACGGTTTAGGGGTTATGGACATTTAGGGTTTAGAGTTTATTTGTTTAGGTTTTTGGGAAGTTTAGATTTCGGGTATTCAGTTTAGGGGTTATGGACATTTAGGGTTTAGAGTTTTATTTATTGGCGCTTTAAGGAAGTTTAGGTTTAGGGTTTACCATTATCTTTGGATTTTTAGTGATTAGGCTAATTAATCGTACATCTTAAAAATTTTAAAATTTTAGGGTTACGGGTTTTGGGGGTTATGTTTATTTTGATTTCAGTGTTTTGGGGGTTTAGAGTTTAGAATTTTAGGGTTTTAGGGTTTAAGGTTTATGGTTTTAAGGTTTTCGGTTTGGGGATTGTGGACATTTAGGGTTTAGAATTTATTTGTTTGGGTTTTTGGGAAGTTTAGGTTTCGGGTTTTCAGTTTAGGGGTTATGGACAATTAGGGTTTACAGTTTTATTTATTGGCGTTATAAGGAAGTTTAGGTTTAGGGTTTACCATTATCTTTGGATTTTTGGTGATTAGGCTAATTAATTGTACATCTTCAAAATTTTAAAATTTAAGGGTTACGGGTTTTGGGGGTTAAGTTTATTTGGATTTTAGTGTTTTGGGGGTTTAGAGTTTAGAATTTTAGGGTTTTAGGGTTTACGGTTTATGGTTTTAGGGTTTTCGGTTTAGGGGTTATGGACATTTAGGGTTTAGAGTTTATTTGTTTGGGTTTTTGGGAAGTTTAGGTTTCGGGTTTTCAGTTTAGGGGTTATGGACAATTAGGGTTTACAGTTTTATTTATTGGCGTTATAAGGAAGTTTAGGTTTAGGGTTTACCATTATCTTTGGATTTTTGGTGATTAGGCTAATTAATTGTACATCTTCAAAATTTTAAAATTTAAGGGTTACGGGTTTTGGGGGTTAAGTTTATTTGGATTTTAGTGTTTTGGGGGTTTAGAGTTTAGAATTTTAGGGTTTTAGGGTTTACGGTTTAGGGGTTATGGACATTTAGGGTTTAGAGTTTATTTGTTTAGGTTTTTGGGAAGTTTAGATTTCGGGTATTCAGTTTAGGGGTTATGGACATTTAGGGTTTAGAGTTTTATTTATTGGCGCTTTAAGGAAGTTTAGGTTTAGGGTTTACCATTATCTTTGGATTTTTAGTAATTAGGCTAATTAATCGTACATCTTAAAAATTTTAAAATTTTAGGGTTACGGGTTTTGGGGGTTATGTTTATTTTGATTTCAGTGTTTTGGGGGTTTAGAGTTTAGAATTTTAGGGTTTTAGGGTTTAAGGTTTATGGTTTTAAGGTTTTCGGTTTGGGGATTGTGGACATTTAGGGTTTAGAATTTATTTGTTTGGGTTTTTGGGAAGTTTAGGTTTCGGGTTTTCAGTTTAGGGGTTATGGACAATTAGGGTTTACAGTTTTATTTATTGGCGTTATAAGGAAGTTTAGGTTTAGGGTTTACCATTATCTTTGGATTTTTGGTGATTAGGCTAATTAATTGTACATCTTCAAAATTTTAAAATTTAAGGGTTACGGGTTTTGGGGGTTAAGTTTATTTGGATTTTAGTGTTTTGGGGGTTTAGAGTTTAGAATTTTAGGGTTTTAGGGTTTACGGTTTATGGTTTTAGGGTTTTCGGTTTAGGGGTTATGGACATTTAGGGTTTAGAGTTTATTTGTTTGGGTTTTTGGGAAGTTTAGGTTTCGGGTTTTCAGTTTAGGGGTTATGGACATTTTGGGTTTAGAGTTTTATTTATTGGCGTTATAAGGAAGTTTAGGTTTAGGGTTTACCATTATCTTGTGATTTTTGGTGATTAGGCTAATTAATCGTACATCTTTAAAATTTGAAAATTTTAGGGTTATGGGTTTTGGGGGTTATGTTTATTTGGATTTTAGTGTTTTGGGGGTTTAGAGTTTAGAATTTTTGGGTTTTAGGGTTTACGGTTTATGGTTTTAGGGTTTTCGGTTTAGGGGTTAAGGACATTTAGGGTTTAGAGTTTATTTGTTTGGGTTTTTGGGAAGTTTAGGTTTCGGGTTTTCAGTTTAGGGGTTATGGACATTTAGGGTTTACAGTTTTATTTATTGGCGTTATAAGGAAGTTTAGGTTTAGGGTTTACCATTATCTTTGGATTTTTGGTGATTAGGCTAATTAATCGTACATCTTCAAAATTTTAAAATTTTAGGGTTACGGGTTTTGGGGGTTATATTTATTTGGATTTTAGTGTTTTGGGGGTTTAGAGTTTTGAATTTTTGGGTTTTAGGGTTTACGGTTTATAGTTTTAGGGTTTTCGGTTTAGGGGTTATGGACATTTAGGGTTTAGAGTTTATTTGTTTGGGTTTTTGGGAAGTTTAGGTTTCAGGTTTTAAGTTTAGGGGTTATGGACATTTAGGGTTTAGAGTCTTATTTATTAGCGTTATAAGGAAGTTTAGGTTTAGGGTTTACCATTATCTTTGGATTTTTGGTGATTAGGCTAATTAATCGTACATCTTCAAAATTTGAAAATTTTAGGGTTACGGGTTTTGTGGGTTATTTTTATTTGGATTTTAGTGTTTGGGGGTTTAGAGTTTAGAATTTTAGGGTTTTAGGGTTTACGGTTTATGGTTTTATTGTTTTCGGTTTAGGGGTTATGGACATTTAGGGTTTAGAGTTTATTTGTTTGGGTTTTTGGGAAGTTTAGGTTTCGGTTTTTCAGTTTAGGGGTTATAGACATTTAGGGTTTATAGTTTTATTTATTGGCGCTTTAAGGAAGTTTAGGTTTAGGGTTTACCATTATCTTTTGATTTTTAGTGATTAGGCTAATTAATCGTACATCTTCAAAATTTTAAAATTTTAGGGTTACGAGTTTTGGGGGTTATGTTTATTTGGATTTTAGTGTTTTGGGGGTTTAGAGTTTAGAATTTTAGGGTTTTAGGGTTTACGGTTTATGGTTTTAGGGTTTTCGGTTTAGAGGTTATGGACATTTAGGGTTTAGAGTTTATTTGTTTGGGTTTTTGGGAAGTTTAGGTTTCGGGTTTTCAGTTTAGGGTTTAGGGTTTAGGGTTTAGGGTTTCGGGTTTTCAGTTTAGGGGTTATGGACATTTAGGGTTTACAGTCTTATTTAGGGTTTAGGGTTTAGGGTTTAGGGTTTAGGGTTTACCATTATCTTTGGATTTTTGGTGATTAGGCTAATTAATCGTACATCTTCAAAATTTTAAAATTTTAGGGTTACGGGTTTTGGGGGTTATATTTATTTGGATTTTAGTGTTTTGGGGGTTTAGAGTTTAGAATTTTAGGGTTTTAGGGTTTACGGTTTATGGTTTTAGGGTTTTCGGTTTAGGGGTTATGGACATTTAGGGTTTAGAGTTTATTTGTTTGGGTTTTTGGGAAGTTTAGGTTTCGGATTTTAAGTTTAGGGGTTATGGACATTTAGGGTTTAGAGTCTTATTTATTGGCGTTATAAGGAAGTTTAGGTTTAGGGTTTACCATTATCTTTGGATTTTTGGTGATTAGGCTAATTAATCGTACATCTTCAAAATTTTAAAATTTTAGGGTTACGGGTTTTGGGGGTTATGTTTATTTGGATTTTAGTGTTTTTGGGGTTTAGAGTTTAGAATTTTAGGGTTTTAGGGTTTACGGTTTATTGTTTTAAGGTTTTCGGTTTAGGGGTTCTCATCATCGTCGTCGTTATCATCATCATCATCATTATCGTCATCGTCACCACCACCATCATCATCATCATCATCCTCGCCGTCATCATCATCATCCTTGTTGTCATCATCATCTTCATCTTCTTCTTCATCATCATTATCATAATCATCAGATGTTCGAGATTAGGGGTTTTGGTTTTTTATTAGACTCGGATTTGTTTGGCGTTTATAGGGTGTGGGGCTAAAGGCTTGGTTTAATGTTTAGGGTTTAGGGTTTGTTTATCATTATCATTTTTATTTTTGATCCTTACAGGATACACTGATTCTGACTTTCAAACTGATAAAGATTCGAGGAAATCTACATCGGGGTCAGTATTCACTCTAAATGAAGGAGCAATAGTATGGCGCAGCATCAAGCAAGGATGCATTGCAGACTCGACCATGGAGGCCGAATATGTAGCCGCTTGCGAAGCAGCAAAAGAGGCAGTATGGCTCAGGAAGTTCCTAACTGACTTGGAAGTCGTTCCAAATATGCATCTGCCTATCACCTTGTATTGTGATAATAGCGGCGCAGTTGTAAACTCAAAGGAACCTCGCAGCCATAAGAGAGGCAAGCACATCGAAAGGAAATACCATCTCATTAGGAAGATTGTGCACCGAGGAGACGTGATCGTCACGAAGATAGAGTCGGAGCACAACATTGCTGATCCATTCACGAAGACTCTCACGGCTAAAGTGTTCGAGAGTCATCTAGAAGGTCTAGGTCTGCGAGATATGTACGAGAAATAATCTAGGTCAAGTGGGAGAATTGTAACCGGTATATCGATACCTTAGTATACTGGGTATTTAGATGCCCTAGTTTATTGTATTTTTACTTTGTTATTAATACAAGTATTTATTCACCCACTGCTGTTATAGATTATAGTACATCCCACTAAACTAGAGTTTTAGTTCAAGTGGGAGATTGTTGGGATTGGTGTCCTAAAACTCGTAGATAGTGAATGTTAAACGAATTATATACTTATTCGATAAAGGCGTTATCGAGATTAATTCAGTAAAGTTATTACTGAATAAAGTAAATTGCACATATAATAACTCAAATCCAATAAACTAAGATCCATGGCTATAGGATGAACACTTGAGCTTTATGTAGAGACATAAAAGTGGATCAAGCTTGAGTAATAGCCAAAACGGTCTATAGTATAGGGATAGGGTTGGGTACCTTATTCTGGGGACACTATGAGACGCGGCCCACTTTATAGATGGTATAGACGATGTGATCCTAAATCGTCCATGTAGAGACATGCGAGTGGGGGCGTCCTATGCAATGAGTTTGCATAAGACCAGGACCAAGAAATAAGTCACTCTCGCTTTATAACACCGTTTACTGACGAGACTGACTATTTCATATGATGACCTAGGTAACTCGATCTTAATCCTGAGCTAACTATGAACTCCTGTTTATTCGGGCTTATCCTTAGATCTGCATAGGTGAGAGTGGCTCAGTATCGCCGACTCAATAAGCCTCCCATTTCAGGGATAGGAACGGGTAGATAGCTGGGGACATAGTCGTGCAAGAAGGAATTCACTCCTACCCGAATAAGGGATAGTAGAGAGGTTGTTCCCTTAAGTGCTGACTCCGGGGCTTGAACAAAGGGATCCCGCCCTCTCATTGGCCCGAGAGGGACTCGGTTTATTGGTTGGACCATAAACCAATTGTTCATTAGAGGATCAGTGGGACTTAAGGAACTAGAAGTACTATAGGGGTAAAACGGCTTATTGACCTAGCTATAGCTACGAACAACCTGTGAAGGATCGACTTACTAATCATGGTTAAATCAAGTGGACGGAAATATATCTATAGTGAGGGGAGTGCAACTATCGGGCTATAGTGGAGTGTCCCGATAGTTAACGAATGTTGGCTAGCTTGGACAATGAGATTAGTCGGTTAGCCTCGAATCGTTGGAGCCCATGATCTATAGGTCCATTAGGTCCCCCTACTAGCTCATATCGGAATTAAGCCTAGAACAAAAGATAGGAAGCTTTGAATCGTTCAAAATCGGGAAAAAGGGTATTATCGTAAATTGTGTTTGACACAATAATTTAATTATGAATTAAATTAGAAAATGAGAGATGAAGTATTTAAAAGTGTTTTGAATACTATATATATGTATTAGGAATCATATATATGGAATTGCACAAGATAACAAAGATTAATTAGATTAATCATATCAAAATTAATTTGAAAATTTTCAAATTAATTACCAAGCAATCAATTTCAATTTAGAATTGAAATTGGGGGTAATTTGCAAGCTTGAAATTTGATTTCAATTTGAATTTAGTGGATTTAGTTGGAAATCCACTTAATGCATGATCATTCAAAGTGGAAAGACAACTCACTCATGCATTGTTGCATGTCTTGTGTAATGTACACCTAGAATCCACTTGAGCTTGCAAATACACCATGTGTCTTGTGTCTTGAGGCTTGGCTTTGCATGGAGAAAGTCTTTAAAAGGAGTTTGAATCATATTCAAACATAAGAGAGCCATTTCCTTAATGTTATGCTGCTGGAATTTGGACTCAAAGTTCTCTCATCTCTCATTCTTCTCCATTGCTTGATGCTTCAAGCATTCCCTTCCCATTCCCTATCTTATATAGACTCCCACAAGTCGTTCTTGGCCCGGAGTATAGTAGGGAAGACTCTAGAGGTTGTCCAAGGAGCATAGGAGAGGCAAACACCACAAGGAGTTTATCATAAGTGAGCTACAAAGGTTGGTGTTTTCTAAACTCTCTATTCTGTCTTTTCTAGAACATGCATGCTTTAGGAGTAAAATTGAATGTCTTAAGTGCTTTCGATCTTCAATTGCTTCCGCATGTGTAATATGTACACCTTCACTCTTCTCTACCTTTTCTTTTTTTTTTTTGTTTAATAAAAGGAAGGGAGAGGGAGGAGGGCTCCTCCTCCCTTTCCAGCGCCGGCGACGGGAGGAGGGCCCTCCAAAAAAAAAAGGGAGTTGAAACCCCCTTCGAATCTGTGTAAAACGAGTTCGAGAAGATCGCTCGAGTCCATTTCAAATTTGTGACAAACGAGTTCGAGAATCTGTGGAATCTGTGGCAAAAAAAAAAAAAGAAAACTGACTGGCGGCAAATGAGACTAAAACAGATACCCACGGTGATACTGACCCAAATCTGTGCAAACGATCGCTCGAGTCCGGCGGCGGTGATACACACGCAGATCTGTGGCAAACGAGATCCAAACCGGCAACAAATATTTCAGATCTACGCTTTCAGAGCTCGAGAAGAAGGTTGCTCGAGTCCGCCGTTTCAAATCTGCGTGTGGGATTGAGTTTGCCGTTCAGATCTGCTTGTGGCTCGATTTTGTCGTTCGAAAACATAATCCTAACCACCGTTTAAAGAAAACAAAAAGAAAGGAAGAGAAAGAAAGGGAAGAAAGGGAGAAAGAAGGAGAAGAAAGAAAAAAAATAAGGAAGGAAGAGGAAGAAAAAAAAATCTGGTGGCTCCGGCGGCAGGCGGCGGCTCTAACGACGGCTATGGTGGTCTGAAGAAGAAGAGGAAAAGGAAAAAGAAGAAGAAGAAGAAGAAAGGAAAAAGGGGAAGAAGAAGAAGAAAGGAGAGAGAAATGAAAAAATGAAAAAATATTAATATATTTATTATTTTAATATATTTTTATTTAGAAAATTTAAAAAATGATTTTTTTTTATTAAAATAATGGTGCCACATCAACAAATTGTTAGAATTTAACAGATAAAATGGATGGAGGGACCAAATGTGTAACAAAATCCAAATCTCAGGGGTACTTTTGTTCATTTTAAAACTTAGGGACCAAAGTGTAACTTAACCCGAACCTCAGGGACCAAAAGTGTATTTTTCCCTTTATTTTTTATCTCATTATTATTATCACAAAACCCTAAATTGTAAATCTCTAACCACTAAAACCTAGATTGTTAACTCTAACCCTCAAATTTTAGGCCATAAACTTGAAACTTAAACCCTTAAACAAGTCATTGATATTTTCATTATCGTCATAATGTTAATTATCATCATTTTCATCATTATCGTCATTATCGTCATCGTCGTCATCATCATCATCATCAATATCATCATCATCATCACTATTCTCGTCATTATCATCGTCGCCGTCGTTATAATCATCATCATCATGATCGTCATCGTCACATCATCATCATCATCATCATCATCATCATCATCATCATCATCCTCGTTGTCATCATCATCATCATCTTCTTCTTCATGATCATCATCATCAATATCATCATCATCATCATTATCCTTGTCATTCTCATCATTGTCGTCGATATCATCATCGTCATCATCATCATCATCATCATCATCATCATCATCATCATCATCATCATCATCTTTGTCGTCATCATCATCATCCTTGTTGCCATCATCATCATCATCTTCTTCATCATCATCATTATCATAATATTTAGATATTCGAGATTAAGGGTCTAGGGGTTTTGGTTTTGGATTAGACTCGGATTTAGGTTTTGGCGTTTAAGGTATGGGGCTAAAGCCTTGGTCCAATGTTTAGGGTTTAGGTTTTTTTATCATGATCATTTTTATTTTTTATCTCTTTATTATCATCACAAAACCCTAAATTGTAAATTTCTAACCACTAAAACCTAGATTGTTAATTCTAACTCTCAAATTTTACGTCATAAATTTGAAACTTGAACTCTTAAACTAGTTATCGATGTTTTCATTATCGTCATAATGTTAATCATCATCATTTTCATCATTATCGTCATTATCACTATCGTCATCGTCATCGTCGTCGTCATCATCATCATCATCATCATCATCATCATCATCATCATCATCATCATCATCATCATCATCATTATCCTCGTCATTCTCATCGTCATCGTTATCATCATCATCATCATCATTATCGTCATCGTCATCGTCACCATCATCATCATCATCATCCTCGCTGTCATCATCTTCATCTTCTTCTCATCAATATCATCATCATCATCATCATCATTATCATCATCATTATCCTCGTCATCCTCATGATCGTCGTCATTATCATCATGACATCATCAACATCTTCATCATCCTCATCATCTTAATCACTATTATCATAATCATCAGATATTAGTGGTTATACGTTTAGGAGTTTTTGTTTGGAGTAGACTCGGATTTAGGGTTTGGTGTTTGGCGTTTATAGGGTGTGGGGCTAAAGCATTGGTCCAATGTTTAGAGTTTTGGGGTTTATGGTTTAGGGTTTGTTTATCATGATCATTTTCATTTTTTATTTCATTATTATCATCACAAAACCCTAAATCGAAATTTTCTAACCCCTAAAACCTAGACTGTTAACTCCAACCCCCAAATTTTAGACCCTAAACTTTAAACTTAAAACCTTAAACTAGTCATTGTTGTTCTTTATTATCATCATCATGTTCATGATGATCATGTTCATCATCATCATCTTCATCATCATCATCATCATTATCGTCGTTATCATCATCATTATCATCATCATCACCATCATCGCTATCATCGTCATCGTCATCGTCATCATTGTCATCATCAGATATTTGAGGTTAAGGGTTTAGTCGTTTTGGTTTTGGGATAGTCTGGGATTTAGGGTTTGGGGTTTGGCGTTTATAGGGTACAGGGTTAAGGTTTGCGTCTACTGTTTAGGGTTTTTAGGTTTATGGTTTAGGGTTTGTTTATCATGATCATTTTCATTTTTTATCTCATTATTATGATCATGAAACCCTAAATCGAAAATCTCTAACTCCTAAAACCAAGACTGTTAACTCCAACCCCAAAATTATAGACTATAAACTTAAAACTTAAAACCTTAAAACTAGTCATCATGTTCATCATTATCATCTTCATCATCATCATCATTATCAATCTCTAACTCTTAAAACCAATACTGTTAACTCCAACCACCAAATTTTAGACCCTAAACTTGAAATTTAAAACGTTAAATTAGTCATCGACGTTATTCATTATCGTCTTCATGTCATGATGATATGTTCATCATCATCATCATCATTATCATCATTGTTATCGTCGTCGTCGTCGTCGTCATCATCCTCATCATCATAATCGTCGTCATCATCCTCACTAAAACCCTAAAATTGTAAACTCTAAAACCCTAAAACCCTAAAATCAGAAACCTTAAAACACCCAAAACCCTAAACCCTAAAATTATAAAAGTTTGAAAATGAATGATTACTTAGCCTAAAAACTCACAATCCAAAGATAACCCTAAACCGTAAGCCTGACCTTCCCTAAAACCCCAACAAAGAAAACCCTAACTCCTAAAAGTCCATAACCCCTGAAATCCTAAAACCTCAAAATTGTAAAGTCTAAAACCCTAAATTCCTAAACCTTAAACCCCGAAAACCCTAAACTCTAAAATTTTAATATTCTTTTATTTTAAAAAAATTCGTGTAACGGGGTATTTGATTTATTTCAAAAACTTGCCATTTTCTACATTTTTTAAACTGTTCATTTCTCCCATTCATTTCATTATATATCGTTGGGAGTAATTTTCAATGATCAAACCCAAAGCTGTAAAACCATAAACCTTAACTAAAAGCCCGTAAAATCCTAATCTTTAGTCCCTAAAATATCAAAACACGGAAGCGGTCAACTCCAAAGATAACGCTAAAACCCCAACAAAGAAAACCCTAAACCGTAAAAGTCCATAACCCCTAAAACACTAAAACCCTTAAATTGTAAACTCTAAAACCCTAAAACCCTAAAATCAGAAACCTTAAAACACCCAAAACCCTAAACACTAAAATTATAAAAGTTTGAAAATGAATGTTTACTTAGCCTAAAAACTCACAATCCAACGATAACCCTAAACCGTAAACCTAACTTTCCCTAAAACCCCAACAAAGATAACCCTAAACCCTAAAAGTCCATAACCCTTGAAATCCTAAAACAGTAAAATTGTAAATTCTAAAACCCTAAATTCCTTAACCTTAAACCTCGAAAACCCTAAAGTCTAAAATTGTAATCTTCTATTATTTCAAAAAAATTCGTGTAACGGGGTATTTTATTGATTTCAAAAACCTTCCATTTTCTACTGATGCGCAATTTGCTAACCGCAAGTGTACGGGTCAAGTAATAATATAGTGTTTTCGTGATTAAACGAGTGTCGTCCTCTGGATTGGTTTTCTAGCAAATTAAGTACCGTGAATAATCTTGTCCAATTTATTTAGGGAGCAAAACTCAATGATAAAAGATAAATCTAAAGACAAAAAGCATAAAATAAAAGTGGAGACTCAAATGGAAAGACTCTTAGGGAATTGATTTCGTTGATTAAGATTGAGGATTGATTAATAGGAACGAATTGACCGTACAATTATTCTACAAGCCAAGGAAACATTTATCACGATTACCTCTCCCGAGTATAATTGATTCTCATGCATATAACTAACTTGATATCCCTATCTAAGTTCATTAACATGCAAGGCATTATTCGGTTCAGTCCTTGTTATACTTCTAGAGATATTCTAAATCCCGTCACAAATTTAGACTTTCTACTCTAGTCATGCAATTGAACAAAGCAAGTCCTAGGCCAAATCCTCTCTCCCGAGTTAGATTCAACACTTAAATCATTCAATTAGTGATCAAGTAATTGAAAGCATTACACATAAAATTGCATGCATAGAATAAGAGCACATTCATACCCAAAATTCAATCCAACAATTTAAGCAACTACATCAAACCCTAAGACAAACAATTAGCAATTCATAGTCTTTAAACCACAAACACTAATTGAAAGAAAAGCCATAAAAACTACAAGAGTTAAGGGAAAGAGAAAGGAAAACTCGAATCCGCCGACACCGCACGTCCCCGTCACGATCTCCACGTCTTCTCGCTTGATTCTCGCTCCTTGGCCTTGCCTTTAGCTCCCACAAAAGGTCTCTTGTCGAAATTAGGGCTAAAATCTCACCAATTGGACTCCCCTTGGCCGTAGCATGAAAATATGAATTTATAGAAAATCTGGCGACAGCGTCGAGACGCTATGGACAGCGTCGCGACGCTGTCGCGATACCGCATTTTTGGAAATTTTGCCTATAGCGTCGCGACGCTGTGAATTTTTTTTTTTTTTTTAAGATTGAAGACTCCATTTGACCCTAATTGCTGAATTAAGCTTCAAACACTTACTTCCTACAAATAAAACATAAAAATGCATAAATTTGGGCAAATAATTGTAAAAGACTAGCTTAATTAATCAGAGAAAAATAGCTAGCTATGCTCGCTATCAAATACCCCCAAACTTAAGATTTTGCTAGTCCTCGAGCAAACTAAAAATCAAGCATACAGTGGAAGAATGGATGCAACAAACATGACTTAATCCTCAAGGCTCAAAAGTCAATAGTCAAGCAATCAAGAGACATGCACATAAAGACCAATGAGGGAGACAAATCAAAAGTTTTCCAAAATTAACTTGCACAAGCGAGATCTAACTCAACTAGATCAGACTCTACTAGCCCGGGATTGGATTATTAAACTCTCAACTCATCTTCCCTCTACACTGGCACTAAGGATTCACTAACGCGTCAATGGAACAAATTAGTTTGTTTTCATCCACACTTAGGTGCTTATAATTGAAAATTTAATCAAGCATTTATATGTGGCACTAGCTTTCACACACCTATTGCAGGGACCCTTAACCTGAGTTTTCTCTGGTTGGCCTAACTGATCACAACAGGGGTAGCTCTTTTTGCCTAAATCTTTATTACTCATTGCAAACTGTGCACAGGCCATGGCATAATAATTTTTTTTTTTCTTTCAAAAGTAACAACAAGAATGATTTTTCTTTATGAGCATGATAAGCATATAATCTTTTCTTTCCTCCTAAGCAAGACAAAACATGCTAATTTGCAAAAAATTAACTCTTTAGCTCTTCCCTACACCTATCGAGGTGACAACAAGCATATGAACCTAATAATTCGCTCCTAAGCATTCAAATCCAAATCTAGCCAAGACAAATACTCTACTCATGCAAGACATCTCCTAGAAAAAGTTTAAAAAGTCTCCCTTTTTGGGCACTCATGCTTACAACTCATCGAAAAAGTTTAAAAAGTCTCCCTTTTTGGGCACTCATGCTTACAACTCATCGAAAGCTTGAAAATTGACAAGCAAGCCTATCCTAGGAAATCATAGTCATGCAAAAATAGCATCCAGAAAACAACCATATGCTCAATTCAAAGAAAGCTCAAAACTATAGCCCTAACTCAGATGCTCAAGGGCTCCACAAACATGATATTTCACCCCCAAACTTAAAACATGCATTGTCCTCAATGTATAAATCAATAACGCATACATAAGCATGAGAACAAGAAAAGAATGGAAGGGGTGAACAATACTGCCCTGGAATGATGACCTTTTCATGAATGCTTGGCAAAGGCAAGAACACGGGAACTCCTACAAAACAAAAACAACAAAAAGATCAAACACATCAAAGAAAAAAATCAAACTAACTTGGGTTGCCTCCCATAAGCGCTTGTTTAACGTCTTTAGCTTAACGTGCTCGTGCGGACTGTCAAGGCACATAAAAATTCTCGTATTTCTTCGGGCCCTTCTTCCTTGAATCAATAAAACACACGATCGCTAGCAAGCTTACTAGCTTCTCATGGGCCCCTGAAATAGATCTATTTTTGGAATTTTTTATTAAAATAAGCATCAAAGGAGAAAGATCAAAATAAATAGACTCTGACTCTAAAACTGACTCGTGAGAATAGAAAAAAGAACAATCATATTCAACAAAGGATAAAGAAGATAAAACTGACGAAGGTTGATCAACCTCAAACTCTACCTCCTGAACTTCCTCTGTCACTGCAAGCTCATTTTTTTTTTCTTCCTCACAAACGTGTTCTTGAAAGGTTCTACAACTCTCCAATTCTTCCCCACTGTTCATGCAACTCACCCCTAAATGCTCATCCTTAGCAAGATCGAAAGAACTAAGCTCCTGAATGGGTGCCAACGAATCATCGACCACATGACTCACTAGACATCCTATGGAAGTGGATCCCACCTCACTAACTTCCTTTGGGATTTGAAGTCCTTTTATAATTTTATCAAATTTTAAACTCCTCGCTCTAGACTCCTCAATATAATTTTGAACTATGCTTTCCAAGGAAGAATTTTCTTTTAAAGGGATAAAACTTGAAGATGAAAAATTGGAATACGGTGTTGAATAAAAAGCCATTCAGTTAAAGCAACAATGATAATTAGGCTTTCAATCAAATAATAACCCAACAAGAACAAATGACAAAGACTCAAACAAAAAAGGAAAGAAAAAAACAAAGAAAACTAAAATAGAAAAGGAAAACAAAAACAAAAAAGGAAATAAAACAAATAAGGAAAAAAAAATCAAACAAATAAGGAAAAACACTAAAATAGGAAACTAACAAATATGGAAAGAAAACAAATAAGGAAAAAAAATACAAACTATCTACAAAACTAAAAACAAATATGGCAAAAACAAATAAGGAAACTAGCAAATAAGGAAAAATTATACTAAAAAGGAAAAAACTAAAAAGAAAAATTCTATCTATGGAAAACTCAAACAAATATGGAAAAATCTAAATATGGAAAACAAACCAACAAAGGAAAAAAAAATGCAATCTACCTAAAAACAAAACTAACAAAAATAACAAAAAATAAAATACACCCTAAACTAAGACTGGACAATTTTTCCACAATATTAATTTAACTAAATATACCAATCCCCGGCAACGGCGCCAAAAACTTGATGCGCAATTTGCTAACCGCAAGTGTACGGGTCAAGTAATAATATAGTGTTTTCGTGATTAAACGAGTGTCGTCCTCTGGATTGGTTTTCTAGCAAATTAAGTACCGCGAATAATCTTGTCCAATTTTATTTAGGGAGCAAAACTCAATGATAAAAGATAAATCTAAAGACAAAAAGCATAAAATAAAAGTGGAGACTCAAATGGAAAGACTCTTAGGGAATTGATTTCGTTGATTAAGATTGAGGATTGATTAATAGGAACGAATTGACCGTACAATTATTCTACAAGCCAAGGAAACATTTATCACGATTACCTCTCCCGAGTATAATTGATTCTCATGCATATAACTAACTTGATATCCCTATCTAAGTTCATTAACATGCAAGGCATTATTCGGTTCAGTCCTTATTATACTTCTAGAGATATTCTAAATCCCGTCACAAATTTAGACTTTCTACTCTAGTCATGCAATTGAACAAAGCAAGTCCTAGGCCAAATCCTCTCTCCCGAGTTAGATTCAACACTTAAATCATTCAATTAGTGATCAAGTAATTGAAAGCATTACACATAAAATTGCATGCATAGAATAAGAGCACATTCATACCCAAAATTCAATCCAACAATTTAAGCAACTACATCAAACCCTAAGACAAACAATTAGCAATTCATAGTCTTTAAACCACAAACACTAATTGAAAGAAAAGCCATAAAAACTACAAGAGTTAAGGGAAAGAGAAAGGAAAACTCGAATCCGCCGACACCGCACGTCCCCGTCACGATCTCCACGTCTTCTCGCTTGATTCTCGCTCCTTGGCCTTGCCTTTAGCTCCCACAAAAGGTCTCTTGTCGAAATTAGGGCTAAAATCTCACCAATTGGACTCCCCTTGGCCGTAGCATGAAAAAATGAATTTATAGAAAATCTGGCGACAGCGTCGCGACGCTGTCGCGATACCGCATTTTTGGAAATTTTGCCTATAGCGTCGCGACGCTATTTTTTTTTTTTTTAGATTGAAGACTCCATGTGACCCCAATTGCTGAATTAAGCTTCAAACACTTACTTCCTACAAATAAAACATAAAAATGCATAAATTTGGGCAAATAATTGTAAAAGACTAGCTTAATTAATCAGAGAAAAATAGCTAGCTATGCTCGCTATCATCTACATTTTTTAAAATGCTCATTTCTCCCATTCATTTCATTATATATCGTTGGGAGTAATTTTCAATGATCAAACCCAAAGCTAAAAAACCATAAACCTTAACTAAAAGCCCGTAAAATCCTAATCTTTAGTCCCTCAAATGTCAAAACACGGAAGATGTCAACTCCAAAGATAATGCTAAAACCCCAACAAAGAAAACCCTAAACCCTAAAAGTCCATAACCCCTAAAACACTAAAACCCTAAATATGTAAACTCTAAAACCCTAAAACCCTAAAATAGGAAACCTTAAAACACCCAAAACCCTTAACCCTAAAATTATAAAAGTTTGAAAATGTATGATAACCCTAAACTGTATGGTTTTTTAGCTTTGGGTTTGATCATTAAAAATACTCCCAACGATATATAATGAAATGAATGGGAAAAATGAGCATTTTAAAAAAATGTAGAAAATGGCAAGTTTTTGAAATAAATAAAATACCCCGTTACACGAATTTTTTTGAAATAAACGAAGATTACAATTTTAGAATTTAGGGTTTTCGGGATTTAGGGTTTAGGAATTTAGGGTTTTAGACTTTACAATTTTAAGGTTTTAGGATTTCAGCGGTTATGGACTTTTAGGAGTTAGGGTTATCTTTGTTGGGGTTTTAGGGAAGGTTAGGTTTACGGTTTAGGGTTATCTTTGGATTTTGAGTTTTTAGGCTAAGTAATCATACATTTTCAAACTTTTGTAATTTCAGGGTTTAGGGTTTTGGGTGTTTTAAGGTTTCTGATTTTAGGGTTTTAGGGTTTTAGAGTTTAGAATTTTAGGGTTTTTGGCCTCTTCCTCTTTCTGACATTTTAGGGACTAAAGATTAGAATTTTACGGGTTTTTAGTTAAGGTTTATGGTTTTACAGCTTTGGGTTTGATCATTGAAAATTACTCCCAACGATATATAATGAAATGAATGGGAGAAATGAGCATTTTAAAAAATGTAGAAAATGGCAAGTTTTTGAAATCAATAAAATACCCCGTTACACGAATTTTTTTGAAATAAAAGAAGATTACAATTTTAGAGTTTAAGGTTTCCAGGGTTTAAGGTTAAGGAATTTAGGGTTTTATACTTTACAATTTTAAGGTTTTAGGATTTCAAGGGTTATGGACTTTTAGAAGTTAGGGTTATCTTTGTTGGGGTTTTAGGGAAGGTTAGGTTTATGGTTTAGGGTTATCGTTGGATTTTGAGTTTTTAGGCTAAGTAAGTATCATACATTTTCAAACTTTTATAATTTTAGCGTTTAGGGTTTTGGGGTTTTAGAGTTTAGAATTTTAGAGTTTTAGGGTTTTTGGGGTTATGGACTTTTAGGGTTTACGGTTTTTCTTTGTTGGGGTTTTAGGGTTATCTTTTGAGTTGACATCTTCCGTGTTTTGACATTTTAGGGTCTAAAGATTAGAATTTTACGGGCTTTTAGTTAAGGTTTATGGTTTTACAGCTTTGGGTTTGATCATTGAAAATTACTCCCAACGATATATAATGAAATGAATGGCAAAAATGAGCATTTTAAAAAATGTAGAAAATGGCAAGTTTTTTAAATAAATAATATACCCCATTACATGAATTTTTTTGTACTAAAAGAAGATGACAATTTAAGAGTTTAGGGTTTTCGGGGTTTAAGGTTTAAGAATTTAGGGTTTTAGAGTTTATAATTTTAAGGTTTTGGGGTTTCAGGGGTAATGGACTTTTAGGATTTAGGGTTATCTTTGTTGGGGTATTAGGGAAGGTTAGGTTTACGGTTTAGGGTTATCTTTGGATTTTGAGTTTTTAGGCTAAGTAATCATACATTTTCAAACTTTTATAATTTTAGGGTTTAGGGTTTTGGGTGTTTTAAGGTTTCTGAATTTAGGGTTTTAGGGTTTTAGAGTTTAGAATTTTAGGGTTTTAGTGATTTAGGGGTTATGGACTTTTAGGGTTTAGGGTTTTCTTTGTTGGGGTTTTAGCGTTATCTTTGGAGTTGACATCTTCCGTGTTTTGACATTTGAGGGACTAAAGATTAGGATTTTACGGGCTTTTAGTTAAGGTTTATGGTTTTTTAGCTTTGGGTTTGATCATTAAAAATACTCCCAACGATATATAATGAAATGAATGGGAAAAATGAGCATTTTAAAAAATGTAGAAAATGGCAAATTTTTTAAATAAATAAAATACCCCGTTACACGAATTTTTTTGAAATAAAAGAATATTACAATTTTAGAATTTAGGGTTTTCGGGATTTAAGGTTTAGGAATTTAGGGTTTTAGACTTTACAATTTTAAGGTTTTAGGATTTCAGCGGTTATGGACTTTTAGGAGTTAGGGTTATCTTTGTTGGGGTTTTAGGGAAGGTTAGGTTTACGGTTTAGGGTTATCTTTGCATTTTGAGTTTTTAGGCTAAGTAATCATACATTTTCAAACTTTTATAATTTCAGGGTTTAGGGTTTTGGGTGTTTTAAGGTTTCTGGTTTTAGGGTTTTAGGGTTTTAGAGTTTAGAATTTTAGGGTTTTAGTGTTTTTGGGGTTATGGACTTTTAGGGTTTAGGGTTTTCTTTGTTGAGGTTTTAGCGTTATCTTTGGAGTTGACCTCTTCCGTGTTTTGACATTTTAGGGACTAAAGATTAGGATTTTACGGGCTTTTAGTTAATGTTTATGGTTTTACAGCTTTGGGTTTGATCATTGAAATTTACTCCAACGATTTATAATGTAATGAATTGGAGAAACGACCATGAGTACATTGGATCGAGGAGCAGAGAAACTAAGCGTCCCCCCCGACCGTCCGTACACAGGATCGTGGAACAAGGACAATGAGCGTCCTCCCGACCGTCGGTACACTGGATCGAGGAACAGGGAGAATGAGTGTCCTCCCGACCCTGCGTACACTAGATCGAGGAGTTGAGAAAATGAGCGTCCTCCCGACCATGCGTACAACTGATTGAGGAGCAGAGAAACTAAGCGTCCCCCCGACCGTTCGTACATTGGATCGTGAAACAGGGACAATGAGCGTCCGACCGACCGTCCGTACACTGGATCGTGGAACAGGGAGAATGAGGGTCCTCCCGACCGTCCGTACACAGGGATAATGAGCATCCTCCCGACCGTCCGAACACTGGATCGAGTAACAGGGAGAATGAGCGTCCGACTGACCCTGCGTACAATAGATCGAGGAGCTGAGAAAACGAGCGTCCTCCCGACCATGCGTACATTGGATCGAGGAGCAGAGAAATATGCGTCCACCCGACCGTCCGTACACTGGATCGTGGAACATGGACAATGCGCGTTCTTCCGACCATACGAACATAGGATTGTGGAACAGAGAAAATAAGTATCCCCCCGACCGTCCGTACACTGGATCGTGGAACAGGGACATTAAGCGTCGTCTCGACCGTCCGTGCCTACATTTGATCGAGGAGCAAAGAAAATGAGCGTCCCCCCGACCGTCCGTACACTGGATCGTGGAACAGGGATAATGAGCGTCCTCCCGACCGTCCGTACATTGGATGGAGGAGCAGAGAAAATGAGCGTCGCCCGACCGTCCGTACACAAGATCGTGGAATAGGGACAATGAGCGTCCTCCCGACCGTACGTACACTGTATCGTGGAAAAGAGACAATGAGCGTTCTCCCGACCATGTGTACAATGGATCGAGGAGCAAAAAAAATCATCGTCCTCCCGACCCTGCGTACACTGGATCGTGGAATAGGGACAATGAGCGTCCTCCCGACCCTGCGTACACTGGATCACCCCCTAAGGCACTAATCAGATTGAGCTAAAAATAAGGGGTTAAATGGGAGTTAAAGCCTTGGTATTATGTTTAGGGTTTAGGTTTTGTTTATCATGATCATTTTTATTTTTTATCTCATTATTATCATCACAAAACCCTAAATTGTAAATCTCTAACCACTAAAACCTAGAGTTTTAACTCTAACCCTCAAAGTTTAGGTCATAAACTTGAAACTTAAACCCTGAAACAAGTCATCGATGTTTTCATTATCATCGTAATGTTAATCATCATCATTATCGTCATTATCGTCATCATCGTTATTGTCATCGTCATCATCATCATCATCATCATCATCATCATCAATATCATCATCATCGTCATCATCTTCATCATCAATATCATCATCATAATCATCATTATCCTCGTCATTCTTGATGTCGTCGTCGTTATAATCATCATCATCATTATCGCCATCGTCATCATCACCATCATCATTTTCATCATCATCATCGTCGTCATCATCATCATCATCATCGTCGTCATCATCGTCATCCTCGTTGTCATCATCAACAGCATCTTCTTGTTCAATATCATCATCATCATCATCATCATCATCATTCTCTTCGTTATTCTCATCATCATCGTCGTTATCATCATCGTCACCACCATCATCATTATCATCATCCTCCTCATCATCATCATCATCATCATCCTTGTTGCCATCATCATCTTCTTCTATATCATCATTATCACAATCTTCAAATATTCGAGATTAGGGTTTTAGGGGTTTTGGTTTTGGATTAGACTCAGATTTATTTTTTGGCGTTTATAAGGTATGAGGCTAAAGCCTTGATTCAATGTTTAGGGTTTAGGTTTTGTTTATCATGATCATTTTTATTTTTTATCTCATTATTATCATCACAAAACCTTAAATTGTAAATGTCTAACCACTAAAACTTAGACTGTTAACTCTAACCCTCAAATTTTAGGTCATAAACTTGAAATTTAAACCCTTATACTAGTTATCGATGTTTTCATTATCGTCATAATGTTAATCATAACCATCTTCATCATTATCGTCATCATCTTCATCATCATCGTCATCATCATCATCATCATTATCCTCGTCATTCTCATCATCGTCGTCGTTATCATCATCATCATCATTATCGTCAGCATCACCATCATCATCATCATTATCATCATCATCATCATCATCATCATCATTATCGCCAACGTCATCGTCACCATCATCAGCATCATCATCATTCTCGCCGTCATCATCATCATCCTCGTTATCATCATCATCTTCATCTTCTTTGTCATCATCATTATCCTAATCATCAGATATTCGAGATTAAGGGTTTTGGGGTTTTAGTTTTTTATTAGACTCGGATTTAGGGTGTGGGGCTAAAGCTTTGGTCCAATGTTTAGGGTTTAGGTTTTGTTTATCATGATCATTTTTATTTTTTATCTCATTATTATCATCACAAAACTATAAATTCTAAATCTCTAACCACTAAAACCTAGAGTGTTAACTCTAACCCTCAAATTTTAGACCATAAACTTGAAACTTAAACCCTTAAACAAGTCATCGATGTTTTCATTAATGTCATAATGTTAATTCTCATCATTTTCATCATTATCGTCATTATCCTCATCATCGTTATCGTCATCGTCATCCTCATCATCATCAATATCATCATCATCATCATCATCATCATCATCAATATCATGATCATCATCATCATCATCATCATTATCCTCGTCATTCTCATCATCGTCGTCGTTATCATCATCATCATCATTAACGTCATCGTCACCACCATCATCATCATCATCATCATCCTCGTCGTCGTCATCATCATCCTTGTTGTCATCATCATCTTCATCTTCTTCTTCATCATCATTATCATAATCATCAGATATTTGAGATTAGGGGTTTTGGTTTTTTATTAGACTCGGATTTAAGGTTTGGCGTTTATAGGGTGTGGGGCTAAAAGCTTGGTTTAATGTTTAGGGTTTAGGGTTTGTTTATCATTATCATTTTTATTTTAGGAAAAATACACTTTTGGTCCCTGAGGTTTGGGTTAAGTTACACTTTGGTCTCTAAGTTTTAAAACTGAACAAAAGTACCCCTGAGGTTTGGATTTCGTTACACATTTGGTCCCTCCGTCTAATTTTCTGTTAAATCCTAACATTTTGCTGACGTGGCACTATTATTTTAATAAAAAAAATTATTTTTAAAATTTTTTTAAATAAAAATATATTAAAATAATAAAAATATTATTATTTAAATATTTTTTTAATTCTTTCTCTCTCCCTTTCTTTTCTTGCTTCTCTTTCTTCTACTTCTCCTTCTTCATCTCCTTCAACTCCGGTGGTCGGCCGCCACCAGCTGCCGGCGAACGACGGCGGCAGCCACTGGAATTTTTTTCTCTGTTTTTTTTCTCTCTTTTATTCTCTCTTCTCTACCTTTTCTTTTTTTTGTTTAATAAAAGGAAGGGAGAGGGAGGAGGGCTCCTCCTCCCTTTCCGACGCCGGCGACGGGAGGAGGGCCCTCCAAAAAAAGAAGGGAGTTGAAACCCCCTTCGAATCTGTGTAAAACGAGTTCGAGAAGATCGCTTGAGTCCATTTCAAATTTGTGACAAACGAGTTCGAGAATCTGTGGAATCTGTGGCAAAAAAAAAAAAGAAAACTGACTGGCGGCAAATGAGACTAAAACAGATACCCACGATGATACTGACCCAAATCTGTGCAAACGATCGCTCGAGTCCGGCGGCGGTGATACACACGCAGATCTCTGGCAAACGAGATCCAAACCGGCAACAAATATTTCAGATCTACGCTTTCAGAGCTCGAGAAGAAGGTTGCTCGAGTCCGCCGTTTCAAATCTGCGTGTGGGATTGAGTTTGCCGTTCAGATCTGCTTGTGGCTCGATTTTGTCGTTCGAAAACATAATCCTAACCACCGTTTAAAGAAAACAAAAAGAAAGGAAGAGAAAGAAAGGGAAGAAAGGGAGGAAGGAGAAGAAAGAAAAAAAATAAGGAAGGAAGAGGAAGAACAAAAAATCTAGTGGCTTCGGCGGCTCCAACGACGGCTATGGTGGTCTGAAGAAGAAGAGGAAAAGGAAAAAGAAGAAGAAGAAGAAGAAAGGAAAAAGGGGAAGAAGAAGAAGAAAGGAGAGAGAAATGAAAAAATGAAAAAATATTAATATATTTATTATTTTAATATATTTTTATTTAGAAAATTTAAAAAATGATTTTTTTTATTAAAATAATGGTGCCACATCAACAAATTGTTAGAATTTAACAGATAAAATGGATGGAGGGACCAAATGTGTAACGAAATCCAAATCTCTGGGGTACTTTTGTTCATTTTAAAACTTAGGGACCAAAGTGTAACTTAACCCAAACCTCATGGACCAAAAGTGTATTTTTCCCTTTATTTTTTATCTCATTATTATTATCACAAAACCCTAAATTGTAAATCTCTAACCACTAAAACCTAGATTGTTAACTCTAACCCTCAAATTTTAGGCCATAAACTTGAAACTTAAACCCTTAAACAAGTCATTGATATTTTCATTATCGTCATAATGTTAATTATCATCATTTTCATCATTATCGTCATTATCGTCATCGTCATCATCATCGTCATCATCAATATCATCATCATCATCACTATTCTCGTCATTATCATCGTCGCCGTCCTTATAATCATCATCATCATGATCGTCATCGTCACATCATCATCATCATCATCATCATCATCATCATCCTCGTTGTCATCATCATCATCATCTTCTTCTTCATGATCATCATCATCAATATCATCATCATCATCATTATCCTCGTCATCATCATCCTTGTTGCCATCATCATCATCTTCTTCATCATCATCATTATCATAATATTTAGATATTCGAGATTAAGGGTCTAGGGGTTTTGGTTTTGGATTAGACTCGGATTTAGGTTTTGGCGTTTAAGGTATGGGGCTAAAGCCTTGGTCCAATGTTTAGGGTTTAGGTTTTTTTTATCATGATCATTTTTATTTTTTATCTCTTTATTATCATCACAAAACCCTAAATTGTAAATTTCTAACCACTAAAACCTAGACTGTTAATTCTAACTCTCAAATTTTACGTCATAAACTTGAAACTTAAACCTTTAAACTAGTTATCGATGTTTTCATTATCGTCATAATGTTAATCATTATCATTTTCATCATTATCGTCATTATCACTATCGTCATCGTCATCGTCATCGTCGTCGTTGTCGTCGTCGTCATCATCATCATCATCATCATCATTATCCTCATCATTCTCATCATCGTCGTCGTTATCATCATCATCATCATTATCGTCATCGTCATCGTCATCGTCACCATCATCATTATCATCATCCTCGCTGTCATCATCTTCATCTTCTTCTCATCAATATCATCATCATCATCATCATTATCCTCGTCATCCTCATAATCGTCGTCATTATCATCATCATCATCATCAACATCTTCATCATCCTTATCATCTTAATCACTATTATCATAATCATCAGATATTAGTGGTTATACGTTTAGGAGTTTTTGTTTGGAGTAGACTCGGATTTAGGGTTTGGTGTTTGGCGTTTATAGGGTGTGGGGCTAAAGCATTGGTCCAATGTTTAGAGTTTTGGGGTTTATGGTTTAGGGTTTGTTTATCATGATCATTTTCATTTTTTATTTCATTATTATCATCACAAAACCCTAAATCGAAATTTTCTAACCCCTAAAACCTAGACTGTTAACTCCAACCCCCAAATTTTAGACCCTAAACTTTAAACTTAAAACCTTAAACTAGTCATTGTTGTTCTTTATTATCATCATCATGTTCATGATGATCATGTTCATCATCATCATCTTCATCATCATCATCATCATCATTATCGTCGTTATTATCATCATTATCATCATCATCACCATCATCGCTATCATCGTCATCGTCATCATTGTCATCATCAGATATTTGAGGTTAAGGGTTTAGTCGTTTTGGTTTTGGGATAGTCTGGGATTTAGGGTTTGGGGTTTGGCGTTTATAGGGTGCAGGGTTAAGGTTTGCGTCTACTGTTTAGGGTTTTTAAGTTTATGGTTTAGGGTTTGTTTATCATGATCATTTTCATTTTTTATCTCATTATTATGATCATGAAACCCTAAATCGAAAATCTCTAACTCCTAAAACCAAGACTGTTAACTCCAACCCCAAAATTATAGACTATAAACTTAAAACTTAAAACCTTAAAACTAGTCATCATGTTCATCATTATCATCTTCATCACCATCATCATTATCAATCTCTAACTCTTAAAACCAATACTGTTAACTCCAACCACCAAATTTTAGACCCTAAACTTGAAATTTAAAACGTTAAATTAGTCATCGACGTTATTCAATATCGTCTTCATGTCATGATGATATGTTCATCATCATCATCATCATCATCATTGTTATCGTCGTTGTCGTCGTCGTCGTCATCCTCATCATCATCATAGTCGTCATCGTCATCGTCGTTGTCGTCATCATCATCATCATCGTCATCGTCGTCGTCATCATTATCATCATCGTCATCGTCGTCGTCGTCGTCATCATCATCATCATCGTCATCGTCATAAATCTTCACAGAACAAGGAGCTTAGGACTCGCATTTTTTTAATCTAGTCAAACAATTATTTTGGACTCCGCCTTTGTCTCTTGAAGTAATGGCATCCTGGTCTATGTATTGGCTCCCTTTCAGATGTAAAAAAAAAATTAAAAAAAAATTGAAGTTCATTTTTCTTTTTAAAATTCGAGTGATGAGCATTGAGCACTAACACCTTCGATGAAAATTTAAAACTATTATTATCATTCCTAAATGATATAATTTAAACATGAAAGAATATAATTTTGTAATGTTTGTATTTATTTAAAATATTATAAACAAATCTTTTCAACCTTCATCAAACATTGGTTTTTAAAATTCATTGACTTTTCATTTTTTTCATCTCTTTCATATATAATACCTAAATTAGTCCTTTTGTTTAATTTTTTTTTATATAAAAAAATCGTGTAGGTTTATTTAAAAATTTTTAAAATCAATTTAAAATTTCAAAGATCAAAATAGAATAATATTGGTTTGAAATAAATTTAAGGCTATTCGAAGGCAAGCGAAGTTCATCACTAGACTGCTTATCTGCAGCCAAGTTCAAGGCCTCTACCATTGGTGTTCGTTGGCTGAGTCATTTTCCCATTATTCCTCTCTTATCTTTAATAATTGGGAAGACTTCATTTGTCTTTTGTAATTCTGTTTCAATCTTTACTTTAACTGTTTTTCTTTCTATTAACTGTTTTATGTTTTCTCATTCACTCCCCCAGAAGTTCTGTATTCTTGAACATTTAATTTGAGTCTTTGATGTTTTATGCCTTCCGCATATCAAAGGCGCCAATAAAGCATAATAGCACTCTAGAGCCTAAGGGAGAGGCAAAAAAGAAACAAGGAAAATTAAAAACATTTTATATATATAAAAGAATCAATGACACTATAACTTGTCTCTTAAACTATGCATTCATTTGTTTAATTACGATGTTCTAGAATTAATTCATTTTATTTTTAATGTCACGTTAAGATGATGATGTTGAGACTTATTGCTAGAACAATTAAGCTTCATCGCTTGATTTTTTAAAATTTTTACCCTTTCCTTCAGAAGTATGTACAAGTAATGTTTTAAAAAAAAAGAAAAAAGAAAAGAAACATAATTATTATGAAAAGTTACAGAAGAGCACCAAAAGATTACAAGGAATCAAAAAATTAGAATACATATTAAATTATACAACTCTGAACCCAACCTTCTTGAAAAAAAAAGTTTGTTGTTGAAAAATAATATCTATCTTTGAAGACCCTCTACTTCCTCTCGAACCAAATTCTCCAAAAGGTACCATGATAATGTCAGACCCTAAAACTCAATCTAATTGCACATCAACCTTCCAAATCTTGGGAAATAAGGGGGGAGATGAGGAGAAGCAAGGCTACAATAGACACCAACATTTGATGATAGGAAATAAGGATGCCAATTCATATTCCAAATGAATTGGACATTAAAGTGGACGTTAAAATAAGATAGCCCAAAAAATAAAAAAGTAACAAGGGGCAAATTTCTAATAGACCCCTCATTGTGATGATGATAATGATGATGAACGTGATGATTACGAGATTGATGATGATAATGAGGAACGACGACTAGTTTAAGGGTTTAAGTTTTAAGTTTAGGGTCTAAAATTTAAGAGTTAAAGTTAACATATTACGTTTTAGGGGTAAGAGATTTACAACTTACCTCATGATTATAATAATGAGATAAAAAATGAAGATCGTGATAAACAATCCCTAAACCATAAACCCAAAAACCCTAAACACTAGACCCAAGCCATAACCCCACACCCTATAAACGCCAAACCCTAAATCTCAGACTGTCCCAAAACCAAAAACCCTAAACCCTTAACCTCAAATATCTGATGATGATGTTGATGATAATGATGATGACGACAATGATGATGTTGATCATAACGATGAAGATGATGATGATGAATGATGAAGACGACGACGATGACGATGATGGTGATGATGATGCAAATGATGATAATGATGATGTTGACAATGATGATGATGATGATATTGTAGGGATAAAAGCCCTAGGCAGTGGAAGATTTCAGAGACCTTACTCAAACTAAACAACGATCGGAATACCGATACGTTGGCAAAATATTTACAGCATTCAAGTCACATTAAAGCTACTGTAAAATGACTATAAAACATGTTGAATTGTTGATAAAAACCTAGAATAAATCTAGATGCAAACCCTAGAGGTTAAAGCATCAAGATAGACTTACTGTCGATGAAGATCTTGATCGAAAACACTAATTCCTTACTATTATTTCTGAAATTACAGCAGCCCCAATTTCACCTTTTTGCTAGAAAAAATTCCAAGGACACCACCACGAAAGAGCCAACGGTATTCTCTTTAAGGCCTATGTGAGATTAGCTTGTGGGAGCTAAATCTTTCTATGGGGAAATTTTTGGGATTCTGTAAAACTCAGAATGCTAGAGCTCAACGAGAGAGAAGGGCGTGAGCCTCTGATAGGGGGAGAGAGATTGTCATTCAACGTGAAGAAGCCCAACTATCTCCTATTCTCACTCCTATAGACGTGTGATACACCGTTAGTGGGAAAACACGTATAATCAGTTAAATAAACTGATAATACTAATAATTAATAAAATTATTAATCATTATTTTATATTAATTAAATTAACATTTAATTTAATCATGATATAAATATTCCCACATAACCTAAACCCTAAACCCTAAACCGTAAACCCAAAACTCTAAAATCTTAACACCCTAAAACCCCAAAACCATAAACCCAACACCCTAAAACCTGAACACCCTAAAACCCCAAAACCATAAACCCTACACCCTAAAACTCTAAAATTCTAAACACTAAAACCCCAAAACACTAAAATCCTAAACAACAAAACCCCCAAAACCCTTAACCCTAAAATTGTCAAATTTTGAAGATGTACGATTACATAGCCTAAACAATCAAAATCCAAGATAACGCTAAACCCTAAACCTAACCTTCCCTAAAACCCCAACAAAGAAAACTCTAAACCCTAACAGTCTATAACCCCTAAACCGAAAACCCTAAACCCTAAACCCTAAAACTCTAAAATTCTAAACTCTAAAGCCCCAAAACACTAAAATCCTAAACCAGTAAACCCCAAAAACCCATAACCCTAAAATTGTCAATTTTTGAAGATGTACGATTACTTAGCCTAAACACTCAAAATCCAAAGATAACGGTAAACCCTAAACCTAACCTTCCCTAAAACCCCAACAAAGAAAACTCTAAACCCTAAAAGTCCATAACCCCTAAACCCAAAACCCTAAAACCTTAAAACCCTAAAACCCTAAAACCATAAACCCTAAACCCTAAAACTCTAAAATTCTAAACTCTAAAACCCCAAAACACTAAAATCCTAAACCACAAAACCCCAAAAACCCTTAACCCTAAAATTGTAAAGATTTGAAGATGTACGATTACTTAGCCTAAACACTCAAAATCCAAAGATAACGGTAAACCCTAAACCTAACCTTCCCTAAAACCCCAACAAAGAAAACACTAAACCCTAAAAGTCCATAACCTTAAAACCCTAAAACCCTAAAACCATAAACCCTAAACCCTAAAACTCTAAAATTCTAAACTCTAAAACCCCAAAACACTAAAATCCTAAACCACAAAACCCGAAACCCCAAAACACTAAAATCCTAAACCACAAAACCCGAAAAACCCTTAACCCTAAAATTGTAAAATTTTGAAAATGTACGATTACTTAGCCTAAACACTCAAAATCCAAAGCTAACGGTAAACCCTAAACCTAACCTTCCCTAAAACCCCAACAAAGAAAACTCTAAACCCTGAAAGTCCATAACCCCTAAACCCAAAACCCTAAAACCCTAAAACCTTAACACCCAAAAACCCTAAACCCTAAAACCCTAAAATTTTAAACTCTAAAACCCCAAAACACTAAAATCCTAAACCAAAAAACCCCCCCAAAACCCCTAACCCTAAAATTGTCAAATTTTGAAGATGTACGATTATTTAGCCTAAACAATCAAAATCCAAGATAACGGTAAACCCTAAACCTAAGCTTCCATAAAACCCCAACAAAGAAAACTCTAAACCCTAAAAGTCCATAATCCCTAAACCCAAAACCCACCTTTAGACCCTAAAACCCTAAAACCATAAACCCTAAACCATAAAACTCTAAAATTCTAAACTTTAAAACCCCAAAACACTAAAATCCTAAACCACAAAACCCCCAAAACCCTTAACCCTAAAATTGTAAAATTTTGAAGATGTACGATTACTTAGCCTAAACACTCCAAATCCAAAGATAATTGTAAACCCAATACCTAACATTCCCTAAAACCCCAACAAAGAAAACACTAAACCCTAAAAGTTCATAACCCCTAAACCCAAAACCCTAAAACCATAAAACCATAGACCCTAAACCCTAAAACCCAAAAATTCTAAACTCTAAAACCCCAAAACAATAAAATCCTAAACCACAAAACCCCAAAAACCCGTAACCCTGAAATTGTCAAATTTTGAAGATGTACGATTACTTAGCCTAAACACTCAAAATCCAAAGATAACGGTAAACCCTAAACCCAACCTTCCCTAAAACCCCAACAAAGAAAACTCTAAACCCTAAAAGTCCATAACCCCTAAACCCAAAACCCTAAAACCATAAACCCTAAATCCTAAAACTCTAAAATTCTAAACTCTAAAACCCCAAAACACTAAAATCTTAAACCACAAAACGCCCAAAACCCTTAACCGTAAAATTGTAAAATTTTGAAGATGTACGATTACTTAACCTAAATACTCAAAATCCAAAGATAACGGTAAACCCTAAACCTAACCTTCCCTAAAACCCCAACAAAGAAAATACTAAACCCTAAAAGTCCATAACCCCTAAACCCAAAACCCTAAAACCTTAAAACCCTAAAACCCTAAACCCTAAAACCCTAAAATTCTAAACTCTAAGACCCCATAACACCAAAATCCTAAACCACAAAACCCCCAAAACCCTTAACCCTAAAATTGTTAAATTTTGAAGATGTACGATTACTTAGCCTAAACACTCAAAATCTAAAGATAACGGTAAATCCTAAACTTAACCTTCCCTAAAACCCCAACAAAGAAAACTTTAAACCCTAAAAGTCCATAACCCCTATAACCCAAAACCCTAAAACCCTAAGACCATAAACCCTAAACCCTAAAACTCTAAAATTCTAAACTCCAAAACCCCAAAACACTAAAATCCTAAACCACAAAACCCTAAAATTGTAAAATTTTGAAGATGTACGATTGCTTAGCCTAAACACTCAAAATCCAAAGATAACTGTAAACCATCAACCTAACCTTCCCTAAAACCCCAACAATGAAAACACTAAACCCTAAATGTCCATAACCTTAAAACCCTAAAACCCTAAAACCATAAACCCTAAACCCTAAAACTCTAAAATTCTAAACTCTAAAACCCCAAAACACCAAAGTCCTAAACCACAAAACCCCCAAAACCCTTAACCCAAAAATTGTTAAATTTTGAAGATGTACGATTACTTAGCCTAAACACTCAAAATCCAAAGATAACTGTAAACCCTAAACCTTCCCTAAAACCCCAACAAAGAAAACACTAAACCCTAAAAGTCCATAACCCCTAAACCCAAAACCTTAAAACCTTAACACCCTAAAACCCTAAAATTCTAAACTCTAACACCCTAAAATTTATAAGTTTCTAATTGGATTTGATTTAAAGTAATATATAACAAAATATTTTTCCATTGAATGGTGTCATACCACACCTGATTATTAGTTCACATTTTATTTATCAAATGTGAAATAATAGATATGAGACAAAAGAGTTCACGTACAACCTATGAAGAATTTGAGAGAATTTCTCAAATTCTTTAGGTGACAAAATTTCTTTAATTAAAAGAAAATTTCAACAAGACAATGGGTATAACTCAACTCATTGCATCAAACCCTTACTTTATTCTTTAAAGCTAAGGTCAAGTGGGACATTTGTTATTTTATTTTTCTTTCTTAAAAATAAATGATTGTTTCATGTTATAAAAGGATAATTTTAAAATAAAATGTGGTAACCATTTTTAAACGGGTGTTGTAGGGGTGCTAACACCTTCCCTACACTCAGCTGTCTCCGAGTCTAATTTTTGGTTTTCAAAGACCTTTTTTTTTAATTATTTTTTTAATGGGTGACTAATCGCACCCCAAGATGATTGGTGGTGATTCCAAACCTCTCATCTCGAAAGAAACCCTTAGGAAAGGATGTCGATCGCTCCGCGTCGCGAAGACGTTGCGACGTTAACCATTTACATAAAGCAAAAACCTTTCACAATAAGCAACTTCCATAGTCTGATATTTTGTAACCCTAAAATTTGAGCGTTGTATCCATTAAAACTATAAATTCATAATTGTATCAATTAAAACAGTGAACTTTCATAAGTTTATTCATTTACACCTTCCATTAGATTCTATTTGAACGTGAGGAAACTTGTAATTGTATCAATTAATTAAACCCCTAAATTTTCATAAGTGAACTAATTTAAACCCTCTGTTTGAAAATCTTCCATGCATTTGAAACGAGAATGTTTAAATTTATTCATTTATAAAAGTTCAAGAGTTTAATTGATACAAATTATAGATCTTTACATGTGTGAACTAACATTTTTCAAAAGGAATCTAATAGATGGAGTAAATTGATACGCTTGCTTAAAAAAATTGAGGGTTTTAATTGATAAAAATATTAGTCAATGGTTTTATGTGATAAAACCCCAAAGTTTAGGGGTATAAATGGATATTTGCTCTAATATATAAGCTAAATTAAGGTTTAGAGTTTAAGGATTACAGTTCAAGGGTCAGGATCTAGGGGTTAGAGAGATTAGGGTTTCATCGTTTGAGTTTTCGTTGTGATGATGACGACGAGATAAAAATGAAGGTAAATATGATGATGATGATGATGGTGGTGATGATGAAAATTATGATTATGATGATGATAAAATTATTGATGATGATTATGAATCGCAACAGTTAGTTTAAGGTCTTAAGTTTCTAGTTTAGGGTTTAGAATTAAGGGTTAGAATTAGGAGATTAGAGTTTAGAGGTTAGGGATTTAGGGTTTAGCGTTTCGCGATGATAAACATTAATAATAATAATAAAATAGTAAAAAGAAAAAATAAACTATAATATTTTATTTAATAATTACATAAAGTTGGTTTCAACATCATATTATATTGTTTATATACATAAATTATAAATTGATTTTACGTTATACAAAAAATTAGTTGAAATTTAGATTAACAAAGATGTTGGTAACGTGGGAGAGAGGAAGAGAAAGAGAGAGTGTGAGGTAGATGAGAAGTAATGAGTTCTTTCTGGTCAAAGAAGAACCTTGACCAACAATAAAAAAACATATTTTATATCCTTTAAACTCAAAATTTCACCATCTATTTTTAGCTCGTTTAATTAATGATTTGTCTTGCTCTTGACATTTAGACCACTATGTTCGAGTGAATTTGTAATGTGTTATAATAAATCATTTTCAAATTATATATTTTGAAATTTAAACAATTGATTTGAATTTTAGTTGTTCATATAGGGATCGGGATTGATCTGAATTTTAAAAAAGTTGTTCAAATTTAATTTCAGAATTTGATTTGAATTAACAAAAAAATTAAACTCAAAATATCAAACAATTGATCTTAGCTTTGGTAACTTTTACAAACATCAGAATTTGATTTGAATTAACAAAAGGGGGAATTTTTTTTTATTTTTTTTGACAATATGTGGGGAGGGGGATTCGAACCACAAAACTTGTGGTTATCAGTACAACTTTATGCCAATTGAGCTAAGGCGCTCTTGTTGGCTGCAAACAGGGAAGTTTGAAAATGATAAAATGTCAAATTGACGTCAAACTTAATGATGTTTTTAAGTTAAGTACAGAGTGCACAATATATTATCTCTTTTATAAACGTAGTTAGCTTCTTTTAAATAATTATATGATCGTTGTGATTTTTTTGTTTATATTCTATGATTTTTTAAGTTTAATTTGCCGTATATGAATATATTCATTGATCTTCTCTATTCAATCAAAATAATAACAATGATTATATTATCTTTATTTTTTAACCGTGTTTTTTAAGTATTAAATAAAAAAATGTTGTAAAAAAGTATTAAATAAAAAACTAAAAAAAAGATTAAAAATATTTTCTCAAAATAAATAAGACTTTAAATAGCGTTCTTAAGATGGAATCTCTTTTGTTTTCACTCCTTGTAATACCTATTTTTATGTGTATTAATAAAATAATAAAAAAGAAAAAAGAAAAAGAAAGCAAAACAAAATTAAAAAAAAAGTAGTTAAAATAAAATAAAATGAAAAAAAAAAAAGAAAAGGTGGGATGGAAGAAACCTTCCAACGGAAGCTTTAAAATAAAAAAAATAAAAAAGGAAAATAGAAAAGAAACTAAAGCTTCTTTGGGAAGCTTTAGTAAAAAGAAAAAAAAAAAAAAAATGAGAAGTTAGCTTCTTGGGAAGTGGGAAGAAGAAGAAGAAGAAAGGAGACGAAAAGGAAGGAAAAACAAAACCTAGGGCATGCTTGAACGATTTTTAGAAGGGAAAAACAAATCAAGAAGCACACAAACTTGGATTCAAGCATAGAGTAAGTTTTCTTGTTCTTGGGTTGAGTTTTTGCACGAGTTAAGAAGCTAAAGAATGAGTTTGATTTATGAGTTTTTCTTCTTTGACTTTGATACTCCATAAATTAGTTGAAAACTAAAAGGGACAAAATGGGTTGAGTTCAAAGAGAGGAAAACTTGATAAAAACTCATAGTTTAAGCCAAAGAGAAATTTATGATGGTTATTCATAGGTTGTTGGTTTGCAAGCTTTTAATGGGTAATATTCAAATATTCATGGAGAACAAAGAGACAATGTTTGTGGGGAGAAAGAGAAAGAACAAAAAGAATTAAGCTTATTATGGAGACGGGCATAACGGAGTTATTGGAAACTTTATTCAGAAAATGTGGTCATAGCTACAAGGTATTTAGAGTTTAACTCCATGGGAATTATGAGCTAACTCAAGTGTTAAGTAAATAGTGCGGGTTTATGTAATTTAGAGGTTTTGTGTTCAAATTTGGAGAGGTAAGCATTACTAATGCTTGGCAAAATAATTGTTTCAGGTCAAGCGGAGATCAGGAAGGCCTACGACCCGAGTTTCTCTTGCCAATAGTACTGTGAGTGGTTATTTTAGGAATTTATTGATTTCCACATTTCAAAATAAAAAAATGATTCGGTTTTATCCAAATGATTTTACAAGTTAGAAGCGTGAGTTTTGGGGAAATTTATGATTATGTATTATGTTGGATTTTATGGTTGGATTCGAGATTAACGGGATTTGAGAAGCCTCCTGATTTAGTTCCTTGTATTTTTCCTTACAAGTCTTGTTTTATCTATTAAAATTGTGGTGGATGTTTATGTTGGGATTGGTGCCCTAAAACTCGTAGATAGTGAATGTTAAACAAAATTATATACTTGTTCGATAAAATCGTTATCGAGATTAATTCAGTAAAGTCATTACTGAATAAGTAAATTGCACATTAGATAACCCAAATCCAATAAATTAAGATCCATGGCTATAGGATGAACACTTGAGCTTTATGTAGAGACATAAAAGTGGATCAAGCTCGAGTAATAGCCAAAACGGTCTATAGTATAGGGATAGGGTTGGGTACCTTATTCTGGGGGACAATATGAGACGCGGTCCACTTTATAGATAGTATAGACGATGTGATCCTAAATCGTCCATGTAGAGACATGCGAGTGGGGGCGTCCTATGCAATGAGTTTGCATAAGACCAGGACCGAGAAATAAGTCGCTCTCGCTTTATAACACCGTTTACTGACAAGACTGACTATTTCATGTGATGACCTAGGTAACTCGATCTTAATCCTAAGCTAACTATGAACTCCTGTTTATTCGAGCTTATCCTTAGATCTACATAGGTAATAGTGGCTCAGTATCGCCGACTCAATAAGCCTCCCATTTCAGGGATAGGAACCGGTAAATAGCTGGGGACATAGTCGTGCGAGAAGGAATTCACTTCTACCCAAATTAGGGATAGTAGAGAGGTTGTTCCCTTAAGTGCTGACTCCAGGGCTTGAATAAAGGGATCCCACCCTCTCATTGGCCCGAGAGGGACTCGGTTTATTGGTTGGACCATAAACCAATTGTTCATTAGAGGATCAGTGGGACTTAAGGAACTAGAAGTACTATAGGGGTAAAACAGTCATTTAACCTAGCTATAGCTACGAACAACCTGTGAAGGATCGACTTACTGAACATGGTTAAATCAAGTGGACGAAAATATATCTATAGTGAGGGGAGTGCAACTATCGGGCTATAGTGGAGTGTCCCGGTAGTTAACGACTGTTGGTTAAGCTTGGTTAATGAGATTAGTCGGTTAGCCTCGAATCGTTGGAGCCCATGATCTATAGGTCCATTAGGTCCCTCTACTAGCTCATATCGGAATAAAGCCTAGAACGATAAGATAGGATTCTTTGAATTGTTCAAAATCGAGAAAAAGGGCATTTTTCGTAAATTGTGTTTGACACAATATTTAATTATGAATTAAATTGGAAAATGAGAGATTGTGTATTTAAAAGTGTTTTAAATACTATATATGAACTAGGAATCATATATAATTAGATTGCACAATGTGTCAATGATTAATTGGATTAATCATAACAAATTAACTGGAAATGTTTCTAATTTATTGCCATGAAATCAATTTCAATTTGGAATTGGAATTTGAATTAGAATGCAAGCAAAATCTGATTGAGGATCAAACTTAGTGGATTTAGATGGATTTCCACTCTTGCATGTTGATACAAAGTGGAATACAACACATCCATGCACTTGTTGCATATGTTGTGACTTCAACACCTAGAATCCACTTTTGCTTGCATTACCACCATGTGTCTTGAATCTTGAGGTCTTTCCTTGCATGGAATATCTCTATAAGTAGATGCAAAATCAGATTAAGAGAGAAGAGAGTCATTTCCATATTGTTATGCTGCTGGATTTTGGTCTCAAACTCACTCATCTCCATATATCTCTCTAGTGCTTGAACCTTCAAGCATTCCCTTCCCATTCCCTATCTCTATAGACTCCCACAAGTCGTTCTTGGCCCAGAGAATAGTAGGGAAGATACTAGAGGTGGTCCACACACCGTTCGTGATCAAAGGAATCAAAGGAAGTTGTTGAATCAGTCTCCAAAAAGGTTGGTACAAATTCTGCTCTCTGTTTACGGTATTTGGACAACATGTTTTCATTTTCTAAAATTGATGTAGTTAAGCGCCCCCGATCCTAAAATTGCTTCCGCATGTGTTATATGAACACCTTCAGTTTAGAAGTGGTTAATTTGTAAATCTTGATTTCAACTGACTTATAAATTGCTCGAGGTATAACTCAAGTTGTGATTGTTGAGAAATTGGTTATGACAATTGATTCTTGATTTATGATTAATAGATTATGAAACTTAGTTTTGAGAAGATTATGATTGTATCATGGCTGAAAATTATGTGTAGTATTGAAAGGAAAAGAAATCGTTTTTAAGCCATTGGATGGTGTACCCATGGATATTTCCCGATACACTTACGGGAATGTGTTTCCGTAGTGTATGTGTGATGTGATATATGTATATAAGGTCTTTGGGACCCACTCCGGCACACACATAGGCTTTGGGTCGTGTGTCGGGGTGTTTGTCTTTTGGGGGTTGTTCTGCGCGCTTATGACTAGCTGCTCTGCTATGCATCTTGAGACTACTTGGTGTATAGTATGACTAGATTTGCTCTGCTATGTGCCTTGAGATCACTCGGTACATAGTATGACTAGTTTCTCTGCTGTGAGTATCGAGATTTCTCTACGACAGTATGACTAGTTTGGGTACATGTTCAGTGGTGTGTTTTCTTAGCCATGTTATTATGTTTTAAAATTTATGTGTTTATTGAACTCTTGGTATAACTACTTTCAAGTAAGTTAAATGAAAAAGGTTTTTACTAAAGTGTGTTTAAAAGCTCTTACAAAGTGTTTAATATGTTATAGCTTTTAGCAAATATTTTTCTTTTATGAACTCTTACCATTCATTGGGCTTGTTAGCTCACCCATTTTTCTTCCTAAATTTTTTTCCACCAGGTAGCGTTTGAGTTTCCGACGAGCCTGCCAGAGTTGATATCTGCCACCGGACTCGATAGGTTGCATGTCATTCGCATTACTTATAGATGCATTTTTTTGTAACTAGGATGACTAGCATCTTACATGGCGATGTATAATCATGGTTGTTGTGATGGTTTTGGTGATTGAACTTCTATGTCATTTTGTCGTTGTTCGACTATGCCATGATTGTCAACTTCTGAACTGATTTGGGTATTAGTGCTGGATTATTTGATCGTATTGTTATCTGGGAGTGTTGAATTTTGATTTCAGGTGGGTTTATATCCAAATTTCAGAGGAAACTCTGTCGAAATTTTTATGGCTTCTTTTTATTTAATAAACTAGTGCTAGCCACATTTTAAAAATTATTTTTTATGGTCAATCTAGTTCAGATATAGTTGACAATGAAGTTCATAGTTTAGTTGGGATTTCATTGTCGACACGTCACGTCCTAGGTTGGTTAGGATAATCTGGGGCGGGTAGTGTCACTCCTAGAGTTTGTAACAGGACAACCCATGAAATAGCAAATAAATAAGAGAAAAAAAATATAAAAACTATACTTCATTAAATACATAAAAATTTACAAATATTGTCAATTTATTTGTTTTGGACCCACGTTAAAAAGATAAGTGGAGATCTTACAATTTATAAGATTCATGAGTTACTTCACTCATTGACAATTGATTTTGAGATGGAAGCCCATGTTATCTAATATGATATGAGAGTCCATGAAACCTAAACGGTATTCGATAAAAAAAGATAAATTGAGATCCGATCCAAGAATGGTGAATACCCGTTATCTAATATTATTTTAAAAAATGAATTACAAAATTGATGAATATATTTGTAATCATATAATAATAATAAAATTTTAAAAGTTTACAAATTTGAATAATTTCGAATTTCTACAACCATATAAAGAACTACTTCCTCTATTTTTTTTTTTTTATACAAAAGTTGTTCTCTTCTATGTTCTAAAAAATTGTTGTTTGTATATTACTTTACAATCCATTTATTCCATTGTAAATATAAATGAGAGTGTTGGATATATATATAACAATTTTTTATAAAATAATTTTTATACAGATGATGAAATAAAAAGAAAATACTATAAAAAATATTTGAAATTAATAATTGGAAATACCACATGTTAACATTTGTTATTCACTTTTTTTTTTTGAGAAAACATTTTTTATTCACTTACTCTGTTATTACACGAACCTAATAATATTTATCATGTATTCAAATTACATAAAACTTATATTTTGTTTTCAGAAAAGGAATCACGGATCAGCAGTACTCAACGCGAAGTCTTTCATAAATCACAACATCCAGAAGGCGGACGGATGCGCATACGTAGTAAGTAACGCCACCTGCCATCGTCCCACGCGGCTAGGGAATACTTTTTTTCGTTTTTTCTTTTTTAATCTTTCTTCTATTATCCAAGGAACCTCCCCTCCCCTGAGTTCATCGCTCTTTTTAAATAACTAAATAAATTATTCTCCTAAAACTTTCCAACAATTGAATCTGGTATTCCAGCCTTCATTCTAGCAAAAGGTCGGCGGGGACTTTTAAACTCCTACACCATAAAAATCAATTGGCTGATCGGAAGTCCCAGATGGTGAAGGAGACGGAGTATTATGACGTGCTTGGAGTCAGCCCGGCGGCAACGGAGGCCGAAATCAAGAAAGCTTATTACATCAAGGTGGTTTCGTTTACATAATTTCCATCTAGTTTTTGTGATATCTGGCCTAATTACCTCCCCTTTTCTCAGTTATCATTTTTTTTGTTCTTGTTACGGAGAATATCATGACATTCGGACTTGATTACCCCTTCTGTATCGACTTTTGCTTTGTCCACATTTCAGATTAGTTTGAAGAGATTTGACATTCATCACTCATTTATTATATGTGAGCAATAATTTGCAGCTGGATCTATTCGGTATTATTGATATATAGACCCTCCCGTATCGAATCTAATGCCCTGCACACTTATTTCCCATATTATTGATCGAATCTGCTTTATTTGCCATCCTTATGACCCTAAATTTTCCCATTCCAGATGTGTTCATTTTCCTACACACAGTGATTGTATAGGCTAGTCAATTAAATAATTAGTAGTCTAGAGCAAGTGTTAATGACGACGTTCTTTTCCTCATCGTTAAACCTTGATGTAAAGCAATAGATAGCGTGTAGTTAAGATTGATTACATCTCCAACTTCGTCATCATTTGAAAACAAATTTTGAAACTCGCTTTCTTTATTCAGAATAACCATACTCTTACTGCTTTTATTAAATCTTGCGCTTCAGGTTTAATGAATTATTTTAATCTTACTCTATATTGTATATGTGCTCTACTTGTTCTTCTATGTGACAAACAGAACAGGAAGAAAGATTCTTTGACTTTTATCAATAACTCAGTTTTTTTAATGGATTTTAGGCACGGCAGGTTCATCCAGATAAAAACCCAAGTGATCCTCTAGCAGCACAAAAATTTCAGGCATGCTATGTTAAACCTATCAACTGATTCTCTATCTGACATTCTGCAACTGCATGTTGAATGGTTTCTAATTGTTCGTTATTATGTTTGAACTTGTTTTGTGTTCGTATTTACAAGCTCAAGGTCCCAGGATCTTATATTATAGTAGTATATTTAAGAACCTTTGTTTGATTGATGGAGAGAATGGCATTAGTATGTCCCAGTTAAATTCAACCACTTGTAAAATCATGAATACTGCTAGTGCTAGGCAAGTTTTGATGTTATCTTGAAGAGATTTGAGTCAGAAGTTTCTGCATTATTGGCTGTAGGATGGCATCTTGATCTTTTTGCACTGTCGTTTTTTTTTTTCCTTTGGGTAAATCAAAATGAAACAATATTTTATAATGTTTACATTTTGACAGCATCTTGCTGCTGAAGTTCCTGGTTCTATTACGTCTTGCTTTAGCTAATAGTTTGAAAAGTCTTGGAAGAAATTAGAAAACCTTGAGTATTTTATCATTTGAAGGCCAAAAGGGGCTTCTCTTTACTTGGTAATCAGTGAGTTTCCAATAATGTTATGTGGGATTCATTACCCCACAAGAAAACCAAAGGCCTTAGGGAGAAAGACTCATTTCTCCCTTTTGTTATCTGACCATTGGTGTCTTTTGTTTGAGTCAAAATTTTTGAAAAGGACGTGGAGGATGGTCTCATTGAAGGATTCTGTGAGGGTACTAGTATGGTATATTTGGAGAATTTTATTAAGGGCATATTAGTAATTAGTTAAGGAGTCTTGGTTATAAATAGGTAGGTAGGGGGAAGGGGTGGAGAATTTTAGTAGTAGTGTCCATTGTGGAACACTTGGGAGAGAGATAACCCTCTTGAAAGGCTATTGGCATATTGTAGTTTCTCTTGATATTGCAATATATTACTATTGTGTGTTTTCAGCGTTCGGGTACCTAACAAATTGGTTCTAGAGCATCGATTCTGCCCATGGATTGGGATCATATGTTGGGGTTAGTGTTGAAGTAACAACAACCTTTGATCGAACAAGAAGAAGATTGGAAAGTATTTTGGCAAGGGTTTGAGGAATCACAAAAGAAATGGTAAGAAATGCGGATGGAAAGAAAACAAAAACGAAAGAAGGAAGAGGAGGAAACAATGAAGAAAAGAGAGCGGGAGGAAAATCCGATCTGATAAAAAAAGATTAATCGGAAGTAGAGCCGAAGAGTTGCGGGAAGACGCCAATTGTATGCAACAATACCTCCGAAAACGCAAGGGAAAACCGTTCGAGGAATACCAAAAATTTTCTCGAGCACAGAATCCTTGGGTGCGTACAAGAACTATCGACCAAAGGCTGGGTGGTTAGGGCAACAACGACACAGACAATGTCGATGTTGTAAGAAGAAGCTAGAGGGGCAATCGAAGATGAAGGAGGTCGAAGCGAAACAAGCGAGGGAGAAAACTGGCAAGAGAAAACGACGAAGGGATGAAGGTTGGAGTTCAAAGGCTGTACACAAGGGGCTGGAAAGAGACTCGATAAAACTGGAGCAGCAGTTTTGAAGAGAAAACGATCGATGAAGATGTCGTGGGAAGAGTGAAGTTGTGGAAGAGGCAACTCTTCAACAATGGTGGAGCTCGAGAGAAGAACAAGCATGAAGAAAATGGGGAAAAGAAGACACGAATGATAGTTGGAAAGGGAGGTGGACGCAAGCCATTATCGACAACAAATATGTGTTTGGCTGGAGAGGAAGAACCGAGGATGGCGTCATGGCAACGTCCATGAAGAATCAATCAAGTGTACTAATTAAGAAAGAAGAAAAGAATCAAAGGAAAGCACATGGGACACGAACTAAATGGGTTGGATTCAAATAAAAGAAGTGAGACCCAATTGCCTTCAAAGACAGAAAAGGGGGCTATTAAACAAAACTGGGCTTTGGGCTGGACTCTCTTTTATTTTAAGGCCAAGATCCAATCGGTTTGTCTTCATCTTCACGTGAAAAGAACAAACCCTAGCTGCCTTGTTTCCTTCTATGTTGCCACCAAACGTCTCGACAATCCGTTGTTGACCATTGTTGTTGGCCACCACCATTTGTCGGGGTCAACCACCTCTACCACGACTATATGCCATCGACGTTTCGTGACACGCCACCAATTGTCGATTCTCTCTACCTTCTGCAATCACACATGGTTTTCAAAGTTGGTTAGTTGGGTTTTGTTTTAATGAATGCTGATTTTTTCTTCTGTGAGAGAGTGTTAGTTCTGTGTGTTTCATTTTCTTAAAGTTTGGGTTCGTTTTTTGCACACCTTGAGGACAGGGTGTCTAATGTGAGGGTATTGGTATGGTATATTTGGATAATAGTATTAAGGACATACTAGTAATTAATTAAGGAGTCTTGGTTATAAATAGGGAAGTGAGGGGGTCTTAGAAGGGGTGGAGAATTTTAGTAGCAGTGTCCATTGTGGGTCTCTTGGGAGAGAGATAGCCCTCTTGAAAGGCTATTGGTATATTGTAGTTTCTCTTGATATTGCAATATATGACTATTGTGTGTGTTTTAGTGTTCGGGTACCTAACAGATTCTTGGTTTGCAAGAATCAAGCATATATTTTCCTTGCCTAAAGAAATGTTCTCAGCAATTTGGAAATCCAAAAGTCCAAGGGAAGTCAATGTTTTAATTTGCGTTTTGCTTTATGAAAGTCTAAATACGGCCGAAACTATTAAGAAGCAACTTCTTAACTCAGTTTTGCAGTCCTCTATGTGTGTTTTGTGTCCTTCAGATAATGAAAGTCAACGACTAGGGGTGTTCATCGGTCGGTCGATGTTGGTTTTGAGGTAAAACCGACGCAGAACCGGTCCGTCGATGTCAGTTTTGAGGTAAAACTGACGTCGAACCAGTTGGTCGGTTTTTAAGAAATTCAAAATCGACCATTACCTACGGCATGGTTGCGGCCGACTGACCGACTGGTCGGTTTGCTTATTTTTTTTTATAATATTTATAATATTATTTAATACTTTTTTTTTATTAATGAGAGATTGAAAGAGAGAGAGAATGAACCTTGTAACAGTGCTTGCCGAATCGAACAAAGGTTGAAGGGGGCGACGACAGTTGAGGCGTGAGGGTGCCGAATCTATGCCCAATCTGTCGATTGTCGAAAGCAAAAGAGATCACAGAGAGAGAGAGAATAGAGGGACTGAAAGAGGCATGAGGGAGGCGACGACGAGGGACCGAATTAAAGATTGTGAGGTGACGGCAACGGCGAGGGAGGCAACAACGTGAGAGAGAGAACTGAGATGAAGAGAGAAAATGGTGAGGGAGGCGACGACGTGAGAGAGAGAATTGAGATGAAGAGAGAAAATGGTGAGGGAGGCGTGAGACTGCATGACTGCGTGAAAGAGGAAGACACTACTAGGGTTTCTTTTTCAAATTTAATAATTAAAAATTTTGGATTTTTTTTTTATTTATAAATATGTCGGTCGGTCGGTTATTTGTATAATCACTAAACTGATCGATCGACCGACCGACTTACCAAATGGTAAAACCGACGCCGACCGACCGCCGTCGGTTCGGTCGAGTCGGTTTTCGGTTTGAAAATGAACACCCCTATCAACGACACATCTTTTTCCAATGTTCATATGCATTGGATATTTGGTATTTCTTGTTTCATCTTTTCAATTCGAGTGTGTGTGTGGGCCTTGGGGTGGGGGGGTCATATCCTAAGGGCCAGGGGAGGAGATTGCCCCTACCCGAACACTATCTTAAAAGAGTCTGCTAGTCGTTAATAATCATAAGCAAGCTGCAATTACAAAAGAATTTTTTGTGTAAGGAAATCTACCACGAGGCTATATTTTGTACATAATTACAAAAGAGATCGAAGCTACCAGATTTATCTTCAAAAGTTCTAGAGTTCCTTTCCTTCCATAAACTCCACAATGTAGCTCTAAACGGGCAACTAGCCACCACTTTGGCTTTTCTTGGGAGATTCCAAGCATGTAGACCTTCAGTAATCCAGTCATCCACTTTCATAGGGACACAAAAAGAGATGCCCAACAGCCCCGCTACAAAATTCCAAGCTTTCCAAGAAAATTTGCTGCGAATGAAAATGTGGTCTATATATCTTCCCCTTTTTTCAAGCACAATCTACATCAGGAGAGAGAGCCCAATGCCTGATTTTTTTTTTGAACTCTATCATCTGTGTTGAGACTTTGGTAAACCAAAGAACACCTTCACATTTTTGGGGTTTTTATGCTTCCAGATCATTGGTGATGGGAGGACCAATTTTGGCGGTAGTTTTAACTAAATTTTGAAACATAGATTTTGTAGAAAAAACACCAGAAGGATCAGGTTTTCACCTTATCTCATCCGAATTCAAAGAAAGTTGAGTACCATTGATTTTCTCCACCAAAGCAATCCAACTAGGTAACTCCTTGTCAAAAAGACTCGAGTTTACATCCTTATGACATCGTATTATTGTGAGTAAGTATGGCATTCACCCCCATGAATGGCTGACGGGAGGGGTCAAGGGTATGTCTAGGAATCCTTGGAGAGAGATCGCTTTCGAGCTCCCTTCTTTTCAAGGCTTGGTTCATATTCAGGTAGGGGATGGTAGTAATACTTATTTTTGGGAGGACAAGTGGGTGGGAGATAGTCCTCTCTGCTCCAAATTCCCTAATCTTTATCGCTTTTCCTCAATGAAAAGTCATTCGATTAGAGGGAGCTCTTTATCCTTTTCGTTGGGTTTCCGTCATCATTTGACCAATAGTGAAACGACGAAGGTCATCAATCTCTTATTGTTGGTAGGGGATTGCCAGTTTAGGGAGGGAAGGAGGGATGTTCATTGTTGGAGTCTTAACCCTACTGAGGGATTTTCTTGTCAGTCTCTTTTTCGGTGGTTTCTCAACCCTTCTCCCAATAGTGAGTCCATCTTTTCAATTCTTTGGAGAGTAAAAATCCCAAGGAAGGTTACGTTCTTTACCTGGCAAGTTATCCACGGAAGAGTTAATACGATCGATAAGCTCTCGAGAAAGATGACTTCGTTGGTGGGCCCGTTCTGTTGCATCTTATGTTGGAAGGCAGAGGAAGATTTGGATCATATCCTGTGGAATTGCCAGTTCGCCCGTTCGGTGTGGAGTTACTTTATATGACACTTTCGGGATTCAGGCGAGACGATTCAGAGACTAGAGGGAGATGATCCAGGAGTTCCTCCTCCATCCGCCGTTTCGCGATAAGGGGAGGTTTTTATGGTTAGCTGGAGTGTGCGCTGTTTTATGGGGTCTTTGGGGCGAGAGAAACAATAGGGTTTTTCGTGGTACTGAGAGATCCTTCTAATGTATGGGCCCTCACTAGACTCTATGTTTCTCTTTGGGCCTCAGTGTCCAAGGCTTTTTGTAATTATACACTAGGTTCTATCATTTTGAGTTGGCGCCCATTCCTTTAAAGGTGACCTTTTTGTGGGCTGGTTTTTTTGTATGCTCTTGTATTCTTTCATTTTTTCTCAATGAAAGTTGGTTTATTCATAAAAAAATAAAATGTAGTCCCTACTAATTTTCTCCATGGCCATAATAGTCGACTTAGGAGCTTTAAGAAGCGAGAAGAAGTACAAAGGGAGTCTATTGAGAATCGATTGCACGAGGGTGACTCTTCCACCTTTGGATATTGAATTTTTTTTCCAACCCTCCAGCTTCTTGTTGAATTTATCGATCAAAGGAGTCCAGAAAGCCTTACATAGTTACCTCCCAATGGAAAACCGAGGTAATTCATAGGAAGCATTTTCGCTTGACAACCAAAATCTTTAGCCCAAGTCATTACCTCGGAATTGTCTATGTTGATCCCAATCATGGAAGTTTTAGCTTTATTTAGGCAAGACCCGAGCTAGTAAGGATAAGATTAAAAATATCCGACCATTTCTTTATCTCTGAAATGTTGTTCAGGCAAAAGACAAGGTGTCATCCGCATATTTGAAGTAAAGAAATTGCAATCTTGTCTTTTCCCACAATCCATCCTTCAAGGATTCTCTTCTCAGTGCAATAAAGAAGAGATCTACTAATAGCATTCCCCATAACAGTAAAGAGAAAGGGAGGGAGGGGATCCCCTGCCTTTAATCCTTTGGGAAGCCACAATCTTACCTCTCGGTTTCCCATTATTAATCATTGAGAAGTTTCTGTGGGCTGGTTTTTTTTGTATGCCCTTGTATTCTTTCATTTTTTCTCAATGCAAGTTGGTCTTTTCTCAAAAAAAAAAAAAAAAAAAAAAGTATTTCTAAGGTAGCCCACAATCCATTTTCTCCCTCGATTTCCCATTAATAATCATTGAGAAGTTAGTATTTCTAAGGCAGCCCATAGTCCATTTTCTCCACTTTCTCCCAAAGCCTTTCAACTCAAGGATGGTATCTAGGAACTCCCAATTTACTTTATCGTATGCCTTCTCTAAGTCAAGTTTCAAAAGAATCCCTTTTTCTTTGTTCAACCTTCGCTCTTCAACAGCTTCGGCCGCCACTAAGATGGCATCTAAAATCTGTCTTTCTCGCACAAAAGTGGCTTGACAATCACTTATTGTATGGGGAAGAACCTTCTTCAGCCTCTCAGCCAAGACCTTCACAATAATCTTATAAAGGGAGGTGACCAAGCTGATTGGTCTAAAATCCTTGACTTTGGATGCTTTCTTCTTCTTAGGGATCAGACATATATAAGTCTTGTTGTTTCTCTTATTGATGATGCCATTTTCAAAAAATTCCTAGAACAACTCTATTATATCAGACTTCAAGATGTTCCAAAATTTTTAAAAAAACTCCCCTGTCATCCCATCTGGACCCAGGGATTTTAGGTTGCCTAAGTCATTAACAGCTTTCAAAATTTCCTCCTCACTGAACTGCTTTTCTAGTTGATCCCGTTTCTGGTCATCAATCCTCACCCATTCAATTCCGTCCAACACAAATCTAGGAGCTTGGTCTTTTTTGTACAACTTGCTATAATACTCCAAGATTTCATTCTCTATCTCAGCTTCAGTGGCCAGAAAAGACCCATCGTCCCTCTCTAAAGTAGAAATGACAGCTCTATTCCTCATAGCCGATGCTCATTTGTGAAAAAAAGCTGAGTTCTCATCCCCTTCATTCAGCCATTTGATCTCTTTGCTCATTTATAGTAGCCTCCAGCAGCTTAGCCTTCAATATTTTCCTCTCTTGAATTTGTTGCGGATGAATGGCAGCTTGCTCTTCCAAGAGATCCAGCTGTTCAATTTGACAAATAAAGTTTTTCTTCTTGTTAATCATCTTTTCGCAGTTCTCCTTGTTCGATTCTCTGATCTTCAACTTCAAACCCTTTAGCTTCTCCATAAATTTGAAGCCTGCCCATCCCATCGGCTTTAACTCCTTCCACCAAATGTTCATGAGCCCTTTGAAGTCAGGATTTTCCAGCCACACATTTTCAAATCTAAAGGGGGTAGCCCCCATTTAAAGGTACCTGCAGACAACATAATTGGAAAGTGGTCAGAAATCGGTCGAGAGAGTCTTTCGAGTCTATACTCTTTAAAAACCTCATCCCATTGCCGCGAAATGAGGGATATGTCTATTTAGAGTGGCTTCAAAGCCAAATTGTTCAGTTTTTTTAATGCTGGGATGACATTTGTCCATCTTGGAAAATATAATCACAAGAAAAATAAAATTCTGAAAGAGGCGTAAATTGAGGAACTAAGTTTTCTATTGTCAAATCTGGAAGTTAATTTGTATTCAAGCAAATATTGATGAAAGCGTATTGAAGATTGATCCTTCAAGTTTCTTTTCGGTTAAGTCATTGACCAAGAAGCTTAATATTATTTCTCCTAAGCTGGAAGAATTGTTTAGATCAGTTTGGGAATCCAAAAGTCCTAGGAAGATTTTTTTTTGAGAGGAAATAATAAGCTTCATTTACAAAAGCCAAAGCAAAAACACCCTAAGGACGGAGGGATAAGGCATCCCATCCTCCAAAGAATCTACAAAAAAGCCTTCCATTGAAGGTTAATCCTGGCGGCTGAGTATTCCCCCACTTTCTTTCTCTTCTTTTGTTATTTTTCACTTCATGCACATCTTATGTCTAGTGTGAAGATTGATATGCTTTTTTGCATTATGCTCAACAAAGGTCTAAATTCACCAGAAAAACTTCAGTTTAGTTTGATAATTATTTGCTTTTTGGTGTTTGAAAACTGGACTTATAAACACTACTTCCACCCATAGATTTTTTTTTTGGTTCTGTTATCTACTTTTTACAAATGTTTTCAAAATCCAAGCCAAGTTTGAATACTAAAAAAAAGTAGTTTTTAAAAACGTTTTTTTGTTTTCGGAATTTGGCTAAGAATTAAATATTTCCTTAAGAAAGATGGAAACCATGGTAAAGAAATGGTGAGAAATCAAGTATAATTTTGAAAAACCAAAGCCAAATATCAAATGGTTATCGAATGGAGCAGTTTTGTGGTTGGTTGAGTTTCAGTTCCTGCAAATGTTGTTTCTCCATTGGTTAAAGTTTTCAAGTTTTATCCTCGTGTTCTCTCTCAAGATTATTGCTGATTTTTCCAAGTTTTTGGAATGATTCCTTATTTCCTTTGTATTCTTTCTTATTTTCTCTTTCCATTCCCTTATAGGGTTTGTATCTTTTGAGCATTAGTCTCTTATCATTTTTTCAATGAAAAGTTTTGTTTCTTGTAAAAAAAAAAGTTATCGAATGGGGTCTTTCTAATAATAAGTTTCCATTTTCAGTCTTACAACCTTTGTTATGCTCACTTTGTTTAATGGCAAACGAAGATCAAAATTATTTCTTTCTCCATTGTTCATATGTGGAGTGTTGGCAGTTTCTATTTTGATTCTTCTACATTCAGTGGGTGTTTGAGATTGATTAGCCCATGGAGCAAACTGATAGACTTGGCCAAATTTAAGTTATGTCAGTGGTGTTCTCTTTCATCATTGCCAGTTAATTACTCTTTCAATGGTATTTATTTTAATTGATTAGGACATTGGAGTTTGTATCTTATTCGAAAAGTAACTAATGGTATTCTTTGCTTGTTGGGAGTTTTTTGTTTTGTTTTGTTTTGTTTTGTTTTTTTTTTGGGGGGGGGGGGGGGTAAAATGTAACTTTTTTTACGCTAGACAGAGGCTTTGCTCCCCCCTTCCTCTGTCTCCTAGATTATTTCATTTTATCAATGAAATATTATATTATATAAATACATATAGAAACTCTCTCCCTTCAATGAAATTTTGTTTATTAGTTAAAAAGAAAATTAGAGGGAAAGGTTCTCTTGGAAACTGAAAGATGGTGTGAATTTTTTTATTTAAAAGTATTGAAAAGGATTATTGTTTGTAGTCTGCACCAAAACACCAAATCAGCATGCATTATTAGAGTTCACTAGTTTTTGCTTCAGATATTTCTACTGAAAAAGGTATTTCTGTTCTTTTGCTTCATGGATGACCTCAACTTTGTGAAAGTTATTTGCCAATAACCAGTTAAGGTCTATGCTGTCTTTTGAACTTATTTCTTTACATTCAGATGTGCTAGCTTTTCACGTTCTGTTTGTCACAACACTTCAGCACAACTAAAATACGCAATGTTTAATGTTCCCTTATTTCTTTTATTTGGAATCAGGTTCTGGGAGAGGCTTACCAAGTATTAAGTGATCTTGCTCAACGACAAGCTTATGATGCTCATGGGAAGTCTGGAATCTCAACGTTAGATTCTCCTCTATTTAGTTTCACTCTTTCTGTTTTCTTTGTACTTTTTTTTTTGTTTGTTTGTATGGGGTGAAGTTTTGATGTGCATTATTGTCTTTTATTGCAGTGATGCGATTATTGATCCTGCAGCAATTTTTGCAATGCTTTTTGGAAGTGAACTTTTTGAGGAATACATAGGTCAGCTTGCCATGGCATCGATGGCTTCCCTGGACATTTTCACTGAAGGGGAGCAATTTGATGCTAGACGGTTGCAAGAGAAGATGAGGGTATAACTTTCACCCTGATGTGATGCCACTCTTTTGATCCAAAAGTCCATCAAATCCTTGATATTTTGCTAGATTCGAAATTCAGGACTATTATAGTTCTCACTGTAGTTGGAAGTTAGGAAACTCAATGCTTGGCTTAGTGTGATAATGCAATATTTGCATTAATCATCCTCGTACAGAAGCAAAATTGCAAACGTTACAGTTATGCGTCTTTTATTCTTACACTTAGTGTTAAAAAAGGAACTTGAACCCCCCCGCCCAAAAAAAGAAAATGCTCTCTTTTCTCTCCTTCCCTCCCCATCCAAATTTCAACCTCAAGCCTTCAATTGCCATCTTCGTCTCTTAGCAATCACTGATTCCTCTTCCGGTTAGCTTTGGTTATTGTCACTTCTCCATTTTCGTGGTTAGTTCTGGGCATTTTCTTTTCTCTTTTTGTCACATCTTTGGTTATTGAGTTGTTTCATCATGGAAGTTAAGAGCTGCTGCATTCAAAATATATACTTCTGTATTTGGCATCAGAATGACATGTTTTATATTGAAAATTTGAAGAATAATCAGAAGATTCAACTTTCTATTTCTCATTTGTATTGGTTTGAGTTAACCATGGTTGATTTATTGCAATCTCCCGTTCATTTGTTCTTTCGTAAGAAATTAAGAAATTCCGAGGGAACTATTCAGTTGTCAAAATTTAGATCCCAACAAGGTTGGTTCCTTGAGTGTTCGATATGGCCTCTCTCGGGTGGAAGGAAAATTCTTCAAGTTCCAGTTGGTTTTGCTAAGAATGGTTGGTCAGTATTTTGGGAAATAGTAAGAGATTTTCTTTTAAAGTATGAGGAAATCAAGTCTTCTCAAGAAGTTTCAAACATTTTGAAATTGGTGATACATCAAAAGTGGTTGTCAGTGGCAGAAAGAATCTTAATAGAAGTTATGCAAATGCAGTGGGGTCAAAATCAGGAGTTTCCCAGTCTGGTTTTTCTTCTAAGATCTCACCAAATTATTCATCTTTTTGGGTAAGAAAAGAAAAAGAAGTGGTGGGTTTAAAACTTGATGAATTTTGTGTGGTTTCTAGAATGTTTGCACATAACTCTTGGAAGGAAGTAAACAAGCTTTGGAAGGATATTTTCAGTCTAAGGTTTTACTTAATCCTTTTATGGCAGACAAAGCTTTGTTAAAATTGATTGATGAGTTTTCTGAGATGAAGTTTGACGGAAAGTGGAATTATATTGGAAATCTACATTTGAAAATTGAAAATTGGTCGTGTCAAAGACATTTTCATCCCGAGCTTATAGAAGGATATGGAGGTTGGATTGCTTTGAAGAACTTACTTTTGCCATTTTGGAATCGTTCTATTTTTGAAGTCATTGATCAACATTTTGGTGGATAGGTTAGTATTTCTTCTCAAACGCTGAATCTTTTGAATTGTTCAGAAGCTCGAATTGAGGTGAAAAGGAATTTTTGTGGATTCCTACCGGCTGAAATTGTGGTCACAGACAAGAATCATGGAAACTTTTCTCTTCGATTTGGAGATATATCTTCATTGGATCCTCCATGTTTTATCCCTGTGGATTTATCTTTGAGAGATTTTGATAATGAAATTGATTTAAAAAGAGTTTCTCAAGCTATGATGGAAGAAGGAATTTCCTCATCACAAGAAGAATTTAATTCTTTCAAAGATCAAGATTTGATTCTTCTAGCCATGCAAGTTCAGTCAAATCAGCTAAACTCTTCATCTTCTAAAGACTCCAAGGGTATTCATGATGAATCTGTGGAAATTTTGAATAATATTAATTGTGGTTTAATTTTAAAAGGGTCGGTTGAGTTATCAAAGGAGAAGGATGAGTTGTTGCAAGAGAATGTTTTTAATGCACCAGTTTCAATTACCAAGGAAGCATCAATTGATGATGTTAATTGTGGTTTAATTGGGTCGGTTGAGTTATCAAATGAGAAGGATGAGTTGTTGCCAGAGAAGGTTTTTATTGCATCTGTTTCAGTTACCAAGGAAGCATTAATTGATGAGGTTTTGCATGTGTCCCAAGATTTATTGCCCACTCCTATTCACGATCAGATTTCTGTATTGGAGGAAAATAATGCAGTTGGTTTGGCCAATTTATCCCCAATAAATAATGATCGGATTTTTCAGGATAATGAAGTTGTCTCTGAAGTTCAGTTGAATGCTTGTGATGTTTTGGCAACACCTATAGTTTCTGTTCCTAGCAAATTTTCCTCACTTATCGAAGGTTGTGACATTCAGTTGAAGGAAATTCATCCTTTTTTGGTAATCGGTGCTTGATAAAATTTCAAAAGAAGATTGATAGATGGAAGAGATTTAAGTTATCACGAGTTAGCGTAAAGCTTGATAGAATTTTACGATCATTCTTTTGGGAAGGTAACGAGGGAAGCAAAATAAATCATTTGGTTAGATGGAGTCTTGTATCAAAGACTCAAAAAATGGTGGCCTTGGAATTGGAGCTTTGAAGCAAAGGAATATGGCTTTATTAGCCAAATCGGCTGGCGATTTATGATGGAACCTCAATCTTTTTGGAGAAGAATTATAGTCAGCATCCATGGTTCTAGTAATTCTGGTTGGAATTCAGATTCTAAAAAAGGTTTTAGCCTCCATAGTCCTTGGATGTCCATTGCTAAAATTTAGAAGCAGTTTGATTCACTTGCTCACTTTAATTTGGGTAATGATAGGAAAATTCGGTTTTGGGAAGTCCCTTGGTTGAATGGTTTAGCATTATAGCTCAGTTTTCCTCGATTGTATGCTATTTCATCTTCTCCAAATGATACTGTTTCATCTCATTGGGATATCCAAACTGGCTCTTGGAATCTTTCTTATAGGAGGCTATTGAAAGATGAGGAGATTGAAGATTTTCAAACATTGTTACTTAATATTTCACATGTGATTCTTGCATTGGAGAAAGAGTTATATTCAATTTTGTTGAAGTCCAAGAGTCCTAAGAGAATTAACATTCTTTAGTGGATTATGCTCAATGGAAATCTCAATACTTCAAACGTTCTACAGAAGAAGAATCCATCTCGTTGCATATTGCCATCAGTTTGTGTTTTATGTCTTTAGGATGAAGATTCTCTCAACCATATTTTCTTCAATTGCTCCTATCCTATGCCAGACTTGGTTGGTTCAAGTTGTTTTTGATTTTCAATCTACATTGGGTTTTCTCTAATAACTTCCTTTGCAACATCTATCAACTCTTATATGGATCGGCACTTCTAAATTCTAAAGCTAAGTTGCTTTGGGTTAATGTGGTCAAAGCTTATCCTTCAAAATTATGGTTGGAACGAAATCAAAGAATTTTTCAGAACAAGTATCTTCCTTGGATTGATCGATTCAAAGCTTCTCGCCTAAAGGCATCAACTTGGTGTTCTTTGTCCAAGTTGTTCATGGGATTCTCACTTCAAGATATTTGTCTAAATTGGAATGCTTTTATATATCCTTCACAATATCATTGCGGGAACACTGGGGAAGGGTTGGTTCACCTTAGGAGAGGTCTAAAAACAGAGATTTTGATAATAAAGTCCATGTACCAGCATCTCAAATCTTGGTTATCCGTGTGAGTGAAATTGTCCATTGTCCATAATTTGCACTAGGAGAAACCAGTCCTTGTTCTCCCAATCATTAAGTTTCTTCAAAACATTAAGTTCCAACCTCCTCCATTCCAGCAACATTAAGTTTCAACCTCCCTCTAATTAGGGGGAGTTCTCATCTATTCCTTACCTGTAGCTTCTCTGAAAGCGTTTGGCAAAAGATTACATTTGATCTTGGGCTGGGGATCGGAGAAACCAAGAAATGTTGAGAATTTTCTGATTTTTATCTCATGCAGACACCCTTACAACCTGGAAAATTGGTTAAAGAAAAAAATGCTCTCTCCCCTCCCTTCCAATCCCTGTCTCCGACCACCTCCCCATCTCTGGCTAGTCTGAATTCCTTCTTCACCATGGTTGCACCTCGCTCAAGCTCAGACTGGAACTACTCCACACGCTCAATCTCCATTGATCGGAAAACATTTTCCATAGCATTTGATGAATCTTCTCGAGGCAGTAAGGCAAAAATTACAGAACGAAGCAAAGCCTCATCCCACTCCCTCTCACCCAACTGGAAATCCCTCCAATGGCTAGCAACTTCCTTCTCCACCATTGTGAAAGACCCCTGCTCTTTCAAATTTTTCTCAGAGTTGCGTTGTGAAGACTACATCCTGTGCCTGGAAAAACTCAGCAATAAGCATGGATACTTTGTTGAAATTAACCAACTTTTACACAATGGGAGCCGAAGATTTCTTCTTATTCCCTCAGAAACTAATAAGCAAGGCTGGTTTTCTTTCTTCTCCTTGATTTCCGAATACCGTGGTGAATCCCATCGAAATCAATCCATCCCACAACTAGCATCGTATAAAGATGTTCTCCAAAATAAGCAACCTCTTTCTGTCTCCAGTGGCACTCCATCAATCGGCGATAGCGCCCATGAAGCCTGGAACGCGGTGATTATAGTCCAAAGATTTCAGTTGAAAGATGACTGGTTAAGTATTAAAGAAGCTATTCATGAATCGTTATCTCCGAGATGTACCATGAACCCTTTTCAAGACAATAAAGCTCTGCTTCATGTCTACGATTAGCAAATAGCCAACAATCTCCTTGAATTAGTTGATTGGACCTCTGTAGGAAAGTTCCAACTGAAATTTTATCCCCTCAGTTCACAATCTTACCTTCAAGATTGTATGACAGCTTCTTATGGAGGATGGATTGGAATTCGTAATCTTCCAGTAACTCTATGGACAAAACCAATCTTCAAATTCATTGGAGATTCTTGTGGAGGTTTTGAGGCTGTGTCAAGCCACACCGATCGTTGGATCAATATCACAGAAGCCCGCATCAAAGTTAAGCGAAAGAACAAAGGATTTATTCCATCGATGATTATGCTTCCGAAGTCTCTAGATGGTGAATTGTATTCTGTTCAGATTCAAGGTCTTGATCAACAATATCGTCGGACCACCATAGTTGCCGGCAAAACAGCCGAAGATGACAGAGAAGCAACCCCAGTGCCCAAAAAGGAAAAAACGGAATCTCATTTATTGTTGAAAGAGAATAACGAGATCCTCACGAATTTAAATATCATGAAGGAAAGTCAATTGACTATTTTGGAAAATTTACCAAAAATCACGGGGAATCCTAATCTGAAGATAAAACCGTCAGAGCCGTCTTCCAAAGGATATCAAGTTGCCCACGTATCCCCGAGCGATCAATCGATCAAATCCCAAAATTGTGAGAAGATTGCTCCTCAGTTGAATTTACAGCCGCTTGAACAAGGTTCTAGAAAAGGGAAGGAAATTATTCTCAATTCTCCTTCTAGGTCTCTTACCGAACAGAATTTATTGAATTTTCAGCCCAGGCCCACCACACTAAGAATCGGGGAAAAGAACTCTACTTATGATCCATCAAAGGTTTTGGGCTCAGACACGGAAGACTATTTATCCAGCCCAATGGAGTGCCACTCACCTCTTCCTTGTGCACTGGACCAATCTGGAATTTCTGACCCAACAACATCCACCAACTTAAGTGGACCCTCTGCAATTGTAAATCCACCCAATTTAGAGCTTGCAATTGTAGATGAACCAGTGTTGGATCCTTTGCAACCTATCGGCCACACAGACACAGAAGTGGAACCATCACCATTACTTGTGATGAACTCAGTTACAAATCCTCCGATCCAAGCTTCCCTTGCCACTGACCAGAGACAACTACCACAAAATACAGTCGAATCTCCCACTGAGATTTGTTCCTCCAACCTAACAGAAAAATCTTTTCTTAATCTCCCTCTCCCGATCAGGCATCTAGCTCCAATCTTAATTGAGCATGGGCTATGCATTATGGCTATACCTCCTCCGAAAAAGAAAGGATTCACTGCTACGGGAAAAAAAAAAAATACTTAAGCGTGAACTCCAAAATCTCCACACCAATGTTAACTATGATAAATCAGCATCAATGTCTACTATGGAGGGTCTAGACGTCAATCAATGAAGTTCATTTCATGGAATGTTTGTGGATTGGGCTGTTGGAGAAAAAGGGCATTGATTAAAAACCTCATTCAACAACAGAACCCTAATTTTGTTCTCATTCAGGAGACTAAGAAATCTTCTATCACTAGCACTCTGGTTAAATCTATTTGGAGCTCTTCTCACATTGGTTGGTCATCTTTGGATTCGGTGGGAGCCTCGGGTGGTATCCTTATTTTATGGAGGGATCCAGACTTTACTATCAAAGAAACTATTCAAGGTCTATTCTCTTTATCTATTCATATCGTTATGGCTGATGGTTTTGATTTTTGGTTGTCGGCTATATATGGCCCCTCTAAGTATGAGTTGCGTGAGGCATTCTGGCAGGAATTACATGATTTAGCTGGTTTAGCGCAAGACTGCTGGATCCTTGGAGGTGATTTCAATGTTACTCGATGGTCTTGGGAGAAATCTCTGATCAAAGAGTCACTCGAAGCATGAGAAATTTTAATCTATGGATAGATTCCTATGATCTCATAGATATTCCTTTGCAGAATGGAAGCTTCACCTGGTCTAGAAATGGAAGCCTTAGATCGCTATCTTTGCTGGATCGATTTTTAATTACGAATGAATGTCTTCAGAAATTCGGATCAGCGCAACTCATGAGACTTCCTAGGGTTACATTTGATCATTTTCCATTAACTTTGAATTTTGGCGAGCTATCTTAGGGTCCTAATCCTTTCAGATTTGAAAATTCTTGGTTGCTTCACAAGGATTTTAAATCAGTAGTAGATTCTTGGTGGATCCATAATCCAATCAGTGGTTGGCCTGGACATGGTTTTATGATGAAGTTGAAAAGGTTAAAATTTGAACTTCTTAGTTGGAATAAATCTCTTGGGTCAGTTACAGAAAATCTTTCTTCTCTTATTTCCCAACTAAAAACTTTGGATAATATTGAAGACTATGATTGCTTATCTACTGATCAGAAGACTCAAAGACATCTTCTTCAAGAGCATATTGAAGATATTACTGCTACAGAGCACATTCACTGGCGGCAACGTTGTAAACTTAATTGGCTAAAGGAAGGTGATGAGAATACGAAATTTTTTCATCGTATCATGGCAGCCCGTAAAAGAAAAAACTCTATTTCTGAGTTATTATCTCGCGATGGAGTGAGCCTTTTAACAGATGGAGATATTGAGAAGGAGTTCATTGATTTTTATCAGAAATTATATACTAAAGATCCTAATATGCGTTTTCTTCCTACCAACCTTGATTGGGATCGTAAAAAATGTCCCCCCCCCCCAAATGCTCTCTTCTCTCCCCTTCCCTCCCCATCCAAATTTCAACCTCAAGCCTTCAATTGCCATTTTCGTCTTTTAGCAGTCACTGGTTAGTGATTTCCTCTTCCGGTTAGCTCTGGTTATTGTCACTTCTCCATTTTCGTGGTTATTCTGGGCATTTTCTTTTCTCTTTTTGTCACATCTTTGGTTATTGAGTTGTTTCATCATGGAAGATAAGAGCTGCTGCATTCAAAATATATACTTCTGTATTTGGCATGAGAATGACATGTTTTATATTGAAAATTTGAAGAATAATCAGAAGATTCATCTTTCTATTTCTCATTTGTATTGGTTTGAGTTAACCATGGTTGATTTATTGCAATCTCCAGTTCATTTGTTCTTTCGTAAGAAATTAAGAAATTCCGAGGGAACTATTCAGTTGTCAAAATTTAGATCCCAACAAGGTTGGTTCCTTGAGTGTTCGATATGGCCTCTCTCGGGTGGAAGGAAAATTCTTCAAGTTCCAGTTGGTTTTGCTAAGAATGGTTGGTCAGTATTTTGGGAAATGGTAAGAGATTTTCTTTTAAAGTATGTGGAAATCAAGTCTTCTCAAGAAGTTTCTAAGCATTTTGAAATTGGTGATACATCAAAAGTGGTTGTCAGTGGCAGAAAGAATCGTAATAGAAGTTATGCAGATGCAGTGGGGTCAAAATCAGGAGTTTCCCAGTCTGGTTTTTCTTCTAAGATCTCCCCAAATTATTCATCTTTTTGGGTAAGAAAAGAAAAAGAAGTGGTTGGTTTAAAACTTGATGAATTTTGTGTGGTTTCTAGAATGTTTGCACATAACTCTTGGAAGGAAGTAAAACAAGCTTTGGAAGGATATTTTCAGTCTAAGGTTTTACTTAATCCTTTTATGGCAGACAAAGCTTTGGTAAAATTGATTGATGATTTTTCTGAGATAAAGTTTGATGGAAAGTGGAATTATATTGGAAATCTACATTTGAAAATTGAAAATTGGTCGTGTCAAAGACATTTTCATCCCGAGGTTATAGAAGGATATGGAGGTTAGATTGCTTTGAAGAACTTACCTTTGCCATTTTGGAATCGTTCCATTTTTGAAGTCATTGGTCAACATTTTGGTGGATTGGTTAGTATTTCTTCTCAAACGCTGAATCTTTTGGATTGTTCAGAAGCTCGAATTGAGGTGAAAAGGAATTTTTGTGGATTCCTACTGGCTGAAATTGTGGTCACACACAAGAATCATGGAAACTTTTCTCTTCGATTTGGAGATATATCTTCATTGGATCCTCCATGTTTTATCCCTGTGGATTTATCTTTGAGAGATTTTGATAATGAAATTGATTTAAAAAGAGTTTCTCAAGTTATGATGGATGAAGGAATTGCCTCATTACAAGAAGAATTTAATTCTTTCAAAGATCAAGATTTGATTCTTCCAGCCATGCAAGTTCAGTCAAATCAGCTAAACTCTTCATCTTCTAAAGACTCCAAGGGTATTCATGATGAATCTGTGGAAATTTTGAATAATATTAATTGTGGTTTAATTTTAAAAGGGTCGGTTGAGTTATCAAAGGAGAAGGATGAGTTGTTGCAAGAGAATGTTTTTAATGCACCAGTTTCGATTACCAAGGAAGCATTATTTGATGATGTTAATTAGGTTTAATTGGGCCGGTTGAGTTATCAAATGAGAAGGATGAGTTGTTGCTAGAGAAGGTTTTTATTGCATCTGTTTCAGTTTCCAAGGAAGCATTAATTGATGAGGTTTTGCATGTGTCCCAGGATTTATTGCCCACTCCTTTTCACGATCAGATTTCTGTATTGGAGGAAAATAATGCAGTTGGTTTGGCCAATTTATCCCCAGTAAATGACTCAATTTCTCCTAAAAAGGTTTTGAAGAAATTAAATGAAACCTTTCCTCTTCATTATACTCGGAGGAAACATAAAAAGTCTGTTTTACTGGATTCAATTCCTACAAATTCCAATTATAACCCCGATTTAATTGAAGATTCTTGTTCTCGATTGTTGATTCCTGCCTTGACTCAGTCCAACTTGTGTCAATCTGATTTTAAAGAGATATCAAATTCAGCATCCTCTAATCAGTACACTCATTCAATGATTCACTCCAATCCTTCTTTAACAAAGGGAGTTTTTATTCCTTCATCCAAGTTCGAAAACAGAGTTGTTCACTCTTACTCCTCTCCCATTGATTCTGATGATGATTCAATTGTTAGTATTAGTAGTGCCGAGATTGAAAATCCGGATTTGAATGTTGAAAATAATGAATTATTGGAGGAAGATTCTTTTGCTGTGGCTTTTGATCGGATTTTTCAGGATAATGAAGTTGTCTCTGAAGTTCAGTTGAATGATTGTGATGTTTTGGCAACACCTATAGTTTCTGTTCCAAGCAAATTTTCCTCACTTATCGAAGGTTGTGACATTCAGTTGAAGGAAATTCATCCTTTTTTGGCAACCAGTGCTTGATAAAATTTCAAAAGAAGATTGATAGATGGAAGAGATTCAAGTTATCACGAGTTAGCGTAAAGCTTGATAGAATTTTACGATCATTCTTTTGGGAAGGTAACGAGGGAAGCAAAATAAATCATTTGGTTAGATGGAGTCTTGTATCAAAGACTCAAAAAAAATGGTGGCCTAGGAATTGTTTATTAGATGGAGTCTTGTATCAAAGACTCAAAAAAATGGTGGCCTAGGAATTGGAGCTTTGAAGCAAAGGAATATGGCTTTATTAGCCAAATGGGCTGGCGATTTATGATGGAACCTCAATCTTTTTGGAGAAGAATTATTGTCAGCATCTATGGTTCTAGTAATTCTGGTTGGAATTCAGATTGTAAAAAAGGTTTTAGCCTCCATAGTCCTTGGATGTCCATTGTCAAAATTTAGAAGCAGTTTGATTCACTTGCTCACTTCAATTTGGGTAATGATAGGAAAATTCGGTTTTGGGAAGTCCCTTGGTTGAGTGGTTTAGCATTATAGCTCAGTTTTCCTCGATTGTATGCTATTTCATCTTCTCCAAATGATATTGTTTCATCTCATTGGGATATCCAAACTGGCTCTTGGAATCTTTCTTATAGGAGGCTATTGAAAGATGAGGAGATTGGAGATTTTCAAACATTGTTACTTAATATTTCACATGTGATTCTTGCATTGGTGAAAGAGTTATATTCAGTTTTGTTGAAGTCCAAGAGTCCTAAGAGAATTATCATTCTTTAGTGGATTATGCTCAATGGAAATCTCAATACTTCAGACGTTCTACAGAAGAAGAATCCATCTCATTGCATATTGCCATCAGTTTGTGTTTTATGTCTTCAGGATGAAGATTCTCTCAACCATATTTTCTTTAATTGCTCCTATCCTATGCCAGACTTGGTTGGTTCAAGTTGTTTTTGATTTTCAATCTACATTGGGTTTTCTCTAATAACTTCCGTTGCAACATCTATCAACTCTTATATGGATCAGCACTTCTAAATTCTAAAGCTAAGTTGCTTTGGGTAAATGCGGTCAAAACTTATCTTTCGAAATTATGGTTGGAACGAAATCAAAGAATTTTTCAGAACAAGTATCTTCCTTGGATTGATCGATTCGAAGCTTCTCGCCTAAAGGCATCAACTTGGTGTTCTTTGTCCAAGTTGTTCATGGGATTCTCACTTCAAGATATTTGTCTAAATTGGAAGTATCTTTTTAATTGCTTTTTAGTCTTTGGTCTTGTATTGCTTTTGTTATTTTTGTTGCTTTTTCACTCCTTTGCGGAGTTTGTATCTTTGAGCATTAGTCTCTTTTCATTTCTTCAATGAAAAGTCTTGTTTCTTGTTCAAAAAAAAAAACCTTGATTGGGATCGTATTAGTGAAACTCAATCGACCAATTTAGAAGCTCCTTTCTCGGATGAGGAAGTCTATCTTGCTGTCCAATCTTTAGGGACAAGTAAGTCTCCTGGTCCTAATGGATTTACTGCTGAATTTTTCAAACACTCTTGGAGTACTATTAAACAAGATGTTCTGGCCATTTTTCACGAGTTTTACAGTAGTGGGATCATTAACGTGGCTTTAAATGAAACTTATATTTGTCTCATTCCTAAAAGAGTGGATTCTAGAACGGTTAATGATTATCGCCCGATTAGCCTTATTTCATGTGCTTATAAAATTATTGCCCGTGTTCTGTCTAATCGTTTAAAGCAAGTTCTTCCCTCCACAATTGCTGAAAATCAGATGGCCTTTGTGTCTAACCGCCAGATCTTGGATGCTTCCTTGATTGCAAGCGAACTGATAGATGATTGGAAAACCTCAAATAAGAAAGGTGTGGTTATCAAGCTCGATTTAGAAAAGGCTTTTGATAAAGTTGATTGGGATTTTCTGGATGCAGTTCTACAGGCTAAAGGTTTTGGTAGGGTGTGGAGAAAATGGATTCGAGGTTGTGTCTCTAGTGCAAACTATTCAATTATTATTAATGGGCGACCTATAGGTAAAATCATTCCCACAAGAGGTATTCGACAAGGGGACCCGCTATCTCCTTTTCTTTTTATCTTGGTTTCTGATTGTTTAAGCAGGCTATTGAATCACAGTGCTCAGTTGGGTAAGGTTGTAACACATTCCATTGGTATCTCTTCTCTGAATGTGACTCATTTGCAGTTTGCAGATGATACTTTATTATTCTCTACCTCTAATCCTACTGCTGTGGATAATCTATTTGATATTATTAGAATCTTTGAGCAGGCGTCTGGTTTGAATATTAATTTTGGCAAAAGTGAATTACTGGGGATAAATGTTGATGATCTAGAGATGGAAGTCTTGACTTCAAAATTTGGTTGTAAGCATGGGGATTGGCCAAATACTTATCTTGGCCTCCCTTTAGGTGGTAATCTGAAATTACCATCGTTTTGGCCTCCGGTAATTGAGAGAATTCAGAGAAAGCTTCACAATTGGAAATATTCGTACATTTCTAAAGGCGGTAGATATACTTTAATTCAAGCTACTTTGTCAAGCATGCCCATTTATTATCTATCTTTGTTTAAATTACTTTCAAAGGTGGCAAAAACATTGGAGAAGCTCATTCGAGATTTCTTGTGGGAAGGTTCGACAGGAGATGGAGGTTACATAATGTTACTTGGGAGAAGACTGAACTTCCACATATTTTGGGAGGCCTTGGTATTGGAAATTTTCAGCTTCGAAATTCTGCTTTGTTGGCTAAATGGATATGGAGGTTTTTACATGAACAGGAGAGTCTTTGGCGAAAATTAATTACTGCAAAATATTACTTTAGAGATGACTTTTGTGGGTGGCCAACACCTATCATGGGTGGATCATCAAAATCTCTTTGGAAATTTATTTGTAGCACCATTGATATTGTTGGTAGTCGTATTCAACGACGGGTTGGTAATGGGGCTCAAACATCTTTCTGGAATGATATATGGCTTGCTGGTATATCTCTCAAATCATCTTATCCTCGCCTTTATCGTTTATCAACTAGGCCTCTAGATTCGGTTGAATATATGTGGAATTCAGAATCTCAAGCTTGGGATTTAGGGCTTCGTCGAAATCTTAATGAGGGGGAAATTTTAGAATCGGCTAGTCTCTCTCATCTTCTTGCATCAGTTACTTTCAGGAACTCTCAAGATTCTTGGTATTGGTATCTGGATCCCTCTTATACCTTTACAGTTCGGTCTTTGATGGAAGATTTAGTCCATTCAAAGGGTTCAACCAGGAACAATCTCTTTTCGATGATATGGAATTATCATTATCCGAAGAAGATTAAAATTTTCTTATGGGAGCTTAGCCATGGTGGTATTAATACAGCGGACAGACTTCAAAGAAGAATGCCTCATTTTTTTCTCTCTCCCTCGTGGTGTGTGATGTGTTGTGCAAGTGTAGAATGCCAAATTCATCTTTTTGGTCAATGTTCCTTTGTATCTCAGTTCTGGTCTATTATGATGGAAGCTTTTGAGTGGAATATGGTTATGCCTGGAAGTATTTTTGATCTTCTTGCTTCAGTTTTTGTGGGTCATCCTTTTCATGGTACAAAGAAAACTCTATGGCTTGCCATCAATCGAGTTTTCTTTTGGTATCTTTGGTGTGAGCGTAACGGCCGAATATTCAGGGATGTTTCTTTAAACTTTGCTGCTTTTTGGGATTTGATTTTATTCAATGCTTTATATTGGTGTAAGTGTAAACACCCATTTAGTGACTATAGTCTATCCTCTTTACTTTCCAATTGGAACTCTTTCATGTAGTGATTCTATTTGGGAGTTTTTTCTCCCTTTATTTCATTTATCAATGAAATGTTTCTCTTCTCAAAAAAAAAAAAAAAAATATCCTTCACAATATCTTATTAATTGCTTTTTAGTTTTTGGTCTTGTATTGCTTTTGTTATTTTTGTTGCTTTTTCACTACTTTGCGGAGTTTGTATCTTTGAGCATTAGTCTCTTTTCATTTATTCAATGAAAAGTCTTGTTTCTTGTTCAAAAAAAATTCTTACACTTAGTGTTATGGTCATTCAAAGCTGCATAGCATGCAATATGAAGTTTCTTCTTTCAGTGCAGATTGTCCAAAAGGAAAGAGAAGAAAAGCTTTCTGAAATTTTGAAAGGTCGTCTCAACCAGTATGTTCAAGGAAACAAAGATGATTTTGTTAATCATGCTGAAGCTGAAGTAGCAAGGCTCTCCAACGCAGGTAATATGATCCTTAAGGAACTTTTTGGATCAATATGACAGGGGAAAAAGAGAATGAAATGTCAACAACCCATATGTTATAATTCCAGATCATCTGGACTACATTCATATGCTCCCACGTTATTAGCATCATAGCATGTTGTTTACATTTAGAATACCTGCATCATCTACTAAAGAAGTTTCTTGACTAGAGTAAATCTTAGCAATAAAGCTACTCTTTCTAGGTTATAAGACTCTGAAAGAATTTGTAGTTCTTTATTCTCCTTCCCAATTCCGTTTGAACTTGCATTTCCAATACCGTAAATTGTATTCTTTCATGGGGACATTTTGGAGGGTAGCCTTGGCTTCATTATTATTTTTTGAACAAGATATAAACTTTTCATTGATTAATGTAAAGAAACAAAGATGTTCAAAGGATACAAACTAAAAGGGGTGAAAAAAAAGAAAAAAACCAAAAGCAGAAAGGATATAAAAGTATCCCTATTATCCATATATTCCTAAAAGGAAAGTGTTCATATAAGCTAGAAGAGAACAAAATCCTCTTGTCGTCGAGCCCTCTTACTCCTCAATCCACAAAGACAAAATGGAGCACTGGTGTCAATAGTTCATCATGGAAGTAAGGACTCATTAAGTCGAGATCACTAACTAATACTAATATAATAGAAAAGACAATTGAAAAGCTTTGAATTTGACTAGAACATAATGCTCCAAAAGATCTTTGGAAACCACTTGAACCAAAACTCTTCCATGAGGAATTGAATAACACTAAATCGTAGTAGAGAAGCAATACGAAGCAAGATCCCTTTTTTTTTTTAAACAAACATTGGACCATTTTGAAGTTGAAGCATGGTATTACTTGAATCGTTCTCCAAAAAATCTTTGTATTTTTTTTTTAAGGAAACATGAAACCATTTCATTGATAATATGAAATAGAATACAAAAGAAGATCCTATCCGTAGATAATTACAGAAAAACACCCCCAATATGACGTGAGGGTAGCTAAAACGTATTTACAAAATGGAGAAACCAATTTGCTCCAAGACAATGTAAAAAAGTAGTATCAATAAACAAATGGAAGCTTTGATACTTATCCAAGAAGGTTCTAACATTTCAGGCTAGCTGTTAGAGTTAGCTTATTCAGTGAGTATTGTGAGCCACGATATGTCTTCTCCTACAGTTGATCATTGGCCTACATTAGAAGAAATTTTGTGTTATTCGAAGGCAACTCTCGGAGATTATGGCCACATGAGCTTCTCAGATGCTGATTGGGTAGGGTTTAAGGAAAATAGAAGATCAACTTCAAGATATTTTGTATTTGTGGGTGGTAATTTGGTTTCTTGGAAGAGTAAGAAACAAAATGTGGTGTCACGTTCAAGTGCTGAATCAAAATATAGAGCAATGACATCGTCTGTATGTGAATTAGTTTGGATACGTCAACTTATAGAATTGGGATTTGATATTACAGCACTGACAAAATTGTGGTATGATAACTAAGCAACTCTTCATATTGCATCTAATCCGGTATTTCATGAGCGGACTAAACACATTGAGGTTGACTGTCATTTTGTACGTGAGAAGATACAAGAAGGTTTGATGTCAACAGGATATGTGAAGCTTGGAGAGCTAAGAAGCACGGACACGGACACGCAACACACTAGCGACACGACACGGACATGGCGACACACCAATTTCTAAAAATATAGGACACAACACGTTGGGGAACACATTATTAATTTTTTGTATTTATATATATTATATGTATATATAATATACATAAAGGAAGCAAAGTTAATCATTTGGTCAGATGGAGTCTTGTATCAAATTCTCAAAAAAAATGGTGGCCTTGGAATTGGAGCTTTGAAGCAAAGGAATATGGCTTTATTAGCCAAATGGGGTTGGCAGTTTATGATGGAACCTCACTTTTTTTGGAGAAGAGTTATAGTCAGTATTTATGGTACTAGCAAGTTTGGTTGGAATTCTGAAAATAGGACATGTTGCAGCCTCCGTAGTCCTTGGCTGGCCATTGCTAAAATTTGGCAGCGTTTTGATTCTCTTGCACACTTCAAATTGGGTAATGGAAGGAAAATAAGATTTTGGGAAGATCCTTGACTGAATGGTTTGGCATTAAAGTTCAGTTTTCCTCGATTGTATGCTATTTCATCTTCTCCACATGATTCTATTTCATCTCATTGGGATCTCCAAATTGGTGCTTGGAATCTTTCTTTTAGAAGATTATTAAAAGATGAGGAGATTGAAGACTTTCAAACTTCATTACTTAATATTTCACATGTGTCTCTTGGCTCAAATGACGATTCTAGACGGTGGTCAATTGATTCTTCAGGTATTTTTTCGGTTAAATCTTTAACTGATTATTTGTTGTCTTCTCCATCATTGGAAAAAGAATTATATTCAGCTATGTGGAAGTCCAAGAGCCCCAAGAGAATCAACATTCTTTTGTGGATTATGTTAAATGGGAACAATTCTTCAGAAGTTCTTCAAAAGAAGATGCCAACTCATTGCATATTGCCGTCAGTTTGTGTTCTATGTTTTCGGGATGAGGATTCTCTCAACCATATATTCTTTAGCTGTTCTTACGCCAAATCGGGTTGGTTCAAGTTGTTTTCGATATTCAATCAGCATTGGGTTTTTTCTAATAACTTCTGTTGCAACATTTGTCAACTCTTATATGGATCAGCTCTTCTAAACTCTAAAGCTAAGTTGCTTTGGATTAATGCGGTCAAAGCTTTTCTTTCAGAATTATGGTTGGAGCGAAATCAAAGAATTTTTCAGAGCAAGCATCTTCCTTGGATTGATCGTTTTGAAGCTTCTCGTTTAAAGGCATCATAGTTTTTTTCTTAATGCTTTTTAGTCTTTGATCTTGTACTCATTTCATTATTTTTGGTGTTTTTTCACTCCTTTATGGAGTTTGTATTCTTGAGCATTAGCCTCTTTTCATTAATTCAATGAAAAGTATTGTTTCTTGTTAAAAAAAATATATATATTAATATTTTCATAGTAATACTTCTAAATAAATCCATGCATAACTATTTTATAGGTAAAAAACAATGATTACTCAATCTTAAAAACATAAAAATATGAATTAAAATATTTTGTATTTAAATAAAATTAGGAAAAAAGTAGATAAATGAGAGCTTTTTTTTGGTAATATGGTAAGAAGACCATCCTATGTGCCAACAATTAAAACTAAAAAAAGGAGCCTTAAAACAATTGCCATCTGTTAGTCATGGAAGAAAATACGACTAGGAATAAATTCAATAGAAGAGAAAGATTGTCATCTGTCATGAATGCATGCACATCCAACATGCAACTTTTAACTTTTCTTCTTTTTATTCTTTTGTCTCTTCACTTATTATTTCTTCTTCCTCTCTTCAGACTCTTTTTAGCTTCGGATTCTTCTTCTTTTGCTTCAGATTCTTCTTCTTTGTTCTTCTCAACAGATATTATCTTATTTATTTATTTTTATTTAATTAATGAGACCCAAAAACATTCGTTTGCCTCGCTTCATGACAATGGTGCAAAAAGGCAAGAAAGGCACACCAAGGCGTGTCCGGAATGTGTCTTTCACGTGTTCGGATTTGTCCGAAAAAAAATTAAAAAAATAATAATAATAACTGGACAAGCAAAATAGGGTGTCCAGCACGTGTCGGATACGTGTCTGACACGGACACTCTATCCCTTCTTAGTTGGAGAGCAATTAGGAGATATATTCACAAAGGCACTAAATGGAGGTCGAATAGATTATCTCTCTAATAAGTTGGACATGACGAATATATATGCTCTGACTTGAGGGGAGGGTTAGAGTTATTATATTAGTATAAGTGTAATTATATAGAGTTGTCCTTTATTGTCTTTTTACATTCTCCTACTTAGGTTAACCTTGTACACTTGTATATATATCACTTATGCGAATGGAATATATCCTTTAGCATTAACACTATGCCATAGATTCCAAACAAATGCCAGAACAAAGTTCTGCCAAACTATCTTCTTCCCCTTTTTAAAAGGATAACTCATGAGGGGGAGGGATAGTAAAGTGAAAACATCCTCTGGTCTTGCAATATACCAGCCAAAGGTTTCTTGAAGAAAGACCCAGAACATTAAAAGGTTTCTCGAAGAAAAGCCCAGAACATTGAGGCAAAATGCAAGTGCTAAATAAGTGGATTTGTGTCTCATGACTTCTCATGCAAAGGAGGCAGCAGGAGGGGGAGAGAGATAACCAAGGGGACATCTTTTGAAGCTTATCATGTGTGTTCTAGCAAGAGTGACTTAACTCCCAAATAAAAACTTTGACCTTTTTAGGATAAATGCCCTGTCCAGATCTGTTGATAAAAACCAGCATTGTGAAGATCCCCTGATGATGCAATCCTCTTTGTCAAGGACCTTGGTGAAATGATACCATCTCTATCCAAATTCCAGCACCATTTATCCTCCATATTAATGGTAACAAGGGACGATGGAACATAGAAGAAGGGAAAGCGAGTTCCACTCCCATATTTCAGCAATAGATGCATCCTTTCTTAGGGATAGGTGATACAGAACAGGATATTGGTATTGAAGACTGACTCCCCAACCAAATATCCTTCCAAATCAGATCTTGTCACCTTGCCAACCTTTGGTGAGATATGATTGTAAACAAGATGCTTCAGTTTATCGATGGATTTCCAAAGGCCTTTGGAAGAGAATAAAGATTTGGTTCTTGGCTTGAGATTATATTAAAAAGATATGTATTTTGTAGCAATGACTCCCCTCCAAAGAACATTTTTTTTTTTTTTTTAATGGAACCATCAAATCCATTTGGCCAAGGGGGATATTTTATTCTAATGAATATCATAAATCCTCAAACCGCCTTCCTCAATGGGTGCCTGAACAATAGTCCATTTGAGGAAATGGTAACCTTTCTTGTCTATGCCACCTCTCCAAAGAAAATGTCTGAATAATTTTTCTTGATTTTGTCAACTTGGCAGGGGCAATGAATAGAGAAAGATAATAAATGGGTACGTTGGCCATTGTAGCTTGTATAAGAGTATGTCTACTCCCTTAACCCCAAGTGAGCAACCTTTCTTCCACTTTCTCTAGAATAAAGGCACAAAAAGTGTTGGGTTGAGGTTGCCATTGAGGGGAAGGTCGGGATAAAAGGTCGACAAGCTTCCCAACTTTCACCCAAAGTAATTTGTAAGGATAGAAGCATGTTGCACATCAATACCGATACCCAAATTCTACTGTGGCAATTAATATTAAGCCTGAAAACCTCCTCAAAGGCATGAATGGCATGGAAGAGATTTCCAAGGTGGACATCATTGTGAGAGGAGAAAAGACTCGGACCGTCCACAAATTGCAAACGAGATATGGACAGCATGTGTGGGGCCTTACCAACATGAAAACCTTTAATCAAGCCCTTTTGCTTTGATAACATAAACATCCTTTTGAGACGATCAACCACGCAGATAAATAAAAATGGGGATAGGGTGTCATCTTGATGAAGGCCTCTAGAATCAATAATTTTACCTCTAGGCTTATCACTGAAAATGGAGTAATTTGCCGAGGATATGTAACCCTTGATTCAATTTATCCATTTGTCCCCAAAACCCTTGACACGAAGAACCTCCTCTAAGAATTCCTAATCAATCATGTCAAACTTTTTCAATGTCAAGTTTAATGACCACTCCTTTCTTCCTTTTCCACTCATTGATAATTTCAACTATAATTCTGAAATAATAGGTTTAACAACATTAACCCAAATGAGATGAGCTTGAGAACAAAAAATTGGACCAACTAGAAGCTGAAGTTAGTTGGCTGGAGAATTAAACCCAAAATCCCATTTGATAGAGAAAAAGCTGAATAGAAGATGCCAACAATTCTGTCCATAAGAACAAATGGAGAGAAGATGGTTTTGATCCTCCTTGTCTTTCGAACAAGGAACATAAATAGGAGGGGACGACATCATATTTGGCAACTGATGCTGAAGTAGATTTGATGTGATCAAACCTCTATGGAATAAGATCCATACAAGGTTGTTGATTACCCAAGAGAAGGGCCATGGACAGAGAAAAAGGACTTAATTGAGAATATACCAAAGCAATCAATCTTCCATACTGTAGCATCCTCCATGAGTTAAGTTGACGTTAGTTGACCAACAAAAAAATGGGGTGATATTGCTGAGCTGTCAATTGTTGAATGAGGTGTAAATATTTACTAATTTTATATTGTTTCTCAACTTTGTTTTTTGGATGGGATAAGGAATAATATTGTCTGCTCGGTCTCAACTCCTCCCAACCCCATTTTTTTAAAAAAAATTATTCATATACATATATTTATTAACTTTTTCCTATTAATTATTAATAAAAAAATGAAATAATTTAAAATTAATTATTTGAAGAAGTAAACAATTGCCAGTTTATTAGGAGCATTTGGGGTGATAGGCATGTGGAGTGGGTGGGTTTGGAGTTAGTAGGGGCGTCGGGGGGTATTTTGGTGTTAGGGGATGACCAAGCTTTGAAAGCGTATGATGTGATTCGAGGGGTTTTCTCTATTCCAGTGGCGTTTGAGTTTCCTAATGTGGGGGTGATTATTATGACGATTTATGGCCCCCAATCCACGAAGGGGAGGAAAGCGTTCTGGGAGGAGTTAGGTAGTCTTTTTGGGCTTTGTGAAGGTCGTTGGTGTGTGACAGGGGATTTCCATGTGATTAGGTACCCTTTAGAAAAATCTAGTGGGGGCGTGAAACTAGGTCCATGAAAAGGTTTATAGTCTCATCGAAGACTATGATCTTTTTGATCTTCCATAGGCAAATGGTAAGTTTACGTGGTCGAGTTTGAGGGAATATGTGGTTAAGTGCAGATTAGATAGGTTTCTTCTTTCCAAGGCTTAGGTGGAGTTCTTCCCAAATCCTAGACAGGCATTGGGGCCTCAATTTACTTCTGACCATTGGCCTGTAGGTCTCACTTCTGGCAATATAGAGTGGGGTCCAAACCCATTCAGATTTGAGAACATGTGGTTATCTCACCCCTTTTTTAAGGCCTCATTATCTTCTTGGTGGAATGTTAGGGTTGATGGTAGGTGGAAGGGTTTTCATTTTGTTAGCAAGTTGAGAAGTCTTAAAATTGTTGTCAAATAGTGGAATATTTTGATCTTTGGGGATCGTAAGAGAAAGGTAGCGGAAATTGTGGAAAAAATTAGAGTGCTTGATGAGATGAAAGAGGAAGGGGTTTTGTCGAGGGAGAGGAGGGAGGAATGTGTTTCCTTGAAGGGGGATTCTAGACCTAGACCATTATTCGTAGGGAGGATACTAGTCTAAGATAGAAGATTAAGAGGAGGTGGGCTAAGGATGGAGATGAGAATACCTCTTTCGTTCATAATTGGGCTAGAGGAAGGAGGAGCAAGAATAGGATTGACTTCTTGGAAAACGATAATGGGGACGTTTTGAAGGAGAGTAAAGAGATTGAGGAGGAGATTTTTTTTTTTTTTCTCTCCCTCTATCCTTTATGCTTCTTCCCCCTTCCCTAGGTCTTTTGTGGAAGGGTTAGAGTGGAATCCTATTTTGCCAACGATAGAGAGGAGCTAGAAGACCTTAGAGGAAATTCGTAAGTTGGTTTTTAGTTTTGATAGGTCTAAGTTTCTTGGTCCAAATGGTTTTACCTTGGCCTTCTTCTAAGAATGTTGGGATAGTAGTAATGAGGATTTGTGGAAGGTTTTTTGTGAATCCATGAAAGGGGTATCATTGACTCTAGAATGAATGAAACTTAAGTGTGCCTTATCCGTAAGAAAGAGAAAGCAAATAAGGTGAAAGATTTTAGATCCATTAGCCTGGTAACAAGTTTATATAAGATTATTGTGAAAACTTTGGCGAACAGGTTGAGGAGAGTTATTCCTAATACTATTTCCAAGTTTGAAGGAGCTTTTATTGCAAGACGACGGATTTTGAATCAAGTTCTTATAGCCAATGAAGCTATCGAGGAGTATAGGGAGAGGAAGGAGGAGGGGGTGATCTTTAAGATTGACTTTGAGAAAGCTTATGACCACATGGATTAGAATATCTTAGATAAGGTGTTTGGGAGGAAGGGTTTTGGGATTAAGTGGAGGGCTTGGATGTGGAATTGTGTTAGATTAGCTAACTTTTCCATCTTCGTTAATGGGAGACCTAGAGGTAAGATTTTCGCTACGAGGGGAATTAGGCAAGGTGATCCATGATCACATTTTCTTTTTTCTCTTAGTGGTGGATGTCCTTATAAGCTAGTGTCGGCAGGTGTAGAAAAGGTTATTATTGACGGTTTTAAGGTGGGTAAGGATTAGGTCACCTTGTTTCACCTTCGGTTTATCGATGACACTCTATTCTTTTGTTCAGGTTAGGAAAGTTCCTTTCTTAATCTTAATAGATTCTTGGCCTTATTTGAAGCCATTTCTGATCTTAAGATTAATAGAGGAAAAAAGCTCCATCTTTGGCTTAAATTGTTGCCCATCCAAGTTGGCGTCATGGGCGGCGTTGATGGGTTGTGAGGTTAATCAGTTCCCTCCCACTTATTTGGGGCTCCCCTTGGGTGAAGATCCTAAAAGTCAGTTGTTTTAGAACCATGTTGTGGAGAAGTTTCAGAAACGTTTGTCTAAATGGAAGAAGATTATTTGGGGCTCCCTTTGGGTGGAGATCCAAAAACGTTTGTCTAAATTTTATATCTAACAAACTATAAAAACAATTTTAAGATTTTTTTTACTTCAACGACATGTGGGGTGAGAAATCGAATCTCTAATCTTTCGATCGAGTATATTTTAATCATCTGAACTACGTTTAAGTTGACATATTTTTAGAATTTAATAAGTGAGAAATGTTATGTTGAAATTGTCATCGAGTAAATGAGAATTAAAATTCAACATGAGTATAACTCAATAATTAAGACATCTACTCATTCTTTTGGGATATGAAAGTGAAAATTTTCATTCCCATTTTGTTATATTAGTTTCTGTTCATGTTCAAATCCTAGTGTGTGCAATTGCCATTTTTCTTCCCTCATTTTTGTACTTTTTAGTTTCTGTTTTTTTAATAAATAAAAGACATGTTTTTTTTTCTTTTTTCTTTTTTCTTTTTCCAATTTTCTTTTAAAAATTGAAATTTATATAATTTGAGATTTAAATATTCTCTCCTCTTATGAAATAAAATAATTACTATTACACAAAACTATAATTAATGTCCAAAGTCATTTTATGATATTTATTTATTATTATCAATGTCATAAAGAAGAATTAATGTTCAATATGTAAATTTTGAACATTAATTCTTATTGAACATTAATTCTTCTTCAAGGGGGAGACTCACCCTTATTCGAGTAGTCTTGAGTTGGATTCCTAGTTTTTTCTTGTCCATATTTAGGATCCCGATCTCTGTGAGTAAAATGCTTGAGAGATTGATGAGAAATTTTTTGTTTGGAGGGGTTGAGGAGGGGGGAGGATCTCATTTGGTGAAGTGGGAGTCATTGCTAATGCCTATCGAGCTCTGAGGATTGGGTATTGGGAGCTTGAGATTATGTAACGAGACTCTATTAGCTTAGTGGTTGTGGCGGTTCTGTATGGAAACTCACACTTTGTGGTATAAAGTGATTGTGAGTAGATATGACCCTCACCCTTTTGAGTGGGTCTCGAGTGGGGAGTCAAAGGGCCTTAGTAAAAATCTCTAAAAAGCTATTTCTTCTTGTTTTCCCTCTTTTTCCCAATTTGTCAGGTGTTATGTTGGGGAAGGTTCAAGAGTTTATTTTTGGGAAGATCATTGGGTTGGGGATAAACCTTTGTGCATTTTGTTTCCTTGTCTCTATTTCCTTTCTGAGAAGAAGTTGTATTCATGGCCTTTGTATTATCCTCTTCTGAACCCCTCCATTCGTCTCTTTGGATTTTCGTCGATCTCTTACCGATAGGGAGACGATCGATGTGGTGAGTCTCTTTAGTATTCTTTGTGATCAATGTACCATCCCTGGGAGGAAAGACGCTATAGTTTGGACTCCCGATTTGTCTAGGGGTTTCTCCTGCTAGTCCTGCTTTCACTCTCTATTCCTTTCTTCAACTTTTTTAGTTGTCCTTGAAGCTTCAGTTTTTTCATCTCTTTGGAAGGTTAAAATCCCTAAGAAAGTGAGGTTTTTTGCATGGCAAGTTTTACTTGGGAAGGTTAACATTTTGGATCGTGTTCAAAGACACTCTTATTTAGTTTTGTTTTTGTAATGGTGCATTCTATGTAAAAGGCATGAGAAGGACTTGGAACATTTATTGTGGTAGTGCCAGTTTGCTAACTTCCTTTGGGGCTGTTGGAGATCTTTGTTTGGGGTTAGTAGGGTGCATCACAGGGATGAGAGATCTTTGATGGAGGAGGTGCTCTTGCATCCTCCCTATAAGGAGAAAGACAAAGTGTTGTGGCAGACCAATTTCTTTGCTGTCTTGTGGGTATTTGGCTCGAGAGGAACAGTAGGATCTTTAGAGAGAAAGAAAGGTAGGGTCAGGAGGTTCGGGAAAGTATTAGGTTTAATGCTTCTTTGAGGGTGTCGGTCACTAAGGTCCTGTTTGATAACCATTTAGTTTTTTAAAATTAAGTTTGTTTTCTCTCAATTTCCTAGAGGGTTTTTTCATACGGATGACCCATGTAAATAGGCGGAAATGATAAATGCCCTACCTTTTCAATTTAAGGTTATATGCCCTTTTGCTTGCGTTAGCATCCTAATAAAATTACCATTTTACTCTCTACTCTAACCTCGCTCTAGCTTCTTGCTCTCTCTTCAATATCTTGCTCTTCAATCTCGCTCTCTCCCCAATCTTTTGTTTTCTCTCTCCATCTCTTGCTCTCTCTAATATCTTGTTCTCGCTCTCTCTCATTTCTCTCTCCAATCTCGCTTCAATCTCTCCCTAATCCAGCTCTCGCTCCAGCCTTTCGCTCTCGTTGTGTGCTTTGAGAGAAAATAAAGAGAGAAAATGTTGAAGAAAAAAATTGAGCGAGAAATGAGATGGGAGAAAAAATGCACGTTTTCATATAAAGAGTAAAATGGTAATTTTGCTAGGATGATGACGTAAGCAAAAGGGCATATAAACTTAAATCGAAAAGGTAGGACATTTTTTATTTGAGCTTCTTCAAATGGGTCATCTACACATTTATCTCTTTCCTAAAAATGGTTTACATCTAATGTGTGCGTGTGCAAGTCGGACTCCCCCCCCCCCCAAATGCTCTCCCCTCTCTCCTCCCATCCTTCCTGTTTCTAGCCCCCATCCGTCAAGTTGTTCATCTTCCAGCTAATCTTCGGTAGTATTCTCCAGCATTTCTCTTAGTATCTTCAAGTCCGATTAGTTTTGGTTCTTTTTCTATATTCCATTTTTATTAAGATTTCAGATTTTGCGATTGGTTTATTATGGAAGTCCAAAGTTGCTGCATACGAAATTGATATTTTTGTATTTGGCATGAGAATGATTTATTTTTCATTGAAGATCTCAAGTATAAGCAGAAGATTTATCTTTCTAGTTCTCATTTGAATTGGCTTGAGCTAGCTTTAGTCGATTTATTGCAATGCCCGGTTCATTTGTTCTTTCGCAAGAAGTTAAGAGATTCAGATGGAACAATTCAGTTATCAAAGTTCAATTCCCAGCAAGGTTGGTTCCTTGAGTGCTCTATTTGGCCCCCCTCGGGTGGAAAGAAAAATGTGTAAGTTCCAGTTGGTTACGCAAAGATGGGTTGGTCAATATTTTGGGAAATGATAAAAGACTTTCTTTTGAAATTTGGAGAAACAAAGTCTGTTGAGAATATTTCAAAGAAGTCCATTTATGAAGAATCATCCAAGCTGGTTTTTAATGCTAATAAGAATTTGGATGGAAGTTTTGATGATGTTGTGAAGTTTAAATCTGGGGAAACTCTTCTTGATTCTCATTCTAAGAAGTTGCCAGTAATGTCTTCATTCTGGGTTAGAAAAGAAAAAGAAGTGGTGGATTTAAAGTTAGATGAATTTTGTGTGGTTTCTAAATTGTTTGCACATAATGCTTGGAAGGAAGTAAAGCAAGTTTTGGAAGATTATTTTCATTCTGAAGTTATTCTCAACCCTTTTATGGCAAATAAAGCTTTGGTTAAAATGAAAGATAAATTTTCGGAGAAGAAGTTTGATGGTAAGTGGAAACTTATTGGAAAATTTCATTTGAAAATTGAAAATTGGTCGTGTCACAAGCATTTTCATCCCGAGGTGATTGAAGGATATGGAGGTTGGATAGCTTTGAAGAACTTACCTTTGCCATTTTGGAATCGTTACGGCCCCGTTTGATAACCATTTGGTTTTTGGTTTTTGGTTTTTGAAAATTTGGCTTGTTTTCTTCCAATTTTCCTACCATGGTTTTCATATTTGCCAATGACACATTTGAGTTCCTAGCCAAATTCTAAAAACAAAAACAAGTTTTTGAAAACTACTTTTTTTAGTTTTCAAAATTTGCTTGGTTTTTAAAAACAAGGAAAGAAAAGTATTAGCAAAACATAGAAACTTGTAGGTGGAAGTAGGATTTATAAGCTTAATTGTCAAAAACCAAAAACCAAAAACCAAATGGTTATCAAACGGGGCCTACATTTTTTAAATCATTGGAAATCACTTTGGGGGATTGGTCAGCATTTCTTCTCAAACATTGAATCTTTTGGATTGTTCAAAAGCTCGTATAGAGGTGAAAAGGAATTTTTGTGGATTTATACCAGCTGAAATTGTGGTTACGGACAAGATTCATGGAAACTTTGCTCTTCGTTTTGGTGATATATCTTCTTTGGACCCTTCACATTTTATTCATATGGACTTATCATTGAGTGATTTTGATAATGAAATTGATTTAAAAAGGGTTTCTCAGGTTTGGATGGATGAAAGGTTTTTCCTCTTCACAAGAAGATTTTAATTCCTTCAATGATCAAGGATTAAAACTTCCAGCCTTGCAAACTCGGGTAAATCAAGAAAACCTTTCATCTTCTAAAGTTCCCAACGACATTATGGTTGATTCAATGGAAATATTAAATGAGGGAGGTTCTAATTTAGAAAAGTCGGTTGAATTATCTGGGGAAAAGGCTGAGTTATTACAAGAAAATGCTTTTATTGACTTGGTTTCACGTTCCAAGGAAGCATTAATTGAAGATGTGAACTACAATTTAATTGGGCCGGTTGATTTTTCTAAGGAGAAGAGTGCTTCGTTACAAGAAAAGGAGTTTAATGCCAATGGTAAGGTTATTAATGCCATTGTTTCAGATATTAGTGAAGCATTAAATGAAGGTGATTTGCATGAGTCCCAGGATTTATTATTCACACCTCTTCATGACCCTCCTCGGTTTTGAAGAAAAGTAATGTAGTTGGGATGGAAAATAATGATCAGATTGCTTCTAAGGCTTTAAGGAAGAATTTTAAATCTTTTCCTCTTCATTATTCTCGAAGGAAATATGATAAGTTGGAAATATTGGACTCAATACCCATTAATTCCAATTATAACCCTGATGTTATTGAAGAATCTTGTTCATTTTTGCCCCCTGATTTGAATCAACCTAGGTGCTGTCAATCTAATCTTAAAGAGTCTTCAAATTCCACATCATCCAATCAGTACATTCTCTCAAATATTCAATCTAACCCTTCTTTATCAAAGGGAGTTTTTATTCCTTCATCCAAAGTTGAAAGCAAAGTTGATCAATCATATTCATCTCCTATTGATTCTGATGATGATTCAGTGGTGAGTATTAGTAGTGTCGAGGCTGAAAATCAGTATTTGAATGATGAAAGCAATGAGTTATTGGAGGAAGACTCTTTTGCTCTGGCTTTTAATCGAATTTTCCAGAATGATGAAAAAGTTTCTGAAGGTCAGTTGAATGCTTGTGATATTTTGGCAACACCCTTAGTTTCTGTTCCAAGCAAATTTTCAACTCTATTAGAAGATTGTGATATTCAGTTGAAGGAAATTCAAACCTTTTTACCCCCTGTTATTAAAAGTAATTAGTAAGTAATTACTGAGGCTTGGCATGGAAACTGAAGCTGTTAAGTCCTTGCTTGGCGAGCAAAACCTAGGTGTTAGATAGGCATTTTCAGAGTTGTTTGTGGAAACAATGTTTGTTGAGTTTCTTGTGAGTCCCACTGCCATCATAATAAAAGACAGGAATGATTATGATAGATTCATGAGAAAAAAGATTATTGTGGTTCGTGGAATAGCATATCCAGAATTGTTCTTGGAAAACTTGTGGCTGAATTTCCTGAAATTTCTATGATTGACTGGGTGAAAGTATTTGGTGTAGTAGCTGTTACTACAAATTGTTATCAGAAAAGACATGTTCTCCTTTATCCTGGGGGTGTACGTGAGGCTTTGTTCCTCAAGGTGAAGAATATAAGTTGTTCTGGCCAATTCAATAGGAATTTGTGAGGATGGCTGCTAGTTTTGGGGCCACAATTGTACCGTTTGGTGCTGTTGGAGAAGATGATACAGCACAAGTAATTTTGATCTAAGGTTGAGTGAGCTGCCTTTTAATTCTAGTTATCTGGAGGAAGTTAATGGGGAGTTGGTTATATCAAAGGTCGCCTCGGTGCATGAAAGAAGAAGTTATTGCGTTGGTTGTAATGTTCCTCCGTTCAAGATAATTAATGATGATAGTTGAAATTTGATTATTGATTTACAGCAGATTTTTATGGAGAGAGATCAATTTAATGAGGCGTTGGGCTCTCCAAAAGGTGCTTCATTGCATGATAAGGGTATTAATTATGTTAGTTGTAATTTAATTAATGATTTTCAGCAGATTTTTAGTGAGAGAGATCAATTTAATAAGGCGTTGAGTTCTCCAAAAGGTGCTTCAAGGCCCTCATGAAGTCCAGCCTTTCAGGCCATGTGGAAATAGTTTAGCTTTTCAAATTGGAGAGTTTAGGTTTGTTGTTCAAGCTTCTGGATGTTCAGCCACCATTGAAGATCGCCTCAAAGCTTTGTTATGGATTCCGTGATCTAAGATTTATTCAGCCTTCTCTATTCAGAATTTTTGTCATATTTGGGATGTTGATCTTTTTTTTTTGCTATTCTTATCATTATCTTGTTGTTTTTTATTGTTGTTCTTTTGTTGGCTGTTTTTAGTTTATTTCTTTTGTTTCATTGTATTTTGAGCATTAGTCTCTTTTCATTTCTTCAATGAAAAGATTGTTTCCTTTCAAAAAAAAAAAAAAAAAATGGTTTACATCTTTGTTAAGGACACGTTTGCATTCCTAGCCAAATTCCAAAAACAAAAACTAGTTTTTGAAAACTACTTTTTTTAGTTTTCAAAACCTGGGTTGGTTTTTGAAAACATGGAAAGAAGATAGATAACAACACAAAGAAGCTTATAGGTGGAAGTTATGTTTCAAAAATCGAAAACCAAAAACCAAAAACCAAATGGTTATCAAACGGGGCCTAAGTTGTTTTGTAATTATGATATTGGTCTTGTTCTTTTGGATTGAAGTCCTTTTTGTATTTAGTTTTGGACTCTCGTTGCTCTTGGACTTGTTTTTTGTATGCCCTTGTATTCTTTCATCTTTTCAATGAAAGTTTGGTTTCTTAAGGGGAAAAAAACTAGTAAATAATACAAAGACTAATTTACCCATGAAAATATGTATACATTTTATATGTTTATTGATATATGATTAATTAAAATAATTTAAACAATATAAAATGGAAAATTTTCTCCTATGGGGAACCTAATCCCTAAATAAAAATTTTGTAATCCCGAATTCCCCAAGATAAGGAATGAGACATCAATTGAGTTAATAATTCTCCATGGGGTTGGAGATGGGGAGTGCTTCCTCAATTTTGACACCACCATGCTCTGTTGCCATTTCTACTTGAATGCACAAGATAGGAAAACAAAATAAAACTGAAGAAAGAGCTCCAGGAGGGTGATCTAGAAATTGTTCATCTAAGGAAGGGAAGATTTTCGGCAGGCACTTATAACAAGCTAAAACAGAAGACATTTGGTACTTGCAATTTGCTGAAGAAAGTTGGACTTTAAACCTACCCTCTATTATTGTTTGGGTACATAAAGGATGGGTAGCATAGCAATGCCTTCACTCACTGGTTACAATATTTTGAGGCTCCTTGCAATCTTTGTTGACAAGATATTTCTAGCAAAAACTGATAAGTAGCCATTGGCCTATTTTAGAGTTTCACTTGGATTCTAATCAGTGTAATGGTGAACCAACGTTGTGCAAAAAAATTACTCAAAAGTAATCTTTACTAATAATTAGGAGATAATAGTGTTTACAGTCTCTTAATATTTCAATTTATAGGCTTGGACTAAAGCCGAATAATCAAACTAACATAATTCAGTTTATTAGCATACATAACAATAGATCAGGTACAAGTATGTACAAGAAGCATAGTGGAAGCACAATTAGTATCTTACAGTATGGTTCATATTTCATTCACTTCCCCCCCCCCCCCCCCCTCCAGTTTCCGAGTCTATTATAATTATTTACTTTTGTCTGTGTGCTTCTTTGCAGCCTATGGAGTTGACATGTTAAACACAATTGGCTATATATATGCCAGACAGGCTGCTAAAGAACTTGGGAAGAAGGCAATTTTTTTGGGCGTGCCATTTGTTGCTGAGTGGTTTAGAAACAAAGGACACTTCATAAGATCCCAAGTCACAGCAGCCACAGGTATTGTTTAGCTCCTTGTTTATTTTCTGTTTTGATGTTTGTTTAATTTTGTTGGATTCGATGGTATTACTTCAGCTACAACATTTTTTTTTTTTTTTAAATTTTGTCATCGCTCAGCACAGTTATCTTATGATCTTGAATCATTCCTTGTTTGATTAGAAACAAAGAATATGGTGCATGCAAAAGCTGAAAGATTCTCTGAATCTTGGAGACTATTAATTCATAAAGAGGGTTGCAAACTTACAACCATGCAAGTATTACCTTTGAATTACATATTGTTTGATTCAATGGTATTACTTCAGCTACAACACTTCTTTTTTTTTTTTTTAATTCTGTCATCGCTCACCACAGTTATCTTATGATCTTGGATCATTCCTTGTTTGATTAGAAACAAAGAATATGGTGCATGCAAAAGCTGAAATATTCTCTGAATCTTGGAGACTATTATTCATAAAGTGGGTTACAAACTTACAACCATGCAAGTATTACCTTTGAATTACACTTTGAGTTGCGTGTCTATTTAGTCTTTGAGGTTTCAAATTGTTTGTCCCGAAGTTTTTTTTAGAAATAGTTCTAAATGACCCTGACTTTTAGCTGACTCATGGAAATATGATATGGTGATTAAGTTGCTAACTTTACTATGTTGATTTGACAAAAATATTGATTTAATAATATTTTTTTTGTGATTGGACTTTCTCCTCCTTTCCACCTTTCCTTCTCCTCCTTTAGTGGTCGTCACTATCTCTGTAATTCACCACCCTGTTCGTGGTTGAGGGTCAATTCCTTCTCTGGCATAGGACTTTCTTCACATGAAATAGAGGAGCCTTTGGGCTCCCTCCTCCTTTGTTCCAAATCTCTGGAATGACACAATCTACCCTTCCTTTCCTTCATTGAACCGCGAAGTCTATTGGAGGAGAGACCAACCTTGTGGCGGCCGTTGTACTGACGGTGACGATAACGACTAAAAGAGGAGAAGAGGGAAGGAGGAAGTCCAATCACCCAAACAATATTATAAAATTAATATTTATGCGAAACCAACATAAAGATATTATGAAATTGATAATTTCGTCAAATCAACATTGTACAGTGAGCAATTTAATCGCCACATCGTACTTCCTTTAGTCAAATAACGGTCGAGAACCATTTAGAACTATTTCTCAAACCACAAAGACAAAATGCCCATTTTAAAACCTCAGGAACCAAATAAGTACAGTACAATAAGCAATTTAACTGCCACATCATACCTCCATTAGTCTAGCCTGCAAAAAGCTTTTTCAATTTAGATTAATTACAATTTTTTATTCTACATATTACCAAATTTCCATGTTGAATCTCGGATTCTGTTTTGTTCACCTGTGAAATACCCAGTTTCGACATTCCTTTTGCATCCTTGAGATCTCTGTTGGTCATAATTTGGTTGAAAACATCCCTGATGGACAAGACCATATTTTTGCGTCTTCAGCAACTCTTAGTTTTAGAATAAATAATCTTTCCAATAATGCGGCAAGCTCAAAAATCTCTTCCTTGAGTAAACTTCTCAAAGTAATCTCCAACTACTAGTATTCTCATCCTAAAAATTCCTTACACTACCACATTTTAAGTCAATGGAGAAGGCCAGTCTCCGACCTGGTGAAAGGAACAACCAGAAGATTTAAGATTTAGATAAATGGAAAATAATGTCCTCCCACGATGGAGATTTACCTAATACCGCTCTTATCACCAGGTGAGTTTGGTGTTTTCCACAAGAAAGTGATACCATTTGGTACTCTAAAATTCCTAATAAATATTGGACTCAGTCACTCAGACATCCATCAATGGTTCACCAACCACCTCACGATCACCACTGGTGTAAACCAAATGAGAGATTTTTTATTAATGCATAATCTTCTTTTACCGACACATAAGGTGCTGGTATTTATACCAGCAACACATACAGCTGACCAAATAACTAACATAACAGAATATTCGTTGAAAAAGACTAATAAAAAAAACTAAATGTTTAACCAACCAGATTAAAGAAATAGCTGTATTTCAGCTTACATCAGCCACCCAGACAAAAAGGGGAAAATTTCCCACCAGCCAAAACCCACCTCACAGTGACATTCAAACAAAAATAGAAATTTTTTTATCCTAAGTGGGATCCCCATCTATTTTCTCTCTCTCTATTGTATGTTGGTTCTGGTTAGTAAGAATATTGAGAGATTAATGAGAAACTTCTTGTGGGGAGGGGTTGAGGAGGGAGGAGGGACCCATTTGTTCAAGTGGGAGGTTGTTTCAAAGCCCGTCGAGGTCAAGGGTTTAAGCATTGAGAATCTTAGATTGTGTAATGAGGCTCCTTTGGCAAAGTGGTTTGCAAGGTGCACCTCAAGGTGACAAGCCCCTTGATCGCCTCAAGGCGAGAGGCGACAAAAAGGCAATGCCTGAGTGAAGCGAGGTGCAATGAATAGATGCATAAATAAATAATATATTGAGAGCATAAATTTATATAGTAAATATAGTTACAAAGATTTTTTTTTAAAAAAAATAGTTACAAAGAATGTCAAATCCTTACAAATTAATACTAAATGGTAAAGACACCAAAATGGCAAAAACATCAAACAAGAATCAATCTTAGTAGTTCCAAAACATCATGAAGACGTTAAGAGTGAATAAAAACTAAAGATCGAGTATGCTGACACCAAAAATCTGCGATGGAAGCATCCTTTCTATTAGAAAGATGATATAGTCTAGGGAAAATTTGTTGAAGGTTTGAGCTCCCCATCCAATTGTCCCTCCAGAAAGATGTGCCTTTTCCATTCCCCACTTTGATATGAATATTTGAAAAAATGAGATGCTTCATACTATCAATCTATTTCCAAGGGCCTTTAGATGAGTGTAATGATTTAGTGCCAGGCTGAAGATCAAAGTCTTGGGATCCAAATTTTGTAGAGATGACCCTACGCCAAAGAGCGCCTTTTTCTTTATGATATCGCCAAATCCATTTTGCTAAGAGAGAGGCATTTTTGTTTTGAATACCGACAAGGCCCAATCCACCTTCTTCAATCGGAGCTTTAACTTTGTCCCATTTCAAAAGATGGGAGCCTTTGGAGCCATTTTTGCCCCGCCATAAGAAGTTTCGATACAACTTTTCTATCTTTACGGTGACCTTTTTAGGGGCTTTAAAGAGGGATAAATAATAAATGGGCAAATTCTGAAGAGTAGCTTGAATGAGGGTGAGTCTACCTCCTTTCAAGAGGTGTTGGGATCCCCATGAATGAAGTCTTTTTTCAATTTTCTCTAAAACAGGCTCCCAGAAAGATATAGACTTCGGCTTCCCCTTCAAGGGAAGGCCCAAATAAGTGTTTGGCCAGCCACCAATTTTGCAACCATAACGATCAGCCAATGAACCAAGAAATTGAGGGTCCAAACCAATGCCCATGAACTCTGTTTTAAGAACATTTATATTCATCCCTAATGCTTCCTCAAAAAGTTTTATCGATTTGAAAAGGTTGTCAAGGTGAGCTTCGTTTGGGGAGGAGAAAAGGATAGTGTCATCCGCAAATTGAAGATGGGTGATGGAGAGAGCATGAGACCCGGAACCAACGTGGAGGCCCTTAATAAGACCTTGTTGTTTGGCTTTTATAAGCAACCTACTAAGGCAATCAACAACCATAATAAATAAGAATGGAGATAAAGGGTCACCTTGTCGAAGGCCACGGGAAGCACCAAATTTTCCTCTGGGTTTCCCATTTATGATAATAGAATAGTTAACCGATGTTATACATCCCCTAATCCATCTCCTCCATGTAACCAAAACCCTCAACCATATCAAAGGCCTTTTCGATATCGAGCTTGATGCAAACTCCTTTTTCCTTTTTCCTTTGCCACTCATCAATAAGCTCATTTGCAACGAGAGAGGCATCTAAGATTTGTCTATCTGCAACAAAGGCAGATTGGTATTCGGTGATAATGTGGGGTAAGACTTTCTTCAATCTCTCTGATAAGACACGAGCCACAATTTTGTAGAGGCATGATGTAAGGCTAATGGGTCTATAGTCTCCAACCGATTTAGCACCTATTTTCTTTGGGATAAGACAGATATAAGTCTCATTGAGGTTGGCGTTTATTATAGCACTCTTAAAAAAATCATTGAACACCCCCATAATGTCTTTCTTAAGAATGTTCCATGATTTTTTAAAGAATTCCGCCGTGAAACCATCCGGGCCGGGAGATTTATTGGATCCCAAATCGTTGACAGCTCTATGGACTTCTTCTTCTGTGAAAGGGACTTCCAGGCTAGCACTAAGGCTATCTGATATGGCACCCCAGTCTTCTATGTCAGGTAAAAACCGGTTTCCAACCTTTTTAGAAAATAACATCTTGTAGAAATCCACAAACTCTGTTTCAATGCTAGCGTCATCAACCAGACTCTTACCCGATCGTGATAAAAGTTCCATAATGGAGTTCCTTCTTCGAGTGGCAGCCATATAATTGTGGAAAAATGCAGTGTTCTCGTCTCCCTCTGTAAGCCATTTGAATTTACAACACTGTCTCCATATAGCATCTTCTCGGGCTGCCAAGGTTAAAAGGTCTATTTTAATGGATAGCCTACGCTTGGACATAAGATCATCCAAAACGCCCGACTCTTCTTTGGCATCTATATCATTAAGCTCATTCATAAGGTCCTGTTTGTCAGATTCCTTTTTACCAAAGGTGTTGTTATTCCATTCTTTGATAAAAGACTTGAAAGCTTTGAGCTTTTTCATAAAGCTGTGGCCAGGCCAACCTTCCAGTGGGTGATTGTTCCACCAATTCTGAAGCAACTGTTCAAAGGACTTATGAGATAGCCAGAAATTGGAGAATTTAAAATTGTTGGCCCCCATTTCTCTTTGCCCAGGGTAAGCTTAATAGGATAATGGTCAGAAGTGATGCGAGGGAGGCGATTAACAGAAGCATTACCAAATTTCTGAGAGCAGTTGTCTGATATCAAGAATCGGTCAATGAGGGATTTAGCCCGGTTACTGGTCCATGTGTATATACCATGCTGCAACGGGATGTCCAGAAGCTCCACCAAATCTATAAATTTGTTGAAATTTTTCATGCCTTTGGTAGGAGGCCTCTGATTGGATTTTTCCCAAGTCCATCTTGTGATGTGAAATCACCCCCCAATATCCAATTTGGATCACACAGACTAGAGAGGTCAGACATCTCCTGCCAGAACCATTTCCTCTCAGAGGAAGAATTAGGACCATAAACACTTGTAATCCATAGATTAAAGCCATCAGCCAAAGATAAATTCAAAGTGAGAGAGTAGGAACCTTTAACCACCTCGATGATGTTAAGGATAATTTTGTTCCACATAATGAGAATGCCACCCGATGATCCAATAGCGTCAATGGAGGACCATCCGATAAAGCGAGAGCTCCATATGGATTTAATAAAGCCCCTGTCTATAGAAGACAATTTAGTTTCTTGAAGGATGACAACTGATGGATTCATAGAGATTAAAAATTGCTTTATGAGGGCTCGTTTCTTTCCCGAGCCAAGGCCTCTAACATTCCAGGAGACAATAATCATCTAATGGCTAGGTGCCCCTCCCTGTTGCGGCTGTTCGCTCTGTCATAATTGATAGATGATTGAAGATTTATAACTTCTCGGTCCCAATTCCTCTGTTTTTTAATAGTCGCTGCCTTTTGTTTGCTTGGAATGGGCATGATACACATGCCATGTTTGACTAACCAAGGGAACAGTAAAGAGATATAGGCTGATGGATCTCCTATCGAAAAGTTACCCGTGTTTTCCTCTTCCATGGCCTCTTCGCAAGATTCTTCTTGTCTGATTATGATGTCTGTGTTAGACGTAGGGTTCAAATCTTCAAAAGTGAGGGCTCTGTTAGCCGTGGGGGTGTTTCCTTGTTCTGAGCAAACTAGGTTGATTGATTGCTCGAAAAAGGTGGTCAGAGATGGCGGAGAGAGGACGAGAGATAGGTTCTGTTGAGGGGTACCTGTAGCTGACGGTGCCGGAGATGAGAAGAAATCGTCCGAATCGATGGATGTTCGGTTGGGATTAGTAGAAAATTTAGTACTCGTAATCAGCAGAGTCGGTTTGTTGTTGATAACTATCGGTTTTAACGGCGGCAGGGGAAGAGGTATATCGTGGGTTTCAGCTGGTAGAGGAGAGATAGATTCAGTTCCTAACGGCTGATTGGGATTTGCAAGATACGGATTTGACTGGGTCGATTTTGGCTGGTGAGTCGGGATGGGTTGATTCGTTTTGGCCGGGTCGGTCTAATACGGGAATGGCTTTTTGGCTTGGTTGGGTGGAGTGGGCCAAAAAGGGTGGGATAATTAGGTCTGTTCGGGCAGGTATGGATTTGGTCAGATAACGAGAAGATTGGGCCTGTGCTGATTCTGGTGGGCTTTGTGCCTTTTGTTCAAAATTCTCCATAGGACTGACACATAGGTCATCATCAACCTCTCTGTTTTCTTCCGCAAATACAGACTGTGCAGTCGCTTCACTGAGCAAGGCTCGATAGTACGGCGCTTGGATGTCTGGCGCGTGATTAAAAATATCAGAGTGTGACGCGCCTATACGAGATGACAGACCATCGGCGAGTGGGGGCACAACCTTTGTCGCAGTCGGGATTTTGCCATGGATTCCAGTCGAGTAACGAAGGAAGTTTTCAGCAGCAAAAAAGGGCTCCACCGTGACTGTGATAGGGTAACTGGATGTTGATGGCAGGCAAACCACAGCTGGGAGAAATCCCAAAAAGTTTTCTTTGACCTTTAGACTAACCTCCATCATGTCCATACGAGAGAGAGTCTTTTTGGCTGTTTCTATGTATCCTCCACAAGCGTCCCCAAGCCTTTTGAAAGTCTCAATGGACCATTTATCAACTGGTAAGTTCCTGATCTTGATCCATCCACCGTAAGAGGGTATTTTTGGTTCCTTGTTAAGGGATACTACATTCCATGGTTCAAATCTTACCTGCTATATTCCTACCTTATACCACCCCTTTATATTACAGAGGATTTGTCCCTGTTCTTTGTTTTCAACAGCCAATAACGCCCTGTCCGGTTGAATAGGGCTAATAGAACCGAAGTCTAAAACTTCCTTCTGCATAGCTATAAGGATTTCGTACCAGTCGTCATGGAAATGTTTGCGGAAAATGATGATGGATGAGTCAGGGTAAAAGGCCGCAAGATCACTTGTTTCATTTTCTTCTCCGATGTTGGGAACGATCTTCTGGCTTATATGAAGTTTCTTTCCCGAATCTATCTCTTTCTCTTTGGGGTGGTCTTTTATAAGGCTCCGGTGTGGTTGTTTTGTATTAATGGCAGGGGGAGCTGGTTTGGTAGGGTCTTTAAGAAGAGAGAGGAAGCTTTTCCATCCATATTTATCAGCTCCAACAGGGACAATAATCTTATTCAGATCGCCATTTACCCCCAGTCTGGCAATTTCGGCACAGTGGCCCTTTCTGTTCGTAAGCTTTTCTATCCATAAAACATACTCTTCAGTGCGGCGTTCTTTGAAGAACTTTTGCGTGAGAGGGGCGTTCAAGAGGTCGGTGAAGCAGGATATCAACCAGGTGAGAGATTCATTTTTTAAGGAGATGGTGAAAGTGCGGTCCTTTGTTGATTCAGAAATACGGATACCATTTCGTCTATCAACGGCATAGGATTTCCGTTCAATAGAGAAGGTTGTCGATGCTGGGTAGGGCCATGAAGACATCCCTACGGTTCGATGGGGTGGGTTTTAGCAGGTGGTCCGGCATTGGGGCAGGGAAAGATGGTCGGCGATGGGTTGGGGGGGGAGGAGGGGTAGAGAGAGGAGAGAGCATGTTACTTCCTATGTTATCATTAAAAAAAAAAAAAAAAAAAAAAAAAAAACCTATATATTTTAATAAACGTATCTTTGTCATATCCATGTCCTAGATTTTTTAAAAATAACGCATTAGCATGCCAGTGTTATGTTGTATCCATATCCATGTACTTCTTAGGATATAATCAAGAGATTTTATATCATATAGTAATTGTCATTGTTCTAGTCCTCTAGACAATTAGTATCATTTATAATTCGATTCTCGATTTTGTTATTCTAATCCAAAGACACTACAAGATAATGACACTGAAGAAATTAATTATTCTATCGAGAATTTCCATCATATGGCATGCTGCTTGAAGAACACGAATATAGGTTGATTGAACTGGTTTCTGTGGTGCTGCATTAGGTGCTATTGCATTGATTCAACTGCAGGAGGACATGAAAAAGCAACTCAGTGCTGAAGGAAATTATACTGAAGAAGAGCTTGAAGCGTATGTGCAATCCCATAAGAAATTGATGATTGATTCCCTCTGGAAATTGAACGTGGCTGACATTGAGGCCACACTTTCCCGTGTCTGTCAACAGGTTATTTTAATTTTTCTTTTTTTGTCTTTCCTCTGTTGATTAAGAATAGCTATATACTAGCGTCTCTTGTTAGTAATGATGATAAAAAAGCTATATTCTTCTAGCGTCTCTTGTTATGATAAACTGTTTTTTAGGTTCTTCAAGACAACAACGTCAAGAAGGAGGAGCTCCGTGCACGGGCAAAGGGATTGAAAACTCTTGGTAAAATTTTCCAGGTATTGTTCAATGTTCTATATAATTCTTCATAACATATTCTAGCTATGTCTTGTTCCCTAAGTGGTTATTTCTTCAAAATTTGTATGTCGATGAAGGGGGTTAAGTCAACGAATGGGAATGAGAGTGAACCGGTGGTAAAAGGTTCAGTAGATAAACTGAATGGAAGTGAATCAAGCCACGATGCTTCCCCAATTTCAACATTGAAATCCTCCGGCTGTGAAGAAACTTCTTTTGCTGCATTTACAACGCAGGTACTCCTCATATTTCTATTTATTTGGAATCTTCTAAATTTTTGTTTGAGTTATAACCTTTTTAATCTCTTGGTTGTAAGAATTGAATGAAACTTATCCCAAGTTTCCATTCTTAAGCATGAATTTGTACGAAAATGTCTAGAATGAATATTTTATTGAAAAGTGAAGATGTAAAGTAGTAAACGTTAAGTACATTAGGATAATTTGTCATTGACTTGGAATATGACATTGCGGTTTAGGCAGGAAGCATGGAAACTCCATTTTGAGGAAAGTTTCAGGTGTGTTTGGTTTAACTTTTTAAGTGTTTAATTTTGAAAAAGATTATAGTGTTTGGCAAGTATGAAAAATGACTTATTAAAAATGAGATTGAGAAATAAACTATTTTGAAAGAAACACTTGAAAACAATTTTTTTAAAAAGAGTTTTTAAGTATATAATAACTTGTGTATAAAAACACTTATGAAAAAATGTAACCAAACATGAGCGTTGAAATTTTAAACAATTTTTATACAAAATATTTAAAATAAAATGCATTCTTGAAAAACATTTAAACTAAAAGGTATTCCAAACAGACCCTCAGTCTCAAACACGTCAATCATAAGCACAAATACATTCTAAACATGTTTGTTTATTGATTTAGGATTCGTTTGGGATACCTTTTAGTTTAAGTGTTTTCAAGAATGCATTTTCTTATAAAAATTATTTAGAATTTAAACACTCATATGTTGGGTTACATTTTCTCATAAGTGTTTCTATACACAAGTTATTATATACTTAAAAACTCTTTTTAAAAAATTTGGTTTCAAGTATTTCTCTCAAAATGGTTTATTTCTCAATCTTATTTTTTAATAAGTCATTTTTAGTGTTTGCCAAACACTGGAATTTTTTTTCAAAATGATTTTTTTTCCCAAAACTAAACACTTGAAAAGTTAAACCAAACACATCTTTAATGTGCGGCAATTTTTAATTATCTTGGACACTTTGAGAACACATCATAGATGTTTTTTTAAAACAAGAAATGAAACATTTTATTCGCATAATGAAAAGTAACTCAAAAGATACCAACTCAGAAAAGGAGTTAAATAAAAATACAAGAGAAACCAAGAAACTATAACAAAGGATCGATGAAAGCTTGCCAATTAAAACAAATATCCTCGAAAGAGAAACTATCAAAAGGCTTAGCAGTGCACCAAGATAAAGCCCTCAAGTGGAATCGAGCTTTCATTGATACAAAATGGAAGAAGACATGGACATACAAAAAATAAGCCTACAAAAAGGGAGTCAAACTACAAGACCTAACAAATAATTAAAAAAGGTCTAGAAATAAAAGTGGATCCATAGGTGGTTTAGCACAAGGGTGTACACCCAAGATTTCTTTTCTCCTTTTGCAGAAATGACAATATCATCCTTGGATCTTGCTGCTTTCTTTCCAAGAAGCATCTCAAACTTTCCAAGTCCTTGATTTCAAATTTAATTGTTAGCATCTTTTCTCCAATTGAGAATCTCTTTTAAATCATCTCGTATAATGATACCTGTACAATTGAGATTACAGTTTTGTCAGTGGAGGATTTCACGAATAGGGTATAATCAACATACATTGATAATAACCATTCTTAATAATAGCTTTTGCAAATTTGTCAAACCAAGCCCAAAGGGATTGTTTTAGTCTATGTAATGAACTTGCAAACTTCTTTCAGATCAGCATTCAAAAATGTATTCCTGACATTAAGTTGATGAAGAGATCAGTCTTGATTTAAAGCTAAAGATAAAAGGACGGGTACAATGTTCAATTTAGCAATAGGGATAAAAGCCTCTTGGTAATCTATACCAAATGAATGAGCAAATCCTTGGCTACAAGTATTGCTTAGAATCTTTTAACCTTGTTATCTGACTTGTATTTCATTGCGGAAATCCCTTTGCAACCAACAAGATTTTTTTTTAGGAGAGAGTTTTGTAAGAGTCCATGTTTCATTACTTTCCAGAGTTTTAGTTTCTTCATCCATGACTTTTTCTTACTCGGAGTGCATCTTGAACTGTAGGTGGAATCTGAAAATTTGTGCATGGAATATGAATATTTGCTATTCTTTCAATAAGTTAGGGGGTTAACGTAGTCGCATAATAAAAATTAATTGAGGTAGCAGTGGGATGTGCATTGCAATAAGGATCAACTTGATTTAATTTAATAATTGGAGTCTAAATCGTAATAGTTCTATTAGTTTCGAGTGGAAATTGCACTTAATATAATGCCCGGATTAGTCAGATTTTTTTTTAATATTTTAGCGACTACTTCGTAACCTTGTTTGGTCTCTAACCAACTTTTTTCCGTATTAATAGTCCGACTTTCTCGATTAGCCTTTTCCTTTCTTTTCTTTTTAAAATTAAAACAATTGTACTACAGAGTCCCTATGTGGTGGAGGCTCCCAATTTTCCAGGTGCACACTTTAATAACTACTTCCCCAGACCAACAGCACCTCCAGGTGCACAAAGACATCCGTCATCCAGCAGGGATTGAGTCAGTATGTATGTTTGTATGTATCGTGTAGGATATTGTATTGGTAAGGTTATAGGTATGCTTGTATGTGTGGATAATCTTGCTAGAAGGCAGCTCGCATCCCTTTACTCGGGGGATGTGTATCGTGGATATATATATTTAAAAGATTAATGGCTGTAGTTGGAACTTTTCATCATTCTAGCTGCTGTGTTGGCCGCTTGGTGTTGATTCTTGAACCGTTTATTACATTGGACTATGTTTTCGTTTCACCAGTCACCATGTGCCACTTTCATCGATGGAAGCTATTTCATTAGCTGCACTATGGAAAAAATTCTACCCCTTAGTTCACTCTACGAATTTTTTTGTTATAAGTATATTTTTAATGTTGTCAGACCATACCATTCATAAATCAGGTATCGAAACTTTCCTCTTCAATTTGACGTTTCCCCAAATTGAAAATCACTTCACTAGTTTTACATTTACTAGCCATGTTTGTTTCATTGGTTTTAAGATGAGTTTTGGTTATGGAAAATCCTTGTTTCATTGATGTTTATGTTTTAAAATGAATCATGGGATTTTATTAGGGTTAATTTCTTGAATAATGTAATTTAAAAAAGAAATGACAAAATTAAGGTAGTTTTAAAAATGATAATTTTAATAATGTACTTAAAATAAGAAATTACAAAACTAGAGGTAAAAGTTGAAAGTATTGACAAAAGTGGGGTTGTTGAAAATGTGGTAAAAAATCGTGTACATGGTACATGAGTTTACCTTGTTGACGTGGCGATGACATGTTGAAATCGTGTATGGGGTACACGATTATGCTTAGGAATCATGTACATTGGACACGATTTCCTTCTGCAAGTGGTCGCCAATAGTTCATTCTTCAACAACTTGTTCAAAGCACATTTCTAAATCCCTAACCCTTCTGCCAACAACAAATCAAAAGCAAAGCACTCTGTTTTTTTTTTTTTTTTTTTTGAAAATCTCGTGATTGTTCAAAAATGAGTTCGGGATTGTCAATTCTTCGATTTCAATTCAAATGGAAACTAAATCCCTAGAATTAGAAAAGGAAGAGAAAAAAAAAGAATTTCAGAGGACAAAAGGGAATTAGAAAAGAGATCAAAAAAGGGAGAGAAACTAAATTATTAAAAAAAATAGAAAAAGGAAAGAAAATCGGTAAATTGATTTCAGAGGGCAAACCTTGTGTATTGTGATTTGGATTCATTTTCATTGGACAGAATCTTTGAAATGGAATTGAAGCAACGAAAAACTCTCAAACACTAGTAGGAGATGAACTGTCGCAATGGAAAAATTAATTGCAATCGGCATCAGATGAGACGACATGGATTTTGGTTTCTATTGGATGAATCCGGCCGGTGACGAAACGACGGCGACGGAACGATGACGGCAGACGGTGGATGGGGACGGAACGACGGCGGCAAATGGTGGACGGCGACGGAACGACGCAAAGGAGAAAAGAAAAAACCCGAGGGGACGTCTGTCGGCGTGAGAGAGAAAAGAAAGTATAGGGACCACTAAACCGTGTACCTGGTACACGATTTTTGCGATTTTTATTAGCATCCGTGGCACACATGTCAGGTGACTTGGTGTGCCATTTAGGCTAATCGTGTACGTGGGCCGTGGTTCCGCCTGCACCCGGGCCGCAATTCAAGTGGGAAATCACGTTTCTAGGTCACGATTTAGCGAACTCGTGACCTATGTACACGATTTATCTACCCTAAATTTAGAATTAGTTTCAAATCTCTGCTATTTTTGTTTTTATTTTTTTAAACTACATTATTTATTAAAAAAAAATCCATTTTATTACCCTTCTTAGGATGAATTTTTTTTACTAGTGGCTTTTTTCCTTGAAAAATGGGGATGAGAGAGGAGAGAGAAGATACAAAATTAATCATTACTAGATGCAAATTAGTTTTAACTGTTTTCAATTATTAATAGTTAATTAATTTATCTAATATAAATATTTTAATTAAAGCTAATAATTGAAATTATTTTTTTCATAAACAAAATTAATAAAACAAACACAAATATTAATTATTTGTAAGTATTCAATACATATATGTATTAATTTAGACTTTAAAGTTTTCGACTTCCATATACTTAATATTGGTCATTCAAATGGACCATTAGAGAGCTTTTATTAACACAAGTATGCAATCAAGTATTGTTCCAATATTTTTTTCATTTCTTTAAATAAATCATAAATAAAGGTTAGTGCCTAAAAGTTATATTTATTATTGTATTGTATAGAAATAAATATTTTTGTGTGAAATACCTTTTTGGTTCCTCATGTTTTAGGTTCGTTTCCAATTGGTTCCTATGTTTCAAAATCAAACAATCAAGTTCCTACTATTTCGAAAATGCTCCTATCCCTCCACTGTTAAATTTTTTAATGGTGTTGATGTGACACGTTAAAATAATAAAATATTAATTTTTAAATTAAAATAATAATATAATAATAAATTTAAAAAAAAATTCTCTTCTCTCCTCGATTCCCCCTTCTTTTCTCTTCTTCTCCCTCTCTCTCTACTTCATCTTCTTCGGCAGCCATGGCCACCGTCGCCACTTTCTTCTCCTTTTTCAACAAAACCCACCCCCTCTTCTTCTTCAACAAACCACTCTCTCCTTCCTTCACTCTCTTCTTCTCCCAACAAAAAACTCACCCACCCCACTCTTTCTTTTTTCTTCAAAACAAATCCCCCCTACCATTGAGATTATTAGCCATTGATGGAACGACTTGTCGAGGGTTGTATCAAATAAATTCATAATCACCGACTACTAAAAGCCAACTTGTAGCAGTAGTGGTCGGGGTTGATCATAAGGAACGATTGGTTTACCTCTAATCTTTTTTGTGTTTGGTAACAGAAGGGGGTTGAAGAAAGAAGGAATAATTGCGAGAAATATAAATTGCAAGAAAATAAATTGCATAAAAGTAAATAACAGGAAAGTAAAGGGTGGTTGGTTAATCTCACCTTGGCGATCACTGTAGCTAGACATACTCAGATTCAGTACATTTGTTTTTACTCATCGATTAACCGATAATGATTTAATTGCATGTGTCTAATTGGTACTCTAAATCAATTGACTCGATCAATGATTTTTATTATTTTTCCAAACTTCAGGGACTAAATTGTTGAATTTGAAAACTCAAAGACTAAAATGAAACCTAACCCAAACCTCAGTGACTAAAACCTCAGTGACCAATATTGTTTAATTAGTTAGAGAAATTATTTTTCCTCTCACAACTTTGAATAATCTCAAACTTCCATTTCCAACAAATTCAACTTTAAATTCAAATAAGTGGTAAACTTATTATTTCCTTAAATCAAAAAATTCAACCATATGTAAAGATGCCGATTTGAACTATTGTCTTTTTTTTCGAAGTATTAACCTCTATGGGTTGACTAGGAGAACCATTATTCACAAATAATTTCATCGACAACCACAAACCCCCATCATTTTTTTGGAGGCGTGAAATTCACACACCAGATTATACATAAAAGTGCCAACAAGAGCATAGCTCAACTGACACAAAGTTGTACCGATAACCACAAGGTCTGTGGTTCGAATCCATCATCCCACATATTGTAAAAAAAAAAAAAAAAGATTATGCATAAAAGTAAAATGTAAAAACTTTTCTAATTTTTATTTTTAATAATACCCATGTGTTTTTTTATGTATGAGATTGATTTAATTGATCTTATATATATATATATATATATATATATATATATATATATATATATTTTAGTTCAAACAATATGGTGGGGATTCGAACATCTGACTTCTTAATCGAGAGTATAAGTCAATTACGGTTGAACTTTACTCGCTTTTGCATTTTAATTGAAATTGGAAGAAATGATATGAGGAATTATGACATTTCTATAGTTTTATCCCAAATGTATTGACCAACCTAACCATAACTTAATTGACTAAGACATTATACTCTTAACTTAAAGGTTGGAGGTTTAAATCTTCATCCTTTCATGTTGTTAAACTATATATATATATATATATATATATATATATATATATATATATATATATATATATATATATATATATAAGCCAAGAGCTCACCGGTAATTGACATGTACCATCAACCAAGAGGTCAGAGATCCGGATCCCCCCACCCCCAATGTTGTTGAACTCAAAAAGAAAAAAAAAAAACTATATATATTTATATATATATATATATATTCATAGTTTAATATATAATATGCATTTTCCATAAGTTTGAAGCTTGGATCCTTCACTCCACGATTATTTAGGGAAGAAGCTCAAAATTTGAAACCCAATTACCAATATACCCTTATCATGTTAAAAATAACCAATATGGAAAAAAGTGTATGAGACTTGAATTTACCGCTCATATTTGATTCTAAAATGTCATATTACGAAAATTTTCTCCCCATATTACAAGAATCTATTGAACCTCAATTTCTTTGACATTCTTCTCTATAGGAGCATCTTGGTTTTAGATCTCAATTCCTCCCAGACTTCCATTGTAGCAATTTTACCTCCAATATTTTGTTTAAACCATTGTTGGTAAGTAAGAGTACCACAAATGAGTTTCTTGAAATCTCGATTCAATATTTAATTGTAATATTACTTACAATAATTGATTTATTTCTAATAGAAAATAAATCATTTGAATCGAGAGAGAGAATTTGTATAATGACATATTTGTAAGATAGAAATTAAAAAAAAAAAAAGGAGTAAAAACTTAATAAGTCTGTGATTTGAATCCTCCCCACATATTATCAAAAGAAAAGGTTATAGTTATAAAAACATTTAATTATATGAAATTGTCCAAGCTAGATTAGTTCAGCAGTATTTGGCATGTATCCTCAACCATGAGGTTAGAGGTTTGAATACTCCACCTCCGAATTTGTTGATGTACTAAAAAAAAAACATTTACTTATATGAAATTAATGAAACTTACTAATCTTTTTTTTTTCCCTTGAAAATGATAAATTTCGGGTAAGAGTTATTTTTCCAACAAAAAAGAATTGAGAAGTGAAAGGAAACGTGAAAAGCCCCATACGACGCGTACGTACGCCTCATCGCCGTCACCGATCTCTCACATGGTATGGGGTTGGGTGGATGTGGATCTGATAATTCAGGGAGGAAAAAAAATATTAATTGATCAAAGGAATTTTTCAATTTTCACTAATTACGACCTGGGAAAGAGGAGTCCAGCGGGGACGGAGCGGAAAAGGGAACTGGACTTGGGAGGTCTGAGACTCGATAAGCACTAATAAGGAGGGTCTGGGAGGAAAAGGAAAGGAAAGATACCTCAAAGATCCCGGATCTTCTATTTCTTGCTGCTTGTTGATTTCTTGTAATGTTGTAACCCCAACAAGAAAAGGGGAAAAGAAAGGGAAAAAAGAAAAAAAAAAGAAAAGAAACGTATAACCCCTCCCCCCTCCTCATATTCTCTCCTTATTTTTCCCTTCTTTTTTAATTTTATTGTTTTGCCTCCCTATTGTTGTCTCGCCTGTCTATCCGTCGTCTTTTACATTCACTTATCTGTAAACACATTTTAAGATCCGATCTGGGCATCTGCTGTTTGGAGGGTCCTTCAATTCCTCTCTCCGTCCCTCCAATCTCTTCCTTTTCATTTTCTCTCATTCAGATTTTTTGCGAATTTAAGTTCATTTGAAAGAGAGAGAGAGAGAGAGAAAGGAGAAATGGAGGTTGAGAAGAAATCATCGGCGGTATCAGATGTTGGGGCGTGGGCGATGAACATCATCAGCTCAGTCGGGATTATCATGGCTAACAAGCAGCTTATGTCTGCGAATGGTTATGCTTTCAGTTTCGGTGAGAGTCACTGAATCTTATCGTTCTTACTCTTTCATCTCCCGCTCCTCGCAGAGTTCTCCCATAGATCTCTGATTGCAAAATTATGCACTTTTCTTTAATATATTTTTATTATATCATTTTAAACTCCTTGTGGCAATTTTCGTTTTTCACCGATCTAAATCGTATCCATGGGTCTCGTTCTGTTAACTTCACTCTCGTTTCATCTCATGTAATGCGAAAAATTAAGGATCCGTTCTCTTGGTAACGATGGAATTTCACATCTCGTATCTACGCTCAATGACGATTTTACACTTGTAGGCAAATGTTTTACCCCATTGTCATATTGCAAGTGAAGTTTTATCGCCCACACTTGCAAGCTTGGGACAGGTTTCTATGCTATAGTTAACCAACGTTTTCTTCTATCTTGAAATTTTTTGCAGATCCTTGTTCTGTAATGCTTGTTAGCTTCCAACTAATTAAATATAGTACTCCTTAACTTAGATAAATTATTTGCTTTTCAGCCACAACTTTAACTGGGTTCCACTTCGCGGTGACTGCACTAGTTGGTCTGGTCTCAAATGCCACTGGTTATTCCTCATCAAAGCATGTTCCTTTGTGGGAGCTCTTTTGGTTTTCTATTGTCGCAAATATGTCTATCACGGGAATGAACTTCAGTCTCATGTTGAACTCAGTGGGATTCTACCAAGTAAGAACTTACTAAGAAGATTTCTTCCTTGGTTACTGTATGATTATCTTGAGAAGATTTGCTCTTTAATTTAGTTTTAAGAATGCATCGGGTATGACAAGTTAAAGAATGGCCATCTACCTGTGTGTGTATTCATGCAATATGACTTCCTATTCTGGCCACTTTCCTTTCTTATTTTTCAATTGATCGGAGAATATTTTTGTTTCAGATTTCAAAACTCAGTATGATCCCTGTGGTCTGTGTGATGGAGTGGATCCTTCATAACAAGCACTACTCAAAAGAAGTTAAAATTGCTGTTGTAGTAGTAGTAGTTGGTGTGGGAGTTTGCACTGTCACTGATGTAAAAGTTAATCTCAAAGGGTTTTTATGTGCATGCATAGCCGTTTTGTCAACATCTTTGCAGCAGATTGTGAGTACCTCTTTACCTATCTACTTGTGCTGATTTTTTGTCTCCAGTTTAGCCTTTATGTTCATCAATTGGTTCTTGTTGTTCACTATCTCCCTCTCGCAGCAAGGGTGTGACTGTTTTTCTTTCTTTTTCCTTTTGTTTATCCCGCTAATAGAAGCAAAACAGAAAAAGTAGAAACGTGAACCTTTAATTGTTTCTATGTGGCTGTCTTGGATTCTGAAGGTTATGGGACATTGGTTTTAATCTAACAACCTTGAGTGAGAGACCCGTGGGCTCCTCTGTAGGCAATCCTGTTGCAATATTTATTAAAATATCGTTCAGAAATAGCAATGGGACATCATGATTTTTTTTTTTTTTTTTTAATGGAGGTTCTTTTGGAGAGGGACGTTCTGGAAATAATAACTAAATATAACTATCTCATGGCCAGGCGAGATGGAGAAACTTTTTGAAGTTTAATTTCTAATTTGGAATCGCTTCACTAACCAACATCAGAGTTCGGTGCATCTATGTATACTTCATTTTTTTACTCCACGAAATTGCGTTACTCCTTTTTTCTTAATGTTTTCCCTTGAATCCTCAGACCTTGTGATATTTTTTACAGTGATTATATTTTAAAATTTTGAGGTTATGTTGGATTCTGAAGGGACTGAACTTTAGTGTTCTGACTGAACATCTTACGGCTAGGTAGAGGTCAGAAGAAAGCTTTACTTTCTTCGCTAAACACCTTTGACATGGTTTGCATGTAAAAGAATACTTTTCTCTGTTAACCTTGACATGGTATCTTGCTTGTAGAAGAATATTTTTCTCTACTCTCAAATGATAATAAAAACAACCATGAAAGTAACAGCAGCTATAATAATACTCTCATCTCTAAAGTATGTTATTGCAACAGACTATAGGTTCACTACAAAAGAAGTACTCCATTGGATCTTTTGAATTGCTGAGCAAGACAGCGCCTATTCAAGCCCTCTCTCTCCTGGTTCTCGGTCCATTTATTGATTACTACCTTAGTGACAAATCTCTACTGAACTATAAAATGTCTTCTGGTGCCATTGTAAGTACTAGGCGTTTTCCAGCATCACTCTAGCCAATTCATCTATCTACGCAATTTTCTACTAATTTCTGGCGATATATTTGCAGTTGTTCATCCTCCTTTCATGCGCTCTTGCTGTGTTTTGCAATGTCAGTCAATACCTGTGCATTGGGCGTTTCTCAGCTGTCTCGTTCCAGGTGTTAGGTCACATGAAAACAGTATGTGTTCTCACATTAGGGTGGCTGCTCTTTGATTCAGAACTGACTTTGAAAAATATATCAGGCATGATTTTAGCAGTCGTTGGTATGGTCATTTATAGTTGGGCTGTGGAGGTTGAGAAGCAATCTAGTATGAAGACTAATATTAATGTGAAAAATAGCCTGACCGAAGAGGAAATTAGACTTCTGAAGGAAGGAATGGAATCCAATCCTGTCAAGGATATTGAACTTGGCGAGACTAAAGGATAAATTTCACTTTGTTTTTTTAGGTCATTGCGTTGTTTATGTTTTGTCTAGAGTCTAGACTTATCCATATCCTGGTCCTTGCACCGATCAATTTTAGATTTATATGCTCTTGTAGAAACCTTGTCCGTGCAGTTATATTTTTCTTGTTTACATTTATATTTATACGTTTATATGTATGTATATTTATTTATTTATTTCTTCATATTATTTATGTTAAGAGATTAGTTGTAAGACCATGAACGGATGGTAAAATGTAAACGTCATTTGTAAGTGGAAAACTTTTATTTTATTTATTTCTTACTTTAAATTCTTCTCTTATTTAAGTAAATAACATCAAAGAGAAAAAAAAAATGTGAAATACATGGAATTAAGTTTGGCTTGTACCAGGCTCTGAAAGAGTTTTCTTCAAACGAGCGGCCTTTCGAGACTTTTAGGGCTTAATAATCAGGGATTCTTCATCCCAATCAAGGTGGGTCCCTACAAGTCAGTAAATGAACAACTCTAATAACTATTTACCTGGATCAATAATTCACCATTCTCAATTCAAATCCAATTCCACTAATTCTTAGAACAATTGTCAATCTACTAGAAGTCTAAATATGTCCAATACTTAACCAATTAGAAACCAAAACTTCAACTTAAGGATCCATTTATCAATCCAAAACACCAACAACCTTATTTACCAATTTTCCTCCCTTAAATTTTTTTTTTTTTTGATATCCATGAGTGTCCGTGCCAGCTTACGCTTACCTCGACTAATCTCAGGGACAACCGTCTGACCCTACTAACATTTGGTTGTCAAGAAAACTCGTAGGATATTAAATATCCTAGGTAAGTGGGCACCATGGATTGAATCCATTTCCTCTAAGCCCTTTATTTTTTCTATGGCCTTTATTGACCATTAGGGTCAACCCATGATGGTTAATATAATTTAAAATATCAAACAATTTTTCAATTCTACAACTTTTAAAACCTTCGAAACTATCCTATAAAATTGAGACAATTAAACCAGAAAATTTTCTGCTTCGTAAAACAAGATTTTTCAATATTTAAACACTAAATGAATCACACAAAAATCATATTTGAAAATTACCATAAAAAAGTTGTAAAAATAGAACAAACATATTCATATTGAAAACAAAACTATAAATTACCATTCAAAGCAACGACTGTTTGGTAAACTTTTTATACAAAAAGAATCCAAATTAAACACTAAAACAATATTTCTGAAAAAAATTCCTATTGTCGAAACCTTCGAGTAGTAGATTTTCAAAAAGAACTAGATAATAGTGTACGATGATTCTTCCTATGCATCCTTTTAAAATTTTGACAACTAAGAGAGAAAGGTCTTCCTACACATCTCTTTAAAATCTTAACAACTAAGAGAGAAAAGTAAAAAATGAAAATTTTATTTTACCTCTTTGGTGTGTATGAAGAATTCAAAGTCAGAAATTTTTTATGCCTCCTCCATGGAATGAATGCCATGTGCCTCTTTCTTATCTATAATCTATATCTATAATATATATATATATATATATATATATATATAAAAGTACGAATGTGGAAGAAACTTTTTTGGACGATATTAACCTCAACTTTTTTGAAAATGTATAAATTGTCCTTATTTTTTATTAAAAAAATACATTAAGATAAAGTCTCCCACACACACGTTTATTATTTCTATTTGAAAGGTTACTAAATGTTAATGGTTTTTTTTTTCATTTATTATCATTCTTTTTAATTATTTTATTATTTGTTAGCATTTAATTAAGATATAAAATCCTATGAACATTCATTGCTATAGCCCTTATTAAATTGTGTTTAATTTTTTTAAAAAAAAAAACTATTAAATACACCTCACTCCCACGTAAACTATATTGTCTTTTTTATTTATTTTTTAGTTGTTTTATTATTAATTATCATTTAATTAACATATATGTATTTGAGATAAGAGTTAGAATATCGAAAGTTTTGTTGTAAAAAAAACAAAAAAGAATATGAAAAGTTGTGTACCTTTATTTTTATAAATTAATTCTGAAAATTTATGAGTTTAACTTTAATTCTATTTAATGATGAAATTGAAGAGTTTTGTAACTATTTATGTTCTATGACTATATAAAGAAAACACTCTTCAACATTTTCCCACAAACATTTGAGTTTCTCTTTTTCTTTGGTTTTCTTTCTTTCTTATTGTGTGTTTTGAAGGTTTGCTTTTCTTCATTTGTTCATTGTCTTGCTATATTGATTTTCCTTTTTTTTTTTCAATTCCTTAATCTAACATTCATCTTTAGTTTGTGTTTTGATGCAATGTTGATGTTTTGCAATTTAAAAGAAAACTTAAAGTTATGCGAATAAGAGAGTGCTAGCCAACAAGAGCATAGTTCGCACGTGTTGTAAAAATTACAACTTCCGAAATTTGTGTCTTGTTAAATGGTAGCCAAATTGTACTACATGAAATCAAATGGAAATGAAAATTAAATAGTTTATTTTTCTTTCTTTCTATGAAATAACATGAAGTAGAATAGTTAAATAGTTTATTTTTATTAAATTTAGTTTTAAAAAGAATGAGCCACGTGCAAGGCACGTGAGAAAAGACTAGTAATCTTAAAGTTCTATTGGGATCCACAATTTTTAAAAAAGAAAATTTATCTCTTTTATTTATGGTTAAGATTAGGGGTGTTCAAGAACCGAACCGAGTGGTTCCGCCTGGTTTTTTTTTAAAATTTGGTTTTCTCGTTTAATAATTTTAAAAACCGAGATTTTTGGTTCAGTTCTCGGTTTACCTTTTTAAAAAACCGAGATAACCAATCCGAACCGAAATCTGAAATATCTTTATTTAGCCCATTAGTTCAACCCACCCAATTAAAGATAGCCCACTCACCAAGCCCACAACTTAAAAGCCCATAATTCCTAGGTTTTTAATAGGGGTGAGCATCAGTCGGTCGACATTGATTTTGGGCTCAAACCGACGCCGACCACCGATACATCGATTTTTGGTCGGTTGGTGGATGTCGGTTTTGAGAGTTTTGTGAAACCGACCGACCGACCATAAGCAAATACCGGTCAGTTTCGGAAGTTCCAGCAAAGAAAGGATGTTGTTCCGGCGAGGTGAAGGAGAAGAAAGAACGGAGAAGAGGTGGTGTGGCGGTGGCGCTATTTACAAGCAAAGGAAGAATAGAGAAAGAGATAGAGAAAAAACAAACGAAGAAGAAAAAAATACATGACGGCGAGACGATTTGTCGTGGCGCTAAACTTCGGCAAAGAGAGGACGTTGTTGTTCCATCTGACGAGCAGGCGAGGTGAAGATGAGGAAGAGAGAGTGTGGAAGAAAAGAGAGTGAAAAGAAAGAGCCTGAAGAAGAAAGAAGATGAAGAGAGAAAGTGTGGTAAGAGAGAGACAAAGTGAAGGCTCGGTTAAAGAAAAAAAAACAATAGAATTTTCTTTTAAAAAATAAGTAATGATTACCTTTTTTTTTTTACAATATGTAGGGGTGGGGAATTTGAACCACAGATCTCGTGGTCATCAATACAACTTTATGCCAATTGAGATATGCTCTTGTTGGCATGATTACCTAAATATAGGTAATCATTAACTATATATAGCTATTATTACATGTGACTCTCTTTTTTTTCTTTAACCGAGCCTTCACTTCGTCTCTCTTACCACACTTTCTCTCTTCATCTTCTTTCTTCTTCAGGCTCTTTCTTTTCACTCTATTTTCTTCCACTCTCTTCCTCATCTTCACCTCGCCTGCTCGTCAGATGGAACAACAACGTCCTCTCTTCGCCGAAGTTTAGCGCCACGACAAATTGTCTCGCCGTCATGTATTTTTTCTTCTTCGTTTGTTTTTGCTCTATCTCTTTCTCTATTCTTCCTTTGCTTGTAAATTGTGCCACCGCCACACCACCTCTTCTCCGTTCTTTCTTTCTCCTTCACCTCGCCGGAACAACATCCTTTCTTCGCTGGAACTTCCAAAACTGACCAGTATTTGCTTATGGTCGATTGGTCGGTTTCACAAAACTCTCAAAACCGGCATCCACCTACCACGTGCCATATCAATCTCATATCTAAATACTAGATAGTTACACATCTCTCTATCCTCGTCAGATGAACATGGAGAGTTTAAATTGGAAGATGAAGCATAAGTGGATTCACATTTTCCGAGGTCTAAATCCAATAATAAATTCATATTGCTAGATGAGTCATTTGACCCATAAGAAACTAGATCATTCTTTTCAAACTTAGTAGAGCTATGACTAGATGTGTGGGCGAGATTCAAACCTAAATGCATTACTTCTTCATTTGGGTTATGTGTCAACATATATGTGCAAAGTGTTATCCCCACAAATGAGACTTATCATAGTTAAAATATCTTCATCATGTCTAATTAAACGTAAACCACGAGGCAGTTTCAAACCCGATTTCAAATACCAATAGCGTTGAACATTAAATACATTTGCTTATGACATCAACGTATTTAATTCAATGACAGATAACATGTCTCTATCAACAGTCAAAACTATCTTAGTCCCCCAACATATTCATAAGTATCAACTATAACAAGTTAATCTTTGCAATGGAATATGTATGAGATCTATATTATCCATTTTGTAAATAAAAAATTGTGGCATTTAGAACTAAATAAACAATCAATATAATAGAATATGAGAGTCAAGAGTGGATAACAAAGTAGGATCGAAAGAAAGAGAGATAAAATAAACTAAATGAATTTGAAAAAAAAATAAATATATAATCTCACACTAGAAGTCGTTAAAGCTGTCATAAGAAGTCAATCACATACTTTGATACTACAAAAGAAACTATAGATTTAAATTGAATTGTATTCACTATTAGACAAAAGGTGAATTATTTCAAAAAGAATTTAAAAAAAAAAAAAATTAATTGTTGAAAAGTTTGATATATGAAAAAGCTACTTTTAAGTTCATTGCATGAAAAAAAAAAACAATCTCGAAGCTAGAGACCTTATTGGATTATTATTCTAACTTACCAATTTGCAAAATAGAAACAAGGAAAATAAAATTAATAGATACATTATCTAACGAATTATGAAGTTCAAATGGATGCTAGACTCCAGGTGTTAATAAAAAACAAAGATTTAGCAAAGGCAGATATTGCTAAAACTTACACTTTAAGCAACCAACTTCTTAGTAAAGTGCTTCAAAACTAAATGGCCACAATGCGTACTCTTCTTGTTGCTTTCATAAAAGTTCAGGCCAAAATTGAAAGTACAGGGACTAAATCGTTACAAATCAAAGTTCAGGATCCAAATTATTGCTTTCATAAAAGTTTAGGGACCAAAAGTGATTTTTAACCTTAATAATTTAATCTTCTTTTTTTTTTTTTTGGATACAAAACGGATAGACAAAACCAACAAAAAATGAAAGGTTCAAAAACTAAGCAGACAACCAAATGATTTCATCTAAAATTCAGCTAGCCTTCAATTCCTCGATCAACTAAACTCCAAACCAGCTATTGGTTTTGCTCCGAACTATCATGTTTCAAACTCGAAATCGGTCCCAAAACTCATAGATTAGGCCTGCAACAATATATCCATCCAGATAAGATATTTGCATATAGCAATCAACGAAGATAAGCAAATTAGGGGAGGGGAAAACACAAACAGATTAGCTATATCAATTCACCCCCAACCTAAATCTTGCTAACCCTCGAGCAAGCCCAAACTATATGATATGCAGTGGAAGAGACTCAAAAGCGGGAACCAATCATGATCAAATCCCTGCGCTACATATACAAAGTCTTCTGCCTACGAGAAGCTGATGAATGCTAACAAAAACGAGACAAATCAAAACTTTCCAAGAAAATTCTCACGTGTGTGTGATAAGTCTCTCCTAGAGCAGCCCCTAATAGCCCGGGAATGACTTATAATAACCCTCCACCTATCTTCCCCTACACTGGAACTAAGGTCTCGCTTAAAGCTAAATGAACCAAATTAGGTTGCTTCCTCAAAACCTAGGAGCCTGAATAAAGGAATTCCCTCGTTGATTCCCATTTGCAATCTTTTATGCAAGCATGTCTTCCTTAAGAAGAAAATACAAGAAAGAGCATAATATTTAATTTTCCATGCTCAAAATCACATTCTCATATTCCCATTCATTCTCTTTTAGCAGGCATGCAATCTTTTCTTTTCCTAGGCAAAGAACACACTAATTTAATCTTTATATAATTATTAGTTTGGATTTTAATGATAACTCTCAAATTTAAGGCTATTTTTAGTGATCTTCTTGGCATCAATGTATTATCATTATGAGACTTTAAGTGGGTGCTAGGGTTACGCAAGAAGAGCGGAGAGACGCACTGATCGACTTTCTGGAATTGAAGAAAGCAGTGTCTGAATTCATGGACGTGGAATCAAATAATCAAATAGATGAAAATGAGAATGATTCTCTCTTCGAAGGAATGGTACTCTTCGACCCTTCCGAGTACCGAATCCAAATCCCTCCCACTCCCGAAGATCAAGATAGCGATCATCCTGGTCCAAATATTTCTAATCAGCCTCACCCCCCAAATTCCACTGCTGCCAGTACTATAGCTTCCACTACGGCAGCATTGACCACTTCATCTTCACATCTTTCTGAGCCCCTTGACGAGGACCTCTTTTCCGACCTCACGCTCGTCACTTCCACGCACAAGGACCAACCTAGACATCAAACTCAAATCCAGTTTGACCAGAATTCTCTCCTGATCGCCGATCCTTCTCAAGCTTCCACAATTGTGAAAACCCCTGGTTCAACTGTAGCAGAAACAACAGATAGAGACCGAGGAGTCGTCTCGGTCTCTCGACAGATTTCGAGAAGGAAAAGGAGACCTGGCTTGCGAATTGGCTATGGCAGAGATGTCCATACCCCAAATCCCGCTCCCGATCTTCATTCTCCGCATTTCAATAATCACACTCATGGCGATGGTGACGATGACCAGTACCCTGATGCTTTATCTCAGATCCAACCATCTACTTCTCCACCACAGACCTTAAGCTCGCATGGTTCTTCAGTAGAGAACATGGAATCCACTAATTATGTAGCTCAAGAAGATGACGTAACGGGACGTCAAAACCAACAAGAGGCTAATCAAAATAGCGTTGAGGCTGAAGTGTACAATTCACCCGAGTTTAAATTGGAGCAAGTTAGGATTCAGATCTCTAAGAACCTGAGTCGTGCTCGTAACTCGGTCGCCTCTGTATCTGCCTCCAGGAAGGATGTTATCCAACGGAGACGCAAAATTATGGATAATCTAAAAATTTCATCAGACAGGTACTCCCATCTTGAAAAGCAGTTGGAGGAAGCCTGCGAAGCCGAAGATTTTGAAACCGCAGAAAGGCTTAGCGAGAGCCTTGCTTCTGCTGAGCGAGAAAAACAAGCCTTCCTCACCGAACTAAAAGATGCTGAAGCCTTATGTGACGCAATGGATTCCAGAATGCACGAGGTTTTGGACTTCTTGATTGCGACGGAGGAAAAATGTGATTCTCTGCTCCAAACTTTTGCTGTGGTCAGTTTCAAATAGGATTTCTATGCATGTTAATATCTGACGTCTCTGTATATTCATTATTCACATATACACGCACAACACATTTTGTCTAAAAGAGCAATAGACTGTAGACTTCCATCCTTGTCGGTCAAATGATAAGATTTCTCACAGTGATAGAGATGAATATATTCGCAGAAATTTTATGGGAAATGTTGATAGAATTTCAATGTCGGTAGAAACTTGAGAAAAATATAACAGTTTTTCCTCTAAAGATAAGGAGGTATCAAAATCTATTGGTTTGTTATAATGCCCAAATATCAAGTTGAACCATTCATATCTATATTGATCATTACGGGCCTCTTGGATCTTCAATTTGCCTATTTTTTATTTATACCATAATATATGATAGAATAGACTTCCAATTTTTTTTTTTTTTCCATATTATGAAAAATATCGATATGTTTGCTTATTGAAGACAAGTGAACAGCAAAGAAATAGATATTTTCATCTATCGTCACCTTCTTAACACTAGTAGGAATTGCTAGACCGCCTAACCTGAATAATTTCTGAACATTTTAGACTCCATTTGTTCCATTAACTCATTTCTAATTAAATAAACATAATTTATATTAAAAGAAAGCTATGTATTAATGAATTAAGGTTTACTGAAGACACAAATAATTGGTCAAGCCTAAAAACTTGGTTAGGAAGATTACGGAAACACTTTGCAATTGATTAAAAGGGGGACACGTCGAATTCTTTAGTTGTGGTCTTGTAGGGCATTGCAAAAACAGAGGCCATTAGAGGTTGATTAAAGATTAAAAGTATGTGCAATCCACAGCATTCTGCATTTCTATATGCAACAGTTTCTAATTTTTTATGTCGGTTCCATGTATGCGAAATGACTTCTTAATTATTTTTCCTTTTTGCAGGATGCTGCAAATAATGTTGTTTTAGCCTTAAATATTGCAGAGGCAGAGTCTGCAAAAAAATTGGAAAAATGGCATTTGTCAAATGAAGGCTTGGAGGCCAAGAAGATGGAAACTGAAATCGAGTCACTAATTATTCAAGAGTCTTGCATGGTCTTGAATGATTCTGTTGAACTTTTGGTTGAGGATGACAGAAGAGAGAAAAATGTTCTTTGTCAAAGAAAGATCGTGTTGACAGATGAACTTGAGAAATTACTAGCTCTGGTGGAAGAGAAGAAAAGAGAGATAGAACAAAACGATTCTCTGATTGATGCTGTTGAGAAAAGAATTTCCGTTGCAATTTCTGGTTTTCAGCATATGCAATCAAACATGGATGCAAAATATAATTCTTTACAATCAACCCTCTCTCAGATGCATTTAGAAAGTCGAGCTCTTTCAGTTAAAAGAAGGGAAATTGATGAATTTCTCAATCTGGAAAAGGAAAAAGGAGCGACATTGAAGAAAAAGGCTCAACTTTCCATAGAAGATGCAGAAGCATACAGAGAAGTTGCTAGGCTGAGAAAATCTCTGTTGTCTAACATCTTGAAAATAAGGGAAGATAAAGCTACTCTTTCTCAAACTGAGAATGAGCTCTCCAAGGATGTTCAAATGCTAGAGCAAGAGTTTCATTCTGCAAGTTCTTCTCTCCAGGTCAGTTCTGCTAACTATTTTCTAGGGGCTGCCTTCTTTATCACTTTCTACATGGGGTAAAAAGTTGTGATGGAGGAGGAGGTACAACTGTGTAACTTCCCGTATCTTGTGAGATTTTTAACCTTTTTTTTTATCCTTTTCATGAAAAGATTGTATATGCTTAGGACAAATGGAATGGCCATTATTTGATTAGTAGTTGTTAGGTATCCAGTTATAAAAATGCAGCAAAAGACCAAGCACAACCTGACTAGTAAAGTACTAGCTCTTACACCATGTACTTCTCTTCCAAAGTTTTCTTATGATGTAGAGTAAATTCTAGAATAGTGAGTTATGGGTTAGTTAGCTTGTGCTTTGTCCCTTTTCCTATGCACCCTAGCGACTGGTATGCTGGAAATGAGATGGAGTGGAGTGGATATTGATGAATGGTGGAGAAATCAACAATTCTGGGTAATGGGAGGAGTTTCAGAACATCTGCTTGCCGTGTTTCAAGGGCTGTTAAAGGTATTACTTGGGGTCGATACAGACCTGGCAATTAAATGGACCACATTACTCATCCCGCCAACAATCCTGCCGATTATAAACTTGATAGGAGTTGTGGCTAGAGTTTCAAATGCTATTAATAACGGACATGAATCATTGGCGTCGTTGCTCGGTAAGCTCTTCTTTGCGTTATGGGTCATTGTATATATGGGAATAGTATTAGATTATGAGTAAGGACATATTAGTAATTAGTTAAGGAGTCTTGGTTATAAATAGGGAAGTTAGGTAGTCTTAGAAGGGTGTAGAGAATTTTAGTAGTAGTGTCCATTGTGGGACTCTTGGGAGAGAGATAACCCTCTCGAAAAGGCTATTGGTATATTGTAGTTTCTCTTGATATTGCAATATATTAGTTTTTGGTGTTTTTGTTAGTTTGATACCTTACAGTTTGATAAGGTTTTTTAATAAGCATAAGCTTCCCTCCTTTGGATATATGAGAGCTCCTCCATAATTGTAGCTTCCTTTCAATTTTCTCAACAATTGGAACCCGAAAGAGGTTATATGGGGTTTTCCATTCAAAGGGAGGCCTAAGTATGCGTTTGGTTTATAACCCACCTTGCATCTGTACTTATTGGCTGTGGAAATAATCTCTCTCTTTCTTTATAAATAAGAAACGAGGAAATACATTCTGATGTAGCCGAATACATAAAATTCTGAATCAAAGATAATGCCTTTCTCATACACGCTCCAGCCTTTAAATAGGCTTTCAAGGGATTTAAAATGAACAACATATGGCACATGCGACGCACATGATGGGAAAAAGAATAATAACTAACTAACACAGAGTTGTATCTTTAAAGGCTACATCAAATTTCCCCGCTCAACAAAATAACTCGTCCTCGAGTTAATCTGCCAAAACAAATTCATCTGGTGGGCTATAGGCATACAATTCAGCAATATTAAATGTGGGATTAATATTATATTCATCTAGGAGTTGTATTTTGTATGCATTGTCTCCAAATCTATCCACGACTGGGAATGGACCGAGTGTCTTCTTCTTGAGCTTGTTATAAGTTCCAGCTGGAAATCTACTCTTTCTCAAATGGATCATGACTAAATCTCCAATTGCAAACTCTTTAAATCTTATTTTCTTGTTGGCTGCTTCTTTATACTTTGTCATTTGCTTCTCAATGTGATCATGGACTTCTTTGTGTAAATCTCGAATCCTTGCTGCCATTTCTTCAGCTTCAACACTAAGATCAACCGAAGAAGGAACATTTGTTAGATTCATTGTTAATCTAGGAATTTTAGTATAGACAAGTTCAAATGGAGACTTCCTTGTAGTTCGGTTCTTCATGTGGTTGTAAGCAAATTCGGCTTGAGCCAAAGACATGTCCCATTGTTTTGGTTTCTCACCGCTTAAGCATCTTATCAAGTTGCCCAAGGTTCTATTCGTGACCTCCGTTTGACCATCCGTTTGTGGATGGCTTGTTGTGCTATATGTAAGAGTTGTATCAAATTTTTTCCACAATGTTTTCCAGAAGTGACTTAGAAACTTTACATCTCGATCAGAAACAATGGTCTTTGGTATACCGTGAAGTCTAACTATTTCCTTGAAAAATAAATTAGCAATATAAATGCCATCCGATGTTTTCTTGCAAGGTAGAAAATGGGCCATTTTGCTATACCGATCCACTACTACTAATACTGAACCAAAGCCTCGATGTGTTCAAGGGAGGCCAAGGATGAAGTCCATGGAGAGATCCTCCCAAATGTTCTCTGGAATTGGAAAGGGGATGTAAAGACTAGTGTTCTGTGATTGGCCTTTAAAGGTTTGGCAAGTGTAACAACGGGTAACATAATTGTATACATCTTTTTGAAGTTGTGGCCAAAAATATTGAGGTTCCAAGATGTTCAGAGTTTTATCCCGCCCTAGGTGACCATCACGAGCATCTATTATTAGAGCTTCCCTTAGAGACGAGTGTGGTATACAAAGGGCATCATTTTTTAAAAGGAATCCTTCAATAATGTGAAAGTTTCCCACTGGTTGATGGTGCATACATTGCTTCCAAATCGTGCCAAAGTCTTTATCATCACTGTAGGTATCTGGATTGTGGTCCATAATTATAATCTATGAAGCACGGACACGCCAAAATGGGGGGAGGATCTGTGTCGGACACGCGTCGGACACGGATTCGTCCGGACACGTGTCCGACACGCAATTTTGCGTGTCCTATTTTTTTTTTTTTTTTTTAATTTCGAACACGCGGGGACACGGCTGGATACGCCCACGGACACACTCTGGAGTCTAGGCTGAGAGAGAGAGAGTGAGAGAGAGAGAGCACAAAAACCTCAACGATGCCGCCGTCGGAAGTTGCCTCCAAAATCTCCCGTCACCCACTGGTTCATCTAAGTTGTTCTTCATTTTTATCTTTTAAAACCTAAAAAGTTAACCTTAAAAGGCCCAACCCAATAAAACACTGTTTTTAAATTAAAAAAAATGACCGTCACCCACTGGTTCATCTAAGTTTTTTTTATCTTTTAAAACCTAAAAAGTTAACCTAGATAAAAGGCCCAGCCCAATAAAAAATTGTTTTTAAATTAAAAAAAAATGAATGATTATTAAACTACTCTCAAGAAAGTTTTATATAATACTATTTTTTTTAAAAAAAAAATCTATATATATACTAAAAATATATATATATATATATAAAACAACGTATCTTCAACGTACCCGTATCTTAGTTTTTTAGAATTTGACGTATCGCTGTGTCGTGTCCGTGTCCGTGTCCCGTGTCCGTGTCCCGTGTCCGTGTCCGTGCTTCTTAGACTATAATCTCCCCCTTTAGGATGGTTTAAAGGCTTGTTTTTCAGCTTAAAGCATCTGCCACTTTGTTAGTAACGCCCGATGTATGTTTAATAACAAAATCAAATCTTTGGAGAAAAGAGAGCCATCTAGCATGCATTCTACTTATTGATTTTTTAGTGTAAAAACTTTTGGGAAAAATGATCAGTAAATAGAACAAATTCCTTACCCAACAAATAGTGTTCCCATTGTTTTAAGGCTCGCACTAAAGAGTATAATTCTTGCTCGTAGGTGGACCCTTTTTGTCTTGAGGGGCTTAGTTTCTCACTAAAAAATTCGATTGTGTGGTTATTTTGTGATAAGACTACCCCTATTCCTGAAGCATCTACAGCAACCTCAAAAGGAATATCAAAGTTTAGGAGGGCTAAGACCATGTGAGTTTTTCCTTAATTTTTTGAAAGCTTTCAAGTTGGCTTTGGCCCCCACATGAATTGACCCTTTTTTAAGCGGTTGGTTAAAGGAGCTACTATAGTACTAAAATTCTTTATAAATTTCCTATAAAAGGATGCTAAGCCAAGAAAATTTGACTTTGGTTCTATCCATTCCTTAATAGCTTTGACTTTATTAGGACCCGTTCTTATTTTGTTATGCTCAATTATATACCCTAGAATTGAGATTTCATGGTCTGCAAACAAGCATTTTTTCAAGTTTATAACTAAGGCATGTTTCTGTAATGTTGAAAACAAAGTCCTAATGTGTCTATGTGATCTTCTGAACTTCGGCTATATATAAGTATGTCATCAAAGTAAACTACAATGAATTTATTGATGAATGGAAGTAATACCTGGCTCATAAGTCTCATAAAAGTACTTGGAGCGTTTGATAATCCAAAGGGCATGACAAGCCATTCAAAGAGACCTTCCTTGGTCTTGAAGGCTGTTTTCCAGTCATCTCCTGGCCTTATCCGAATTTGGTGATATCCACTCTTCAAGTCTACTTTAGAGAAAATCGTGGCTCCTCCTAATTGGTCCAAGAGATCACTTATTCGGAGTATAGGAAATTCTGAATCAAAGATAATGCCTTTCTCATAAACGCTCCAGCCTTTAAATAGGCTTTCAAGGGATTTAAAATGAACATATGTGCACATGCGACGCACGTGATGGGAAAAAGAATAATAACTCACTAACACAGAGTTGTATCTCTAAAGGCTACATCACATTCACACAAAGACAAAAGAACAACCCAAGGCCAAGGAGCAGAGAAAACTCCTTCCCAAAGATGAAGTAATGGAAGGCCTTCTAGTTGTTAATGACGGTAAGGTTGTAATTACAAAAGAATTTTGTGTGAATTGTGCACCATTGAGAGCACTTTGATGCACATACATTTCATTCAAAAGACGAAAACTTATTTTCAAAGGTCCTTTGGTTCCTTTCTCTCCAAAAGTTCCACTTCCACAAAAGAGCTTTCTCTCCAAAAGTTCCACTTCCACAAAAGAGCTCCAACAGCACACAACCAAACCTATCTTCCCTTTTTCCTTTGAAGCACCAACAATTCAACACTTCTTCAAGCCAATCATTGACCCTCCTAGGCAAACAATAAGCAACCCCAAACTCCTTAAAGTTGATCGACCACCCTTTAGAACCAAAAGGACAATGGAGGAGGATATGACCCAGGAACTCTTCACTATTTTGGTAGATACAACACATGGTGGGACGAGGGTGAAATTGCACAATTAGGGGCTTTTCTTTGCAATCTCTCATAGGTATTTAAGCTTTTATAAGCCATTGACCATAAAAAGCTTTGATCTTCTTTGGAACTTTGCTTTTCCAAATTTCGTGTAAAAGCGGCTGACTCACCCTCATCCCCTTTTTAGACTGTCTAAGGAAAGTAGAGTTCGTTGGGAAAGAACCCAAGGGCTCCAACTTCCACTTCACCTTACCTCTTTTCACATTCAGCTTAGTTGAGTTTAAAACTTGGACTATGTCATTCCAGCTTTCTAACTCTCGATCAATTAACCCTTTTTAGCTCGAGGTCCTATGTTTGCTGCTCTTCACACCAGCAATCAGCTACCAAGGATTCTTTTTTTGAGTGAAACAAAGTAAAAATCTGGGAAGGAGCTAGCCAAAGGAGACAAGCCCACCCAACTGTCTTCCTAAAACCTGATCCTTTTTTCGTTTCCCATTCTGAACTCCAGAAACTGAAAAAAACTGATCTTTGCTTTTAGTGATAATGCCAGTAACGTGTCACGGGTGTTGGATAGACTTTTTGGGAACTTCTTATGGGAAGGAGGGGCAAACGCTTCTGGCCAACATCTAGTTCGATGGAGTACTATTCTTCATCCTTTGGATCATGGAGATCTCGGTCTTTATTCCATGAGGGACAAAAAGAGGGCCCTTCTTGCCAAATGGGTTTGGCGATTCAACCACAAAAAAGATGCTCTTTGGAGGAAAAGTCATTGGAAAACCCTCATAAGGGTCATCGGAAGGTCGGAAAGGTCACCAGAAGGTCAACATGGCTTCAAAAGACAATGCCAAATGGTCTATGTCTCCTAGGTATACATATTATAGGTAAAATCATAAAACTTCAAGAAAATCCTTCTCATTTTGATTCATATTGAGGCCAATCAGTTCTGCATTTAAGCCTGATGCTCCCAGGTGTAAATACCAAAGGAAATTTGAAATGTTATTAGATAAATGGGTCAAACGGCCTAAAGCTAGATACTTAAGGAAAATAATCCCATAACAACCATTAGAAAGTGGTTGAAATTGCTTCCACGACTAATTTCTAGGGCTAGTTTCTAACAAACAAAACAGGATGCACCAAATTCTGGTTACAATACAACTAACAAAATTCAGTCTAATCCATTTTAAACCACTACACCCGAGAACTAAAAATAATTGGTAAAGCCTTAGGCTATTCGTGAATTAAATCACTTCCTCAAATACTTCGACCAAATTGAAGAGATTTTTGCAATTATAACATTCAAGGTTGCATGCCTATAATATTCAAGCCTCACATCTTTTGAGAGCCATAAGCTCTTCCTTAAATCACTAACCCAAACACTTCTGAGAACCATAAGCCTCACATCTTTTGCAATTATAGTTCTTAAGGTTGCATGCCTATAACATTCAAGTGAGAATGATCCACCTACCTGTGGAGTGTTTGAGTCCTAGGTAAGAGATTAATTTTCTTATCTTGGATCTTTGATCATCACGGTAATCCACATTTATTCTCTCCCTTGAGGTTGAAATCGAATCGGTTGAGGTTTTTGTGGTTGTAAGTTGAGGTTCCTAATTCCCAGGGGTTCTTACCTCAATTTGTCAAAGGTTTTATATCACCAATTGAGTATAAGAGTCGAACTGCTGTTGTTTGTACTGTTGGATTCAAGCCCATGATGAACATTCTCTCCAGTCAATGGACCTTGTCATGGTTTTCATCAATACCACGAGCATTGCCTTGCCCTCCAACTCACATCTGCCACCAATAGTTTCTCCAGATCCAATAAAACCCATGAGTCACAAGATTTTCTCCTTAGCTAAGCTATTCCTTAAATACAACTTGCCATTTTCGCCCCAAACTATCTTTTATTACAAAGCACTCTCTGTCACTCTGGTCCCTCTAACAAATTTCCACGATTGGAGGCTTTTTTCAAAAGTCTATGGATTGGTATGCTCTTTTTTTTTTTTTTTTTTTTTGAGAAGAAACAAAAATGAATAGCCACAAAAACAACCTAAGGACAAAGAGATAAGGCATCCCTTCTCCAAAAGGAACTACAAAAAAGCCTTCCAATGAGGGTTGATCATGGCAGTATAATAGTTAGAAAAAATACTATCTTGGGTACCCCAAATAGAGACTCTGAGAGTTGTATAACATCACAAACAATATTATTAAAAGGCAAAGACTTATCAGCAAACACGTTCGAATTTCTTTCCTTCCACAAATGTTAGATTATAGCTTTAGTGACGTTACGCCACAGGACTTTAGCTTTGCCCTTCAACCACCCGCCTTCAAGAGCTTTGCTCAACCAACTGACCACACACTTAGGTTTGCAAGTCTTCATGTCAAAAATTTCAGAAAAATGATTCCACACCTTACCAGTGAACTCACAGTGCACCAAGAGATGGGAGGCTGATTGCTCATTTTTCATACACATCACACAAACATTGGGGCATATCTGGAGGCTAGGGAATCTGCTTTGAACCTTGTCCATTGTATTAATGCTGTGAAGGGCAATTTGGGTGGCTTCATTGAATATGAGGAAGATAACTCATTGCTGCTGGACTGTGTAGAGTTAAGGCTGAAGATCAGAGAGAATTACTGCGGATTCATCCCAGCTGAAGTTCGAATTATAGATGGCGAAAATGCCTTCAGTGTGCAGATTGTCACGTATCAAAAGGGGCCGCTGCTGATCGACAAAGTGGTCGGAATCCATGGCTGTTTCTCCCCGCCGGCCGCACATGCTTTTCACAGAGGACCTCAGGACCCAGGCTTTAGCCCAACAGATATATGGAGAATCAAAAATGGGGCGGATTACCCAGTGGTTAATATCCGAGAATTAATTAGCGATAAGACAAAAAGTGATGGACAGCTGGAAAACTTTAATGAAAATTTTGAATTATCCTGCCAGAAGGGTAAAAGTCAAATAGCTGAGGAAGCTGGACCTTCAAAGTTCGGATCTTCTAAGGCCCAATGGAACAAAAAGAAGAAAGCCCAGGATTCATTAAGTGAGGAAGATGGGGAAGCCCAGCAAGCCAACGAAAAGAAAAGAAAAAGGGTCTCTTTCGCCAACAAAGCCCAGGTGAAGACTTTTAAACGGGGAAACATTCAAAGTACAAATAGGTACGAAAGCCCCCAACCAGCGATGAACAAAAATAATATATGGAGCGAATTTCCAGGTATGGAATCTGACCTCTCTTTCTCTAGTCCTGCCAGTAAAGAGACTGAAATCGAAGAAAGGGGAAGCCTTAGATCTTTCGAGGTTTTTGACATGGATATTCCGGAGGGATATCACCATTGTTTCGAGGAACTCAATGAAACGGATAGAGTTATGCAAACTCAAGAGACAGTACAGATAAATTCTCCTTCTTATGATCACAATATCAGAGCTCTCGATAAAAATGATCTTCTGCTTGAAGAAGGAAATGAACCTCCCAGAATAGAGGGCAGTGGGGAGGACTCTCCTAAGGCATTAGCGATCCTTAAACCACACAGCGAAGAGGATAAGCCAGGGCGTCAGCAAGTTCTAGAGGGCTTCGCGATTAGCAAGGAGATTGTTTTAACTCTACGGAAAAATAACCTTTGTATTAGACCGATAGTGGGATCCAACAATAAGAAGGGGAATACCTCCCAGAAAAGGAGAAACCAAGAGATGACTAACCTCCTTCGTTCGTGGGAAAAGGAGGCGGGTTGCATTACAGAATTGGATAACGAAGGGGTAGACGACTTAGAAGTAGATAATAGAACTTCTTCGGGCGATAATGGTTTTTTATGAAGATTTTATCCTGGAATGTTAGAGGGCTAGGGGCGAGGTCTAAAAGAGCCCTCATTAAAGACCTCATTAGATCCAATAATCCCGATGTTGTTATTCTGTAGGAATCGAGATTGAATTGTGTGGATAGAAGTATAGTTAAATCCATTTGGAGTTCTAGGCATGTGGAATGGCTGTCTTTGGACGCTTTGAATTCGGCGGGGGTATTATTATTATGTGGAAGCGTCCTGCGGTTGAAGTGGTGAACTCTTTGTTAGGAGCTTTCTCCATCTCCATTGAATGTAGCTTTTATGGGCAGATTGAAGGCTGGATCACTGGGGTCTACGACCCTTGTATCTATAGAGAGAGAAATCAGTTCTTGCAGGAGCTTTACGATGTTCAGGGTCTGTGTCAAGGTAATTGGTGTATTGCCGGGGATTTCAACATGGTTAGATGGTCAGAGGAAAGGCTGAATGCCACCAATTCGACAAGAAGCATGAGAAAATTTAATAGCTTCATAGACTCTTCTGAGCTTATTGATCCCCCTATGTGTAATGGGCCCTTTTCTTGGTCGAGATTGGGCACTAGAGTGGCTGCCTCTAGAATTGATAGGTTCCTTATCTCGCATTTGTGGAATGATACTTTCCCGGAGCTTAGAGTTGAGAGACTGCAAAGACCCACATCGGACCACTTCCCCATCATGATGTCTATTGGGGTGGTGGAATGGGGGCCTACTCCCTTCAGATTTGAAAATTTGTGGTTGGATATGCCAGAGTTTAAAGAGAAGATAGAGAAGTGGTGGGGAGACTTAAAACCAATCAGCTGGGCTGGTTTCAGAATGATGGAAAAGCTTAAGGGGCTGAAAGTCTTAATTAAAGGCTGGAACAAAGAGCTTATGGCTATGGCTATAAGTAAGAAAACGAATATCTTGAGGGAGATAGAGATTATTGATAAGCTGGAGGATTAGAATGCTATAGATGCTTCACAGATTGAGGAAAGGAAAAATCTTAAGGCAGAACTTTTAGATTTGACCCTGCAGAGAAGTATTAATCAAAAATGCAAATTAAAATGGATACAAGAGGGGGATGAAAACTCCAGCTTCTTTCATAAATGGGCTTCGGCCATGAGATCCAAGGCTTTCATCTCTATGATTGAAAAAGAGAATGGTGAGATCCTTACCAATCAAAACGAGATTGAAAATGAGATTTTAAGCTTTTACAGCAAGCTTTATGAGAAAGACAGCAATCTTAGATTTGTGATTGAAGGTCCAGATTGGGCTCCTATTGATGCTACCAGCAGCAACAAGCTGGAAGATGTTTTCAGTGTAGAGGAAATCTATAAAGCAGTTAAGGATATGGGTAGCCAAAAATCCCCGGGTCCGGATGGCATGACAGGAGAATTTTGGAAAAGTTATTGGAACATTTTGAAGCCCAATATAGTAGAGATGTTCCAAGAATTTTTCCACAATGGTATTATCAATAAGAGGACCAACGAAACGTATGTTTGCCTTATTCCCAAGAAGAAAAAAGCCTCCAAAGTCAGAGATTATAGGCCTATAAGCCTAGTCACTTCCCCTTATAAAATGATAGCTAAAGTGCTCGTTGAGCGATTGAAGAAGGTCCTCCCAAATACTATTAGTGACTGCCAAGCGGCTTTTGTGCAAGGTAGGCAAATTCTCGATGCTATTTTAGTGGCTACCGAGGCCGTGGAAGACATAAGGTTGAGAAAAGAAAAAGGATATCTCCTCAAGCTAGATTTAGAGAAGGCCTACGATATGGTGGGATGGGATTTCCTCGATGGGGTGTTAGAGTTGAAGGGATTTGGGAATAAATAGAGAAAGTGGATTAAAGGCTGCCTTAACAATACCAATTTCTCCATTCTCATTAATGGGCGTCCTAGGAGAAAGATCATGGCTTCTAGAGGATTGAGGCAAGGGGATCCCCTTTCCCCGTTCTTGTTCACGCTTGTGGGAGACGCTATCAGCAAGTCAGTCCATTATTGTATTGAGAAGAAGATCTTGAATGGTTGGGAGATTGGGCATCATAAATCTATTGTTTCGACATTACAATATGCGGATGACACCCTCATTTTTTGTCCGAATAACGATCAGGATGTGGCCAAATGGTGGGAAATTCTCAGGATGATAATGAGGGGCTCGGGTTTGACTCTGAATTTGGCCAAATCTGCGTTAATTGGCATAAATGTTTCCTCCCTTCAGACGAATAATTTGGCCAACATGCTAGGCTGCCAAGCGGATTCCTTGCCCATTAACTACCTTGGCTTTCCGTTGGGAGGTAACTACCACAGGATCTCGTTTTGGGTGCCTCTAATTGACAGATTTAAACACAAGCTAGACATTTGGAGAAGATTTCCTATTTCCAAGGGAGGAAGAGTGACCCTAGCCCAATCGGTCCTCAATAGTCTTCCCCTCTATTTATTCTCCTGGCTCAAAGCTCCTAAATCCACCATCAACACCATGGAAAAAATCGTTAGAGACTTCGTGTGGAGTGGTGGGTGCTATAAACAGGGTTCTAATTTGGTTAAATGGGAGTGGTCCTCGTTGCCGCGTCTTCATGGTGGTTTGGAAGTTGGCTCTCTAGCTCAAAGAAACTTCTCCCTTATGACCAAATGGCTTTGGAGATTCACTCAAGATAAGAATTCCTTGTGGAGACAAATCATCACTAGTATATATGGTGCTTCCCGTGAAGGATAGACAACTACTCCCTTTAGAGGCAAAAAAGGGAACAACTGGGTTGATATAGCTGCAAATTATCCGACTTTTCTCAAATTTACTAAGTTCATCATTAATAATGGGTCGAGTATTAAGTTTTGGAAGGATACGTGGTGTGACAACCAACCTCTCCAAGCCTTATTTCCAGATCTTTACTTGATTTATGAGAGAAAAGATGCAGTTGTTGCTGATTGTTGGGAAGACAATAACCAAGCTTGGAATTTGGCTTTTAGAAGAGGCTTATTTGATAGGGAATTAACCAGCTGGATGACCCTTGTGGAGAAGCTTAGCTTGATTAGGCTGAATAATGGCCATGATGAAATTTGTTGGACTCTTGAAGGGTCGGGCAACTATACAGCAAGCTCTATGTTCCAGAAAATGACCAGAATATCGTCCAAAGTTAGTCTGAATTTGTGTAACTTGATTTGGAAGCACAAAAGCCCTAAGAAGGTTAAAGTTTTCTTGTGGTCTCTAGCTTATCGTAGCCTTAATACTGATGATAAGATTCAAAGAAAACTCAAAAGCTGGTGTTTATCCCCCCTCGGCCTGCAGGCTTTGTCTCCTCTCGGGGAAAATTTAGACCATTTATTCCTCCATTGTGAGTTTGCAAAGAAGGTCTGGTTTTTTGTGGCTAATCTCTTCGGTCTGTCTTTTTGCCTTCCGAACAAGATTGATGATTGGCTCATGGAAGGGCTGGCAGCGTGGAACCTAAGGAAAAAAGCCAAGATTATGGCTGGTTGTGCTCTTAGGGCTGCTCTTTGGCTTTTGTGGAAGGAGAGGAACTCTAGAACCTTTGAAGACAAGTCGGCTAGTTTTGAGTTCTTTTGTGATAATGTTCAAAATACTGCTTCGTGGTGGATTTCTCTGCATAAACATTCTTTTTGTAATTATAGTTTGCTTTATATTATTAAAGATTGGCAAGCTATTTTGTATTAGCTCTTGGGCAAGGGCGACCTCCACCCTTGGCCCCTAGGTTGTCTCCTCCTTTTGTGATTAATATATTTCCTTGGTGTCTCTTATCTAAAAAAAAAATGCTGTGAAGGGCAAGAGTCCACGAGAAAAACTTCACCCTCCTAGGAATATTTCCTTCCCATATTTGACCACATAAACCTTCCTCCAACAACCTACTACTTTTATGTAAGGCCGAGAGAGCAGATTTGACAGAGAAACTACCCAAACCCTCAAGCTTCCATAGCACCATGTGTCCGTTGTCATTAAGGCTGGCTTGAGAGAGAATAGATAGCATTCCCATCCACTTACTCATCTCCCTGTCAAAGGTCCCCCTCCTCAATCTAAGGTCCCAAGTGGAACCATTCCACAGATCACAGACTTTTGCTTCCTTGGCCATAGTTAACCAAAATATAGAGGGGAACATGATTTTTAAAGGCCCGTCAGAGAACCATATATCATCCCAAAACAACACCTGATCACCCCTACCCACCTTATATCTCCTATTGTTCTTATGTAAACCAGCCATGCTTGCAATGTCTTTCCACGGGCTGCACGAGGACTGCCACCTTTTGTAGGAATGATGGTCACAAATAAAATCAGACCCATACTTGTTTTGTATGATTTTTCTCCACAAAGCTTCAGGTTCCTTCTCGAACCTCCACAACCATTTCAACCATTTCACAAGCATGACTGCGTTTTTGGCTCTTAAACTCATTCCCAATCCTCCTAGAGGAACTGGAGTTGTTACATAATCCCATTTCACCAAGTGAGAGCCTCTAGTGTCGTCTCCACCTTTCCATAAAAATCTCCTGAAAATCTTCTCAATCCCTTTACCAACACCCACGGTGATTCTAAAGATCGATAAGAAATAGACTGGGATACTTGAAATCATCGCTTTAATGAGGGAATCCCCCCCCCCCCCCCTCCCCCGAAATTGGGAATCCCTTCCATAAAGGCCATTTTAGATCTGATTGCCTCCATAACCGGATCCCAGAAAGATGCCACTTTTGGTTTTCCCCCAACTGTGACTCCCAAGTATTTGAAGGGAAGAAATTCTGCTTTACACCCCCAACATCTCAGCCAAGCGATTCACTTCCCCCTCCTCCACGTTAATACCAAAAATGCTCGTTTTTTCCATATTAATTGAAAGCCCAGCACAGTTTTCTTTTATGCATGGACTTCTGTATTTATGTCAGAGGATTTGTATTTGTTTTTCTTCAATTTTAATCTTTCTTCTTAATTGTTTGAAGGAATTATCTTCAAGAAAATCAAACATCCAGCAAGACATAGTTTCCTCAAAGCAAAGAATTTCTTTCATTGACAAGCGAGTTCCTGAGTTGGAAGCGGAAAAAAGAGTTGCTGCTGCTGGTAGAAATTTTAAAGAAGCTGCACGAGTTGCTGCTGAGGCAAAGTCTCTGAGTAATGAAAAGGATAGCATCTGTATTGACATAGACAGAGATTTATCAGAGTTGGAGAAACTCGAAGAAAAAACTAGAGACACAATGAAATGGTTGCAGGAGACCGAGATTTTGATTCAATCGAAGGAAAAAGAAGTAGCGAAAGCTAGATTTCAGAGGTTGCTTTTGATTGCTGGTGCAGCAGTAGCAGACGGAGCTGCTGCTCTGGAGTTGGGTGACACTGGAGAAGCTAACCTTCTATTTGCAGAGGGCGAAGCAGCTCGTTGTGAGGCCAAGAAACTTGAGCCAATCTATAATTTCCATGAGAACGAGTTTTCAAATATCCCTAAACACTTCATCTCTGTGGAACTTGTTTCCAATCTAGGGCGTGAAAAATTAGCAGACTTGGTAGCATCTATTCGTCATCCAGAAAATTGAGTTTTCGATGATGAGTAATTTTGGTGCTTGGCATTCAATGAAGAGTATCAATCTGATCAGTGGTGCAGGAGCTCGGACAAGCTGACTTTATGGTCACACTTATCTACTCTCTTCTGCTGCGAAATTTTCTCAAATTCTTGTATCAGTACACAATATGTTGTTGTCTCGCTGTTATATAACGTAGATGCCTGTAGCTTCGGATTGCCATCTTGACATGGGAGCTTCATCATGTGCCCTAGGAAGGACGACGAAAGTGATCTGACTCCTGCTGGCCTTCTCTTTCCAGGTTTGGAATGAGTGTACATGACATGCAATGTGTTCAAATGTATTTAGTTTTTTGTCTTTTCTTTTCTTCTTCATTTTGCCTTTTACGCTGAATAATCATTTAAAGCCATGCTGTGTGTTTTGAGTTTGAGGTTTTGGTAGAAACTAGGTAGTGAATCTTTTTGACTTAGTATGAATTTTATCAAGACTCAGAATTCTGAAAACCTTTATCATGGATTGGTGAGGATTGCACTGGGCCACTGATGTGAGACCGACAGAAGGAAAAGAAGGGATTGGAACCTTGTTCGACCTTTTACATTAATTCATATTTCAAATAATTAGCACAATCAAAGCTTTGATTTATTGTGTTTGTGCGCGTAATTTTAAGTTCATAGCGTCTTAATATTTTAGTGCATACCGTTGGAATCTCTCTATATACATCATTAAAATCCCAATAATTAGTAAGGATAAAATAAATTTTTCATTTTTTACCTCTGTTTTAGTTGTCAAGATTTTAATAGGATGCATAGGGATATAGCCAAGTATTGTTCTGTTTGCCATGTTTTTTTTTTTGTAAAGTTCAACAACATTTGGGTGAAAAATTCCGATCTCCAACTTTTTGGTTAAGAGTATGTCAATTATCACTTAGCTATTCTCACTTTGGTGACATGGCCATGTATTGGAGCTATATAGATTGGATAATTTTTTATGGTACCTATATGTAAGTTTTGTGTAACTACTTGTATTTTTCAATACGGCTAATCTTACAATAACGCAGAAGCAAATCATTCCAAAACTAAAACAAACTTAGATAACCCAGCGGTAGCAATTTCTAACAAAGAAAACTACCAAGTCCTTAACTACGTCTTCAGAACGATAACTTTCACTTTTTCCAAATTTATCACTATACTTTCTCTAAAAGCATTTTGAAAAAGTAAAAATGAATATAAAAATACTTAATAAGTAATTTTCATCAGAATTCAAAACTCATTTTCTTTCCAAACAATTTTAATAAAAAAAAAAAATACAAATCCTTGCAAACCTTTTAAACAAATTTCAGAAAGTTGAAACTTTTGCCTAAAATTTTCAAATATTCACTTTTTTCAAAATCGCATTTCAATCAAACAAGCTTTCAAATCCAAACATTTCAATTGAATAAAGTGTTCATTAAAACAAAATTTTCGAAAAGACTTTTGATAAAACAAAACTTAATCCATTAATACTCTTGATTTAAGGGGCAGTTGCAAGAATAGCAAAAAATAATATGGAATTTGCAACCATGTCATCAGTTTTTTAATGTTGCAAATATAGCAAAAAAATGTGGGTCCGCCTAAACATTAAAGTTGAAAAGTCAAAAAAACCCCTAAAACACGCTGGAAGTTTAAAAAGTATATCAATGGTGTTATTGATATATTGTATATCAGGTACATCATTCATTTATTTAGTGTACTGATATACTAGATATTGGGTATATCAATCAACTGATATACTAAATATATAGTATATCAGATGTATATTTTGTGAATATAATATACTTCATTTATGAAGTATACACATGAACTTTCATTAGTTTAGATATCTTTGATATACTTCATCAATAAAGAATTAGATATATTAGCTTTATTTTGGGACAATATGTGTGGTAGGAGATTTAAACCTCTAACCTTTTGGTTGAATGTGTATATCTTATGCTAGTTGAGCTATGCTCATGTTGGCAAATATGACATCAATATATTATACATCATCTTAATAATATACTACTGATACAATATTGATATACTTTAAATTACATTTTTAGTGAGTACTAATACACTAATGATATACTTAAAATTGCATCTTATTGATATACTTATAAAAAATTTTGCATTCCACGACCTTCATAATACACCAACAATTAAAAATATATATCAGTGATTTTTTTCAATAACAAGTCTATCATTGATGTATTTAGCTACTCATAATCAGGTATATCAATGTTATTAATTATTTGAGTAGTATAAAAATGAGATAAGTTCAAAAAGAAAAAAAAAAGAGGTATATCAATGGTATATCAACATTTATAACAGGTATAGAAGACAAACATTTCATTTAAAAGATGTAAATAACACAACATAATTCAATAAAGAGAAAATAAAACATAACAAATATAAGTAAAGAAAGTAACATATCAAGTATATCATTGATATATCAACATTTAATCAGGTATATCAAATGTTATGCTTATCAAATCAAGTATATATTAGGTATATCATTGTATTCATTCGAGTATATCAAATTTGGTATATCAGTTAACTGATATACTTTATATTTCGTATATTAGTAAATATAAAGTATATCAGATATACTACATATATACCTGTTGATATACCAAGGGTAAAACTGGAATAATAAAAAAAACGAAAATCAGATTTTTAAAATTTTGCTATGTTTGCAAATCTAAAAAATCATAGCTAGATTTGCAAATATCCTAATATTTTTTGCTACCCATTGCAATTTTCCTTGATTTAAACAATCAAATCAATATTTTAATTTCAAAAATAACTTTCAATCATTCTTTTTTTAAAAAAAAAACTTTCAATCATTCTTTTTTTTTAAAAAAAACTTTCAATCATTCAATACTTGGAAAAGATGCATAAATGAATCTACATTCCTTCCAAATGAATGTCATACGACCAAAGTGTCTTCTCACAAATAAGATTCATTCATAATATATTACTGTCTATTCCAAATATGGCTATTACAAAATAAGCATACATCCCCCAAAACAAAAATTGTATATTCGGATAGTCCTATCGATTCAATTCAAAGTTCTTTTCATAAACATTCAAAACAACAAAAATACTTTCCCTTGACAAAACAATTTAAAACATAGAAAACAATTCAAATTATTTTCAAATTATATGAAACAATTTCAATCAATTTCAAATGATACAAAACAACTCCAATCGATTTCAAAACAGACAAAACAATTTCAATCAATTTTCAAAACACAAAAACCAAAATTTCTATTTTGAAAGAAGCACAAAAACTTTTTACAAACTTTCATAGTTCAGAAGGGATATGAAAACTACCTACCTCAATCAATAACCTACTGTTCTTAATTCCAAATCCAATTACAATTCTTTGAATAATCACCAATCTTCTAGAAGCCTAAACACATCAAGTACTTCATCAATTAGAAACCAAAAAAAAATTATTTCAAGGGTCTAATGATCAATCCAAATGCTAAACAACCTCAACTACCAATTTTCCCAACTTAAGACAAACTTTCTCGATAAAAAGCTATGAAAGTAGGGTTCTTGTGTTGCAAAAACAACGTCGAAAAACTCGGTTAAATCACTCTAAATCCAACAATGACATACCAAAAATTGATATAACCAATACTTTTCAATACCATTTAAAATACCAAACAAATTTTTAATTCCATAACCTTTAAAATCTTCAAAACAATCATAAAATTGGGATGATTAAACCAGAAAATTTCTACAACATTAATCAAGATTCTAATACCAAATAAATTAAGATTTGCTACTTTTTTAGGCACAAAACAAATCTAAAAAAAAGTATTAAAGTGTTGGAAACCCGTTAAAACATACCCTTTACCCGAAGAAATCAAAGTCAATAGCAATCATTCGGTAAATTCTTTGAAGAAAAAAAAACCAACAAGAACATAGCTCAACTGGTATAAAGTTATAGATTACGTGAAATAGTTGGATTTGCTATCTATGCAAGCAGTCCTAAAACTTTGATAGTAGAACGAATTAAACCCTTATAAATGTAAAAATCACAGAATGGTGCGTTGGAATTTAATTACATTCCAGGCCACATTCCTGTAGCAGAGGACCATTTGGGTTGTGCAAAAGTGGATCTATGAGAACCCACGACAGGGAGAAGATGAAGGCGAGCAAGATTGACCAAACTATTGCAATTGTGGGAGTGTTGTTGTGCCGACCCAGTAGAGGCTTGAAGAAAGGATAGAGGTGCACAATGACCCATAACGCAAAGAAGAGCTTACCAAGCAACGGCGCCAATGATTCATGTCCGTTATTAATAGCATTTGAAACTCCAGCCACAACTCCTATCAAGTTTATAATCAGCAGGGTTGTTGGCGGGATGAGTAATGTGGTCCATTTAATTGCCAGGTTTGTATCGACCCCAACTAATACCTTTAACAGTCCTTGAAACACGGCAAGCAGATGTCCTGAAACCCCTCCAATTACCCAGAATTGTTGATTTCTCCACCATTCATCAATACCCACTCCACTCCATCTCATTTCCAGCATAGCAGTCGCCAGGGTGCATAGGAAAAGGGACAGAAAGCACAAGCTACCCACACGACCCAGCTGCAATTTTACAGAAATACAATGTTAAAACTTAAAATAATGTGCGTGAGGTGAGGCAAACAGAGGAATTAAATATTAATATGACCATGACCTCCGGAAAGATAAATTTCCCTGTCACCAAGCAGACGGCTGGTAGAGTGCAATAAGCCGACAATGGTATCGACGTCCAGGGATACGTAATGGCATTTATGTAGGAAAGTCGTTGGAACCACTTCAAACCTCCTCCATAGCCATACCAGAGAGGGCAATGCCTACTAAAAAATATTTCCATGGAACCAAGGGCCAAGCGGAAGACTTGATTCAGACGGCCAGAAAGATTCATGGCGGCAGATCCTTCAAACGCAGGCGTTGCAGGGGCACAGTACACGGATCGCCATCCACTGCAGTGCATCTTAAAACCCGTCAACATGTCCTCTGTAACTGATCCATAGATCCACCCAACCTGGGTTGGAAGGAAACATATCAATTTAATTAAAGTCGAAGATTTACCTCTATTATACATATATATATATATATATATATAATATAACTTGCAAGTTTTATCTACTTACCTCTCTACCCCATTCCGTTCTATCTTCATAGCCACAACCAGAGACGTGGAGAGCTTCCTTAAGCAAAGATGCTGAGGTAGCACCTGTTGGTGTTGGTGTTGGTGTTCCACCATCTTCAAGCAGAGACAGAATAGATGATACAAAAACAGGAGACTGCCCAAATGTCTTTTCCATACCCATCAAAGCACACTCAGTTCCGGGATCTCCCTCTCTTGAATTTCTCTCCAAGTCACTTCTGCAGCTGGTCTCCTTAGTTGTCTTTCTAGAACACCACCCGCAACACCAGCAGTCCTTTGTCCTTGTTGTTGGCTTCCTTTTTCTGGGTGCATCATAGCCATATAGAGCCTGCCTTCGGAAGACACACCCAGTTCCCACACATACAGGCCCTTGGATTCCATCTAAACCTCTCATCGTAATCTGCGAACGACGTGAAGATAAATATATATATATTGCTAAAAGGAAATAATCTAGGCGCTGAATGTTTATTTTATCATTTTTACTCTTACGTTACGAAATACGCTATTCCTCTTTGCATTGCCACGTGGGAACTGCACGTAGCACAGTCGCTTTCCCAGTTGTGGATCCATCATGAAGCACATTGCTTCTCTAAGAACCTTGCTATTATTTATATAATTCTCGCAGTCTAACTTCAACAAGTAAGGTGCATTACTCAACACAGCAGACACTCTGACCTGTTTGCATGCGATAAAAGAATGTGTTACAAGCCATGTTTCAATTTAAAATAAGCTGAGCTATAATTCCCTTTCCACTCCCCCTCCAACCACCAGCACCACTGAAACTCAAACTCCCGTAATTGTCACCAAAAAAAAAAGAAAATGTCGCATGGACTATTGTCATCACAACTTACAAGCACATTCATAGCTCCAGACTTTTCTTGGTGGTTAAAGCCAAGCCTTTTTTCTCTAGCGACGTACACTAGGCGTGGCAACTCACTCTGATCATCATTTTCATATCCTCCATCTTGGCCAAGAAGAATCTATATCATGTGTGGACATCCAAAATTAGAATTTAAATGTTGATGTCAAAGGTGTAAATTTTAATCATCGACATTATATATTGTACTCCTTCAACATCAAGCCCATATTAAATGGATAGAAATGAGAGGTTAAAACTTTGTAAACTAACGAGTCAAAGTACCTGAATCATCCCGGGGTGATCGCGGACATCGTTACCGGGCCATAGACCTCCATCTTGCATTGTTTGTCCTTCCTTCAGGGCCATACGAGCTTTTACGACCAAAGAATTGATTCTAACCTTGAATTCCTCGTATTCTCTCTGCAATTTAGAACACAATTAATCAGTATCCATGTGATCACTGAACATTATATTGAGATTAAGATACTGTTCACAAAGTAACAACCTTCATGGCCCTCCTTTCCTTCACGAATGATGGGAGAACCTTATCATTGAAGTAATCTAAGCTCTTAGAAAAATACCATTCTGGTGCCCTAGGCTCAAGATTGTACTTTTTGCAGAAAGGGACCCATTTCCTAGCAAATTCAGAGGTTTCAGAGAGCACCTCAAATGTAAGCATGGCTGCACCATCATCAGAAACATAACATGAAACCTTATCATTAGGGTAATCCACTGCAAGGATGGAAAGCACTGTGTTTGCAATCACCAATGGGGGATCTTTGGATGGATCCACTATACTGACAAAAATGTCCACCGGAGAGAGCTGAGAAGGCTGGCCTTCTCTCTCATATCTGTCCAATGTGACATAAGTAATTGACCAGATATATGGTTAAAAAAATCTGAATCAACGAATTAGGTCATATTCACGTAAATGGCGGATGATAATTAGATTATTAACCTTAAAGATAATCTGTCCATATATGTTTCCCTCTCAACAGGGAGCCACTTTGAAAATTGACCGCAAATCCACGAAAGTGCAAACCAAATCTCACAAATTACAGATATGAGCCACAGTGCATATGCATCATAAACAGGATTAGTTACTCGATAATGGAGAAAGAACCCGAGAACAACCAGTCGAATGATGATGATCATGCGGTATGGGTTTATCTGCCTTGATGAAATTGGTACCTTTCTCGACAAAGTCTGTCTGGACGGACCACGACAAAATTCAACTACATTATTTATAATAATATTTTACCTTGCCGTTATAAGATAAATATAGTAAACATTAGACTACTCCCCAAAATATATTATTTAATTATGCAAGATAGTGTACTATTTTGTCGTTTAGAATGATCTTTTCAGGCATAAACATTTATTTTTGTTGAACTATTGTACAAAGTGATCATATTTTAATTAGGGAGAGAGGTGTACTAGTGGTCAGAGATGAAGTTCATTGATTGCTTTAATTTCAAATCTCATCGAAAGCTAGGTAGTAGTTGAACTTTAAACAACAACACACTTACAAGGGAGGGTCCAAAACATCATCGCCTTTATTCATCTCCCAGTTTTTGCTATTATCTCCACTCCACCTTTCTTGTTTTCCATTCCAATTCTCCATTGTACTACCATAACTATGAGCACCTAGAAGTTTGAAAGGATACGTGAACATGGGTAGGACTGCAATTACTTAAGCAGCAAACTTAATAGCTAGTGTTGAGAATTGTAGTGGTAAAGGTTAAGACAATGACGACACACGTGGTTTGAACTTTGAAGTCTGAATTGGCAATAAACTTTGAAGACTAGAACTGAACATACCAAAGGGATGGAGACTCTTGTCACATGGCTCCATACCTAATTGAATGGCACCAACCTGCATAGACAACAACACAACACAACACACTAGCAATATAATTATTTATTTATTATAAATCGAGGAGAGTAGACACCAAAACGAAGAAGAAAAAGCTAGCTAGGTTAGTTGAATGCATATTCATAATGAAACAATACACTTAGCCTTATTGTACACAGGGACGCGTCAAATAGAACCATTTGTAAGGAGAGGAAACACCTGATGAATATTGGAATTAGGGGCACCACAGCTAATTTGCCCAGGAAGGCGTGCAGCAACTGATTTGACTAATCGTTGCTCCCTGCGTCGACCGCTATAATTGAGTTCATTCTCCAGGTCATCGATATCATCTTCTTCTTCATCGCCTTCTACTCGGGCGTGACCTGTCCATACATAACTTCTTTTTTTTTTTTCAGTGTAGCAATGAAATTACATTACTATTCTATTTCTACCTTTGTGTGTGTTGTATATTTCCATTGGGCATGCAATGCGCACACCCCTACACATACAAAGACGGTTGTGTTGTGTATATGGAGAGAAAAAGGAGAAAAAAAAATAGAAATACCCTTGAGACGCTTCAATCTTGTCTTGCACTGAGGACATACTTGACTTCCTTCGCTGCGCTCGTACTCGTAACATGTCTTGCAGATGGGAAAGGCACACTCGTCGCAGGCTACAAAAACTTCTCCATCAATATTAATCCCCACATCATCTTCGCATATATGGCATATGTGTCCACTTACATGCTGCAAAGTAATAGGCTGCACAACCGCACATTTCGTCATACAACATTTTAATTATTTTACTTTATAAAGAATCAACCCTGTATTAGTGATTGAGAGCTTACAACAGATTCGCGATCCCGATGGATAACCATAAGTTCATTTTGATTCTGAGATCCAACCACTAGACCTAAATTCACTGCCATATTTCTCCTTGTGTTTATCACTTCGGTCTGTCTAGTCTACCGTTTTTTTTTTTAACGAATTGAAAGTATAAGGTCAATGGTAACCATGGGACGAGTAGGAGGTTGATGGTAACAGTGACACAAGAGAAGCTGTCTTCAGCTGCTGTCTTTCACCTTTATCCGAATAACTCAACTCGAACACACGAGAGGATGCGCTAGCTTCTCTTGGACTTGCCATGCGCACCTTCTATATATCTATGCGTATCATTACTTTGTTTTTCTGTCTGAATTCCTATTATTCCCGTCCTTCGGGCTACACAACTCAATAAAACTTAACACATCATAAAATTATGAGATTTTATTACATATTTCTAATTAGAAAACTGATTTTAAAAATAAAAAAAAAATTAAAAAAAAAAAAAAAAAAAAAAAAAAAAAAAAAAAAAAAAGTTTAGTACCAGTGGTCTGGTGAAATAAGATTTCTGGTGACACAACTTTGACTACTTAAATTGTAGCAAGCAACACGGGTAATAATGTAGCACTAAAAGTTTGAAATTAGGAAGGCTTGGAGGAGGCGAGTTTGAAATGAAAGAAATTGATACCGAAACTGGAAGATTTCTCCTTAGATAGAGCTTTGCATTTGACATTAACTTTGTACAATGGTACCAACATAACTTCATACGCTCTTGGTTGCATATACGATAATAACAAAGGCAACCGGTAGAGGGAGCCGATCAAAACAAACAAGTTGTTGGAAAAATAATAAATTATATTTTAGGGTATTTCTCAATAAATTTAGATGAAGGACGGCCGATTTTCACTGGTATACACATATATTTATAATTTTTTTTTTTTTTTTTTTTTTTTTTTTTAGGAAACACATATATATATAATAACACCGAAAGCAACCAATATTTTATTTGGCCATAAAACAATATTTTTAACTTATTATATATATTGCTGTAAAACAATATTTTTATTCGAAGTTATTAATACTATGATCATTATTTATTTAAGGAAAAAATACAATTTTAGTCCCTGAAGTTTGAGTTAAGTTTCATTTTGGTCCCTGAATTTTCAAACTCAACAATTTAGTTCCTAAGGTTTGATTTTAGTTTCATTTTGGTCCCTCCATCCATTTTTCCATTAAAAACTAACAGACGGATGACGTGGCACTAATTTTTTATTTAAAAAAAAATATTTTTAAGAATTTTTATTTAAAAATAGGGAAAAATACACTTTTAGTCCCTGAGGTTTGAGTTAGGTTTCATTTTGGTCCCTGAGTTTTCAAACTCAACAATTTAGTCCCTGAGGTTTGAGATAAGGAGCAATTTGGTCCCTGCCATCTATTTTACCGTTAAATTTAACCGGCGGCTGACGTGGCACTATTATTTTAATTAAAAAAAATTAATTTTTAATTTTTAAAAATAAAATAATATAAATTAAGTTAAAATATATTATTTTTTATTCTTTCTCTCTCCACCCCTTCTTCTTTCTCCTTCTTCACCGAATCACCACTACCATCACTTTCTTCTTCACTACAACCACCACCACCGGCGCCGGACCACCGCCGCGGATTCCCCCATTCCTTCTCTCTTTTATCTCTTCTTTTCTTCTTCTTCTTCCCTCTCCTCCCCTTTTTTCTTCTTCTTTTCTTCTTCAACCGCCGTCTGTACAGCCGCCGTCGATCTCTGTATCTCATCTCCGTTTTTCTTTGTGGTTTGCACGTTCGTCGCTGCCTCCATACTCAGTTCGCCGAGATCCTTAAGTTAAAAAAAATAAAAAATCGAAGGGGGCTTCCCCCTTCGAATCGCGAATGAAACGAAGGGGGAAAACCCCCCTCGTTCCAGATCTGGAACAAACCCTGGCTTCGTTCCAGATCTGGAACGAAGGGGGTTTTCCCCCTTCGTTTCAGTCGCGATTCGAAGGGGGAAGCCCCTTCGATCTTTTTTTTTTTTTAAACAGTGAGTTTGGGGGAGATTTCCGACGAGGGGGAGGCTGAAACGAGGTTGCCGGAAGATTTTCGCCCCTGTTTCGGGTGGGTCTTCTGCTGCGTGGATAGGTTAAATTTTCCAGAGGATGAGAAGAAAAGAAAATAAGGAGGAGGAAAAGAAGAAGAAAGGAAGAGAAGAGAAGAAAAAAAAAATGACGCCGGCGACCGACGACGGTGGTGCTGATGGCGGCCGACGACCGGACTGGAAGAAGAAGAAGACTGGTAGAAGAAGAAAGAAAGTAAGATGAAAGGTGATGAAGGACAAATATAATAAAATAATTATTTTTTTATTAATTTAATATTGTTTTTATTTTAAAAATTCAAAAAATATATATTTTTTAAATAAAAAATAGGTGCCACCGTTAGTTTTTAACTGAAAAATGGATAGAGGGACTAAATTGAAACTAAAACCAAACCTCAGGGACTAAATTGTTGAGTTTGAAAACTCAGGGACCAAAATGAAACCTAACCCAAACCTCAGGGACCAAAAGTGTATTTTTCTCTTAAAAATATTATTATTTTTATTTCTTTTTATTACTTCTCTCTTCCTCCTCATTCTTCTTGTACCACTTCATCATCTTCAACACACATTCATCCATGGTCGGCGCCCGACGACCACCGCTCGCCGGCCGCCGCCGCCGCCGGTCACTTTTTTTTTTTTTTTTCTTCTCTTCTTCGTTGCAAGGTTCTGCGTCGACCTATAGATCGGCCGTCCAGTTGCCGGAGAGAAAGAAGACGACGACGAAGAAAAACCTAATCAGAGAGAAGACGAATCCGACGGAAATGAAGATCCACCGATTCAACTCGATCTTCTCCCTCACAATCCCGTTCCTCGAAACCTAACTAATCCGTACCAAGGATTCCCAGGTCGTCGTCCGAAAACGGTAAGATTCTCGAAAGTTCAAAACCCTAACTGTAACCAACTCCGAAATCACAAAATCATTTCCCCTAATTTTTCTAACCGAAATCGGTTATTTTCAGATGAGGGCGAAGACCGAGCCGCATCGCCGAACAGCGCTGCATCGTTGTTTCAGATGGAATTTGGACTGTACGGCCGCTGAGGGAACATTTCTTGCCGGAGAGATCAAATGGAAAATGGCGTAATGAACGAAGTGGGCGAATCTGAGAGAGCGTCATCACGAGCGAGCGATGAAGACGAAAATGGCTCAACGAGGAAGAAACTTAGACTCTCAAAAGAACAATCCGCTTTCCTCGAAGAAAGCTTCATAGAACACAACACCTTGAACCCTGTAAGCTTAAATTTCAAAGAAACCCATTCGTTGAGTCGTTACAGAAAAGATTCGCCTATAAATTTGTTCTAATCTGATGAAATTTACAGGACGAAATTGAAGCAAACAGAGGTGGATTGTGAGTATTTGAAAAGATGTTGTGAGACATTAACAGAAGAGAACAAACGGCTTCAAAAGGAGCTTCAAGAATTAAGAGCTTTGAAAACCAGAAACTCATTCTACATGCAATTACCATCCAATTAAAAAAAAAAAAAAAAAAAAAAAAAAAAAAAAAAAAAAAAAAAAAGTTGTCGGCGGCGGCAGCCGCCGGCGAGCGGTGGTCGCCGCCGCCGGCCATGGATAAAGGTGTGTTGAAGAAGATGAAGTGGTAGAAGAAGGAGGAAGAAGAGAGGAAGAGAAAGAAGCAATAAAAAGAAATAAAAATAGTATTTTTATTATTTTAATATATTTTTAATTAAAAATTCTTTAAAATAAATTTTTAAAATAAAAAAATAGTGTCACGTCATCGGTCCGTTAGTTTTTAACGAAAAAATGGATGGAGGGACCAAAATGAAACTAAAATCAAACCTCATGACTAAATTGTTGAGTTTGAAAATTCAGGGACCAAAATGAAACCTAACTCAAACCTCATTGACTAAAAGTGTATTTTTCCCTTTATTTAAATATGAGCTCCTAAGTTATAACTATTAGTGTAATATTGTAAAATTATCTAAAAAAATATATTCTACAATTGTATATATATCAACATAACTTCATACCTTCTCAAAAAAAAAAAAAAAAAAACATAACTTCATACAATATTGGTTGCATGTAGGATAATAACAAAGGCAACCCGTGAAGGAGCCGATAAAAAATTGGAAAAGTAATAAATTATATTTTAGTCTACTTCTCAGTATATTTAGATGAAGGACAGCTGACGGTTTTCATTGGTATACATGTATATGATAACACCAAAGGCAACCAATATTTTATTTCGTCATAAAACAATATTTTTAACTTATTATATATTATTGTAAAACAATATTTTTATTTAACGTTATTAATATTATGGTTTTTATTTATTTAAATATAAGCTAAAAAATATAATGTACAATTGTACAAAACATAACTTCATACACTATTGGTTGCACGACGGATTTTCATTGATATACATATATATATATATATATGATAACACAAAAGACAATCAATATTTTAGTTTGTCATAAAACGATATTTTAATAATATATAATCTTATATACTTTTTATCTTATTACTATCATAATTTTTTTTTACAGATGGTCATATGTCAATGGGGATAGCTCAATTTTTTTTAGAACCACAGACATTATAGTTATCAGTACAATTTTATGTCAGTTGAGCTAAGCTCTTGTTGTCCGTTTCTAATACTATTGACTGAGCCCTTTTTTCTGATAAAGTGTGATTTATATGAAACCTTCCTTTCCACTCTGAATAACTAGCGGATGTGGGACAAGTTTTTTACTCCAATCTTGATCTTCTCTCTCCTTTCTCCTCCACCTCTCACACGGTTTCACCCTATTTCTTTTATTATCTATTTCTTTTATTTATGTATTTTAAATTAAAATGTTGTGTTTCTCTTTTTTTTCCTATTATTATTATTTTCTTTTAGTCTCACACACGCACGGTCGCGCGCATGCGCACACACCCACACATATAAATATCCTTCTTCCACACACACGATCTATAAGCAATCTAATTAACTTACATTTCAATTTTTTTTATTGTTTTTTTACCACCTATAAATATCCTTCTTCCATTTTTGTTTTCTTCCCAACTCAAATCTAAAATTCATTTAATCTTGTAACTATAGTCTCATTTGATAATTTATATCAATTGACATCATTTTTTCAAAATTTTCTTTAACATCAACATTTTAATATAAATATTGTACATATATTTTAGATAGGATTATTACAAATGATCCATTATATAAAACAATTAAGCCACAATTAAAGTTTCATTTAATAATTCAATCATCAATTTTCATTTTTTTGGACTAAATTGTAAAAATACCCATGAACTATGGGGTTTGTTTAAAAAATGACTTTGAACTTTTAAAAATGTAAAAAATACCCCTGAACTTTAAAAATGTTTCAAAAATACCCTTGTCGTTAATTTTTATATGGAAACCGTTAAGGTTTCAATTTCATTGATACCCTTGAACTTTCAAATAAAATTAAAAAAATACCTTTATTGGAAATTGCTTCTTATTTTTTTCCTCCTCCATGAAAATTAATGCAAAATTTTGCTTATAAAGGTTGTGTGTAAGTGTAACACAATACTAAATCAAAACAAACTTTGAAATCGAGTTTTCTCTTTTAAAAAGTGTAAAGAGGATAAGTGGAAGAAAACAACATATGTATATAAGACCGTGGGTTTGGTCAAGTTTACAAGATTAATTAATCAAAAGTTTTATATATGATTTCATTATTGTTAATATATTTAATAATTTTTAGAACCAATACACAACAATAATATAGTTTCATTTATTTTTTTTTCTAAAATGGATATAGAGAAAGCTAATGAGTAGTGATTGGTGAGGAAATAATATTGAAAATGCTACCAACAAAATGAAGTCAAACACATGTAGAATTTCAAGAACAAAACAAAAGTTATCTTGAAGTTTCAACATAGAAATCTAATCAAACTCCTTGGATGATGTGTTGAAAGAGAAGAAAAGCTCATAGTTTATGAATACATGAAAAATAAGTAAAGTTTCTCATTAATTTTCACGGATGAAGAATTTACGGTGAGAGAAGGGGAAAAAAACATTTTCATCCAAAAACTAATGGCAATGATATTTTTGAAACATTTTTTAAAGTCCAGGGATATTTTTTAAACTTTTTAAAATACAGGGACATTTTTGAAACAAACCTCATAGTTCAAGGATATATATATATATATATATATATATATATATATATAGTTTAGCCTTGTTTTTTCAAAATCCATGCACACATCGACATTTAAATCGTTATTTTCATCTAGATATATTGTCTTAGTTTTTAGATATGGTTATTAAAATTGGTAAATTATAGTCTAATTAAACCATAATTGAAACATGGTTTGTAACACATCCTTTTATCGCAATAACATTTTAAATTTTGGGAGAAATACATTTTTTGGTCCCTAAAGTTTGGGCTATGCCTCATTTGGTCCCTGAGTTTTCAAAGTCGATAATTTATCCTATGAGGTTTTTATTTTGTTTCATTTTGTCCCTCCATCTATTTTTTTTGTTTAATACTAACGGATTGTTGGTGTAGCACCATTTTTATTTTTTTTTTTAAATAAACAATAATAAATTAATTATAAAATATATTTTTTATATTATTTTTTCTCGTCTTCTTCTCATTCCTTTTTCTTCTCCATAACTCTTCTTCTTCCATGACCCTACCGCATCCACCGGCCGCCGTCGGCCGCCACTATTTTATTTTTCTCTTTCTTTCTTCATCCTCCAAATTTTATGTTTTTCTTTTTTTTAAAAGAAAAATGAAACAGAGTAGGGACCTCCCTCATCTGTTATGATGTCAGAAACATGGTCCTCCGTCCTCTTTCGTTTTTTTTTTTAAATAATAAAATAGAAACTTTGGAGAAGGAATAAAAGAAAAGAAGAGGAAAAAAATAGTGGTTGTCGATGAGCGGTGGTCGACAGCGGTAGGGTTATGGAGAAGAATGAGAGAAGGGTTACAGAGAAGAAGAAGAGAAGTAATTGAAAATATATATTTTTTTATTAATTTATTTTAAGATTAAAAAAATTAATAAATAAAATGGTGTCATGTCAGCAATCTGTTAGGGTTTAACGAAAAATTGGACAGAGGTACAATAACACAAATCAAGTGGATCTCTAATTGGAGTAGAGTGTAAACAAATCAATCATAAATGGTCTATAAAAATTATGGAATCAAAAGCGATTATTGAGGGGTTGGAATTGTACCTGAGACTGGCGAAGGATTATGGAATCAACTTCTTCCCTCTATGAAATCGAATATGACTCCCATGAAGTGATTAAGATGCTGAACCGAGAATGGATTTTAGTAAATTTAACTTTGGGTGTGAAAGTACTGTTATGACCTTACTGTGCTTTAAAAGCATGCATGATTTAACTGAAATGCAGCGTTTAAACATATCTTGAACCCAGATACTCCCCACACAATATAACTCTCCAATGCCTCTTAACCAATGAACCAAAGTAGTTATGTTGAATTTGAAATACAGCAAAATATATTTCAATCACATCAACCACTACTTTTTGCTATATTTCCCGGTCTCCACCTCGACCAGGATCGAGACTGAGAAATTTGACATCAACCTATATTTTTTCCTGGTAATGTGTATTCTCTGCTAATTTTTCGATCAATTTGCTCGTTCTTGGTGCTAAATCCTAGTCGGGATTCATCGATAACAGACCATCACAAACCCAAAACTTTTGTCGAAAATGATTATTTTTCGCATAAACCAACATATACATGTTCAAAAACACATAAAAATGTACACTAATACATAAAATAGCCAAAATAATTGATGGGCAAACGGGATTTAAGTGAGTTAAAAGAAAATAGAAAAAACCTCATTTCAAACCTAAACCCTTGTAACTTGCAAATCGAGAAAGAAAAAGGAAGACCAAAAGTTTGCCCGTTTTTTTTACCCCACTTTTCATTAACATAGGGGTATAATGGTTATTTCACATTCATGGTAGGCCAAAAAAACAGAAATTTAAAAACGGGTTTTCTTTCCAAACTAAAAACTTAAATGACCCAAAACTTCAAAATTCCCTTCCTATCGTGGATAGTTCTTTTTTTGGTGGGGAGGTTTTTTCCCCTTTAGATCTCTTCCATTCATATTGCCTTTTTTTTTTAAAAAAAAAAAGGAAAAATACACTTTTAGTCCTTGAGGTTTGAGTTAGGTTTCATTTTGGTCCTTGAGTTTTCAAACTTGACAATTTAGTCCATGAGGTTTGGATTTCGTTACGCTTTTAGTCCTTCCATTAATTTTTTTGTCAAATACTAACAGATGACTGACGTGGCATGAGTTTTTATTAAAAAAATATATTTTTTTTTATTAAATTTTGAAATAAAATAAATTATTTAAATATTTTTATTATTTTTCTTTTCTTCATCCATCTTCTTCTCCACACAAACCCTAAACTAACTAGGCACCCATCACCGTCGTCGGCAGTCGACTGTCACCGCCGACAACCGTCATCAGCCGCCATTGTCAGATTTTTTTCCCTCTTCCTTTCTTCCCCTTTCCCTTCTTTCTTTTCTTTTCTTTTCTTTTCTTTTCTTTATTTTTTTTAAATCAGTGAAAACAACAAAGAAGAAGAAATAAAAGAAAGAAGGGAAAGGAGAAGAAAGAAAGGAAAAGAAAAAAAAAATTCCGGCGAACGGTGGCGGTGGTGCCGGCGGGAGGCGGTCGTCGGTACCTAGAAGAAGAAGAAAGTGGAGGAGAAGAAGGAGGAGGATGAGAGAGAAATAAATAAAAATATTTTATTATTTTTGTATTTTTTAAAATTAAAAAAATATTTTTTTTAATAAAAAATAGTGCAACATCACTCTTTCGTTAGTTTTTAACGAAAAAATGGATGAAAGGACCAAAATGAAACTAAAACCAAACCTTAGGGGCTAAATTGTTGAGTTTGAAAACTCAGAGACCAAAATGAAACCTAACCCAAACTTCAAGGACTAAAAGTGTATTTTTTCAAAAAAAAAAAAAAAAAGCTCATAACTATTAGGGAAAAAATCATTTTTAACCCTAAACTTTGGGGGTTGTATCAATCTTAACCACGAACTTTCAATTTCATCAAATTGAACCCTGAACTTAACAAGTTGTATCAATTTTAACTCTGAACTTTTAATTTCATCAGATTGAACCTCAAACTTATCAGATCGTATCGATTTTAACCCCAAACTTGCATAAGTGTTGCAATGTATACCTTAGGTCAACTTTCCGTTTGAACCACACACGTAATTGATTATTTCTTCCTTTTTTTTCTTAATTCACATTACACCTGAATTGGTTTCTTATAAATAAAATATTGGAGAGACTTTATTTTAGATGACTTGTTCTTGTCGTTGAGAACTTTGTGAGGGTTTTTTTTTCCTGTTATCTAAGATTATGAAAGCAAAGAAACTTTGGAGGTTTTTTTATCTTCGAATATTTGCTGGTTTTTTTTTGTTGCTAAAAACTTTGTGGGAAAATTTTCTTCTTTTACTGTTTTTTTTCTTGTCAATTAGAAGAATGTAAAAAATGTAGGAAACAAAAATAAAGAAATTTTGAGTTTTTTATTTCTCATATTTGCTGGATTTTTCTTGTTGTCAATAACTTTGTGATCTTTTTTTTTTTGTGGATAATAATGAGAAGAATAATATGAGATATTTGATTTCTTAAAGAGTTTTTTCCAACAAATTTCTTACAAAACACTTACTCGGGTGCAATGTGAATAAAAAAAAAAAGAAAAGAAAATTGTCAATTACATGTTTTAATAGCAATTCAAATAAAAAGTTGACCAAAGGTCTATATTGCAACATTTATACAATTTTGAGGTTCAAATTGATACAATTTGTTAAGTTTGAAGCTCAATTTGATGAAATTGAAAGTTTAAGCTTAAAATTGATACAACCTGCTAAGTTCGGGGTCAAAATTGATTTTTTCCCTAACTATTATTGTAACATTGTAAAACAGAAATATCCCGTCCCGTCAAATGCTCACGTTACGATAAATCAAAATTAGGTGGGAAAGGAACCGAACCGGCTGGTTCGATTTATAAATATTCAGATCGAATAGAACCGTACTGATAGGATACGGTTTGGTTATCTGTTTTAACGAACCGGCTCAAATTGTAAGTTTTGCGTTTGGTTTTAGGGTTTCTCCACCTTCGACTCTCAGCCAGTAGCCGCCATCGTTCCCTCTCTCTCTGTCTCTCGCACTTGACGTCTCACTCACACTCAGCCACCGTCGCTTAGCAGTCGTTGCCGTCTACTTCTCAGCCACCGTAAGCTCAGCCGCCGTTATTTTCGACTACTCAGCTACCGTCGCCGTCGACTCCTTTCGCCGTCGCTCCCTACTGGAAATTTCGCTGGTCGGTAGGAGGAATGTGATTGAACAAAGAACCAACCATCCATCGCAACGACAACAACCAACCAACCATCTTCTGGGTTTTGTTTGCTGATATTGCCGGTAATCTCACTTACATTGGGCTTTAAACTGATTTATTCAATTGACCCAGTAATGAATTTGTGGTTCTTGTGATGGGAAATCGTTGGCTGTCTTTAAACTGGGTTTCTCGTTGCTGTTTTCCCCCTATTTCTTTCTTCTTCTTCTTCTTCGGAAGATTTATCTTTGTATTGAACTGATTGCTGTTACAGGTTCTGCATCTATTTTCAGTGTAAAAGATCAAAACCCAAAAGCCTTAAATACTGATGATTGCTTTTGAATTCATCAAATTGAGAACAATCAGAGACCATTCACTGGATTTTTGGATTAATTTGGGTTTAAATTAGAGACCAATACATCGTTAGGTCTTGGGAGTACAGAATCAAAATTCGAAGCCCAAACTTCTCGAATCAATGACATTCCTCGAACACCATCTATTGCCTCTAATTCATCTGATTACTTCATCAAATTAAAAACCAGAAAGACTGATCTAAAATCGTTCTTTTTTTACATCTCATTTTAGTCTGGAACTTTACATTTTGTTCTATCGTAGTCTAACTTTCAAAAGGCCCGTTTTTATACCTAAACTTTTAAATAGTGCCTATTTTGGTCCTGCCGTCAATACTCTGTTAACAGATTTGGTGATGTGGTCCTGTATTGAGATGAATAAGCATCCACTTAATTGTGCTGTAAATAGGCTCTCTAAAGCACGGTTCGACGAATCCTCTGCTTCCATATGCCAGTTGAGCACTTCACTGGTTGATATGGTGGTCTTGGACTTAGTAGGATAGCATCAAGACGCTTCACCACCATTACAGAGCAAGACTTTGTATGTAATTCCCATTGTACCTATGCCAAATAGTTCCTCCAATGCCCTCATTAATTGCACTGAGCTGAATAACACTTGCCTCACCTTCACAAGTATAAGATTGCCACTCTCCTGGACTTTTGGTATTTCTTTGATTTCTTTCAACCGCACTTCTGGGATTTTGGTATTTCTTTGATTTATTTCAATGTAGCTTGAAATTTTCCCTTCCTCTTGATTCAACCGCAATTGTGGAAGCTGTGGATTGCATTATGGCGCTAACTAAATGCCCCAAAATTGCGAAATCCCCCGGCTGGCCATGTATGATCCTTGCCGAAGATTCACTGCCGCTGTTGTCAGGAAAAAATCAGCCTTCCTAATGGCGGTGGGATTTGGAATTTTAGTTATCTGTATATAAATAATGGAATTCAATATTTTTAGAATTAATCAAACAATAGAACATTTGGACCTACAAATCCATAACATTTTTTCTTTTTGGAAAATACTAGTCCATGAAGAAGATGACTAGATAGAAAACGGAACTAAATTAAATTAATGTACCCGACCTTTGCATCTAAGAACTAAGAAAAATGCCGCAAAAGAAAGTTAAAAATTGAAATAGAGGGAAAAATAAAATGAACAAGAAAAGGGGCATCTTTTTAAGGTGCGCTTACTTTCATAGTCCACTGTTATGCCTCTAATCTTTCTCACTTTTGTCTTTCCTTGTTTTTTTGATTAATATTTTATCTCTTTTCTTTTAAAATTGAAGTATATTGGATTGTCTCTCTTTTTCTCTTTATCAGTTGCTCTTTTCAGCATTGAGAGAGCAAATATATATGCTGTCAGATTCTGCTCTGTGAGTTGAGAAATGCTAGGGTTGATATGGGTTTGACTCGCATTAGTCCTTAAATGGACGAAGTTGACGGTAATGGACCTCCTTTCTCTCCTTTTTATGTTCAAGCTTAAATGATAGAAGCACGCAATTTTTCTTTTTAATCTCTCATTTACTAACTAACACAATTCCTTATAACTATGCTTATGCTTGTTAGGGGGAGGAGGAGGAGGAGCAGGCGGAGGAGGAGGAGGGCCAAGAATCTAGTAGGAAGGGACAACTTAGGACATTAAAAGATAAATAGAGACTTAGTCGAGCTACTGGGTACGAATGGGGTCCGAGCAGAACAGGTTCCCTCAGCAAGAACGGGTATGCATCCCCTCCCTCACTGATCATTCCACTAATATCCAGTTTATTGCTCGGGAATATGGTGGGTTTTGCACATTGTTTCTTATAGCAATGGATCTAGGGTTCTTGAAACACCACTTTCCTTGTTTAGCCTTTGGATTTACTTTGTAGGCAATGCCATTTTTTTTTTCCGCCTGTCCTCCCCTAAGTCTGGGGATGTTTTCTCTACCACCCCTCTATTCTCTAGCAAATTTGTTCAATTCATCCTTCTTCTGAATTGTTTTACAGATGTAGATTCCATGTATTTGTTAGTTTTTTAGCTAGCTCTTCGTTAGTTTTACCACTTTGATTGATGAATGTCAACCTTATCGTCCTGATCTGGGCTTATGATCATTCCAATTTCCACCCTATGCTAATTATTCCTTAATTTCATTTTTAATTCTGGGCCTCTCATTTTAATCATAGTTTTAACTTACTCTTTCTCTTATGCACACATGTGATGTACTTAAATCCTTCAAGATGAGATGCATCTAACCTGATGCATAGAGTCAGGTTTTCTGTCATTCGTTTCCTTTGCTATTAGAAAAATTTTAGTTTCTCATTAATTACAGTATGAAGTTATTAATTCATCAATTCTCTACTTCTACATGCAAATTCAACAAACACAGGCACCTGATTATTTTTTTTTAGCATCACAGTTTTTTTTTTTTTTGGGGGGGGGGGGTGGGGTAAAACCGAGTTTTCATTGAGGAAACATGAAAGAATACAGGGGACATAAAAAAAACTCAACCCCGAAAGGAGCATAACTAAAGAAAAGAGCTCCAAGCAAGAAAGATGAAACCTAACGGATAATTACAAAAGTCCTACACACCAATGTCCAGAGGGAGATACAGAACCTAACATGGGACCAAGCTTCCTCCCTAGATTGCTCCACCCCTCTAAACACACGATTGTTTCTCTCTCCCAAAGACGCACAAATGCCTGCTAACCGAAAAAAGTGACCCTTTTGACAAAAGGGCGGGCGACACAACAACTCCTTGAGAACATAGAACTGAAAACTCTAGGCCAAACCTTGCTAATACCGAGGGACTGGAATAGATGGGTCTAGAACGTCAAAGCATAACCACAATACCACAAACGATGATTGAGGTTCTCTGTTGCTCCCTTACAAAGGATACAACATCTGTCCTATCAACGTGGGTGACCTTCCTATGATTTGATCTGTGGTGTAAACTCTGCCATGAAGAGTCTGCTAGCAAGAAACTTTACCTTCATGGTGATTTTAACCTTCCATAGCAAAGAAAAAACTAGAACATCGAAAGAGGTGGGATTAACCAAAGGATAGAAAAAGGATTTGCACATGAACCCCTCAAAAGGATTGAATCCAAGTATGAAGAGCCTTCCTCCCTAGATAAATAGAGAAATCCCCCAATAATAAAGATAAAAGGGTCAAAATATTCATCATTTCCCAATCGGATTACGACTGGCAAAACCCAAGGTCGAGAGGGGAGGAACCCTCCAAAGAGGAAAGGATGGAAGCCTTTGAAAGAAGCCTGGTGGAGGACAAATGTTATGATCGAGGGAATAGAGAGCAAAGAGGTCTATCACCGACAAATGTCCTCCCAAAAGTAAGTGTTTGCACCACATTCTAAACGTGGAGAGAAGAATGGAAACTACTCATAAATAACTTTCCACAAGTTTTTGAAGTGCCTTTTGAACTCCTCTTGAAATCCACTCAAACTGGTGTTAGCATCACAGTTAATCAATGTTCATTATATTCTACGTACAAATTTTTATGCATCATTAGAAGTAGTTTCAAGAGAATAGTTCAGATTAAACAAGTTGCACGATGGTCTTATGTTTGTTAGTAGGTAGCTCACCACATTTTGAACATAGAGAGAAGGAAGGAAACTCCTCAGAAATAACTTTTCACAAGTGTTTGGAAGTGCCTTTTGAACTTCACTTGGAACCAAGTCGAAAGGGTGTTAGCATCACAGTTAATCAATGTTCATTATATTCTACATAGTACATACAAGTCTTAATGAATCATACGTAGAAGTTTCAAGAGAATAGTTCACATTAAACAAGTTGCATGATGGTCTTATGTTCTTGTTAGTTTAGTAGGAACCAGAAGTAGCGGGTCAGTTTTACTCATCCTCAAGCAAGAACCTATTACTTGCCTTTCTCCAGAGAGTGGAATTTAATACTTCCAAAAGTTTGTCAAAATTTTCCAGCTTGTAAACAATTTTTACTTCAGAATTAGTGGCTATAACTCATTTTAAGGATCTAGAAAAAATATAGCTGGATAAGACTAAACTTTCAAGAAAGTTTAGTATATTTTCATAGAAACTTTTGCATGGAGACTGAGGCCATCTATCAATTAAATACTCGAAGCAAAATTAATCTATTATCCTCCTGCTATAATTAGTGCCTTTTAAAATAGAATAATGAGATTGCAAGGACTACACATTTTTTTTGTCCAGAAGCAGTTATGACTATAGCATTGGGATGCACAATCTGCCAAGGCTGGAAAGAAAAGTTGTTGGATCATGATTGTTTTAATACAGATTGATAACATATAATTTTTTTTGTGTAAATATTTTTGTTTTTCTAAAAATTGAACAGTCAGGTTCAGGTAATTTGTATCTTTAAATGTTTATGGTTTCTTTTTTTAAGAAAAATTTAAAATAAGAAACATCGTTTTCATTGAGAACAAAAGGAGAGAAAACACAATGGCATACAAAAAAAAGTCCCCAACTCAAAAAGACTATAGGAACGGGTCCCAATCCACAAGAAAAAGACTAAGCGAATAATTACAAAAGGGCCTAGTCACAGTAGCCCACAAAGACAAGTTGAATCTAATTGTCTCCCAAAGTTCCCTCTCAGATCTCTCCACCCCTCTTTTTTTTTTTTTTTTTTTGATGAACAACCAAGCTTTCATTGAGAAAAAATGAAAGAATACAGGGGCGACCAAAAACAACCAGCCCACAAAAAAGAGGAAAACCCCATTAGATAAAGGGGCTCCAATCCAAAATAATAAGACCTATGGAATAATTACAAAATAATCGCGTCACCGACGCCCAAAGAGAAACGTTATATCTCACAAGGGACCAAACCTCAGCCGAATCCCTCTCAAACCCTCTAAAAATCCTATTGTTTCTCTCACCCCAAAGCCCCCATAAGCGCAAATCCCCGCTTGCCACAAGAAATTCCCTTGTTCTCGAAAAGGGGGATGGGGGAGGAACTCCTCGATCATCTCTCTAAGGCCCCTGTGTCTGGCAAACTGTAAACCAAACGAAGCGAAAAACATGTCCCACACAGCCCTAGCAAAACTGCACCTCCACAAAATATGGTCGAGGTCTTCCTCCGCCATCCGACAGGTAATGCAACAAAAAGGCTCGATCAAGCAAGGGATCTTTTTGGAGAGCCGATCAAGAGTATTAACTCTTCCATGGATAACCTGCCAGATGAAGAACTGCACCTTTTTTGGGATTTTCACCTTCCATACACATGGAAAAAATAGACGATGCGGTGGGAGAAGGGTTTAGCAAACAATGGAAGAAAGACCGACAAGAGAAGCCCATGGAGGGGTTGGGACTCCACAAACGAAAATCTCTCCTCGACGTACTGAAGGTGGTCTCCTCGATCAGAAGAGACAGGAGGTCTGTAGTGTCCCTATCAGACAAAGAACAGGCGAAGCCAAAAGAGTAGGATAGAGAGCTCCCTGAAGGGTTCAAAACCTCGGCCACAGAGCAATTTTTCATAGAAGATAAATGATAAAGCCGAGGAAAAGTAGCACAAAGGGGTCTCTCCCCCACCCACATGTCTTCCCAGAAATAAGTATCCTCCCCATTCCCCACAGAACATCGAATAAAAGAGGTCAAAAAAGGGAGCTTGTGAGAGATTTCTTTCCACGGATTTCTAGAAGTGCCTTTGATCCCCCGCCACCCAATCAGAAGGGTGAGGGCTGTATTTGCTAACAATAATCCTATGCCACAGAGTGTTGGATTCAAAGTAAAAGCGCCAAAGCCATTTTGCCAGCAAAGCTTTGTTACAAATTCTCAAATTACCCACTTCTAGCCCCCCCTATTTAAGGGCTTCCCCATTAAGTCCCAGCTCACCAGATGCATAGATTTGCCTTCATCCACACCTTCCCATAGAAAGTCCCTCATAAGCTTCTCAAGAGCTTTACAAATCGAACAGGGGGCTCTGAAAAGAGAAAAATAATAGACTGGATCTCTCCACCCCTCTAAAAATTCTACTATTTCTCCCCATCCAAATACCTCACAAGATGGCAAAAAGAAGCTTGCCACAAAAAATTTCCTTTCTCATGAAAACGGGGATTGAAAAGAACTTCATCAAACATAGAGCAACAATCAATATTACGAGCCGAAGCAACCTCCAAAGACTTGTAGAATTGACTCCAAATATAACAAACAGACAATCCCAAAGCAGATGTTTCATAGTATAAATTAGATGATTCTTTTCATGCCTTGTTCCATCAACAGACATCCTTTTTCTTAATTAAGGGTCAGGAACGATGAGATGATTCAACCTCAAGGCTGGGATGCAGTAAAATAGGCCTTGGACTCTATTATGGAGCCATAAATTTAGAAGTTAGAGCCCACTGCAACTCCTACTTGAGATTTTAGAATATGTTTTTCCCCCATATGTTAAAAAACAAGGGGTAAATGTTTCCAAAATTTTGATGATTGAGTTTCTTACAATTTCTTAACATTTTAAAGATTTATTATTCGAAATGTGTGTAATTTTGGTTTCTTAAAAAGTTACCAAAGCTCATGTCTAAAGATTCATAACCTAGCAGCCAAAGACAAAGAAAAATATCGAAACTGAAGTCCCAAACGCCAAATGAAAGTAGGAGCAGCTGTCTAAATTGATGGAAGAATAACTACTGCCCTTTGAAACTGAAAAAAAAAACTTGTTGAGGAAACCCTTCAGGAAGATCAGTGGTAGTGGCCATCTAAAAAATTCAGTTTGTTGAGGTAATCCTTCTGGAAGGTCTAAGGTGGAGAAAAGAGTGCATTGAGAGAACATTGTGAATATTCTAGCCTGTAGCACAGAATCATGAATACCAAAATAACTATCCCTTATTCTGGAAATCATTTCATAAAGTGGGAAGCATTTTGTAAAGAAAAAGAAATTGTAGAAGGGAACACCTGTAGAAGTGAGAAAGCATTCTTACTTGCCTAGGGAGACTTTTATTTGGTTGAGAGCTAAGAAGACAAGGCCTCTAGAATGAGGATTTTTAGGTCCATGACATTGTCACTGGATTTTAAAACTATATGATGCCATTCCTATGCTTGCTCCTTATAATTCTTTGTATATATACATAATACAGTATCCTCCTAGGTTCTAACAGGTTAATTCAATAGAGTTCCTTGTATTGTGTCTACTAATCAGTCTGCTGTGTAGCTTATAATAAATTTTGACACCCATCCTTGTTGCTAAATGATCCAGTGGAGTATTTTAGAAAGCAAAAAGATAAAGTTGGGTGATGATGATTGGTTTTGAGAAAGCCTCCTTAAGATTCGATTGGCAGTTGTCATTGGTTGTTTTTAGGAGGTTCTTTAGGGAGAGATGGATAAAGTGGAAGCAGTTGCAATGCTAAAACCATTTTTTCTACTTTGATTGATGGTTGGCAGATGGGTAGAATTGAAGCTTCTAGAGGCTTGAGACAATGAGATTTACTCTCTCCTGTCTTGTTAGTTGCTGATATTCTTGGCAGAATCTTAAAGAGTGTTGGATTCTGGGCTCCTTTGCTGTGTGAATATGGATAAGAATCGGGCAAACGATTTCAATTTGCTTATGATGTCCTTGTCTTTTGCACTAATATTAATGAGTTGGAGACTCCTTTAACAAAGATAAAACTGTATTTCAGGAATTAATATGGAGTACCAGGAAGTTCAAGTACAGGATTTGGGTGGTACTGCTGTTAATGCTTTGAAGTTGGACTTATGGACTCCAATAATTGGGAAAGTCCAGCATGAATTGGATTTGTGGCTGGAAAGTTCCTTTCCTTTCACAGCGTGGCCGTTTAGCTGTAGCTCAAGCTATCTTGTCCAGTATCCCAACATACTTCCTCTCTCTTTTTAAGTTTCCTATCAAGGTGAGATCCTCAATTTTGGAATATAGTTTTGTTGCCCTAAGATAAGGTATTGTTAGGCTTCTGGGTAATTTCAAGAATGGCCCTTGCTTCCTGGTGGGTTTGACATTTCCCTCTTCTGAGAATCTTTGAAGAAAAGCTAGACGTTAGACAGCATTTGGGGAGGGATTTAAAACTTTAGGCTGCTCTTTATAATATCTGTTATGCCCTCTTTTATATTTACAATATATTGTTCGTTCTTTCTAATTAGAGCAGTTCTTCTACACTCGTGCTTTTCATTTTTCAATAAAAGATCTTTTCCCCATTTTTAATTGAAAAAAAGAAACAGAAAAGATACAAAACATGTATCTAGAAAAAAAAAAAAAAAAAGAAATTCAAGGGTAAGAAAAAAAAATATCAGAGAAATGAAAGACTTAGAACCAAATAAAAGAAACCATCTGAAAGGAAGAAGTAAAAATGGATATCAAAACCCATGTGAAGAACGGACTCTTCAACAGTAAAGCTAGAGCTATATATGGGGTTTTGGACCATGTTCTTTTTTTGGTTGGGTTATCATGGTGAAAATTTGTTGCTTCTTTCAAATCTGATATTATCTCTTTTTTCTTTTGTGCCAATTGGAAGATTTATGTTGTTTCCTTAACTCGGGGTTTGGCCTTCTTCCCCTTTTTTAATTTTGTATCTCCTATGAAATGCATTATGAAGGATAGAAGATTTAAGACAAAGAGAAGAGATTCTATCATTTTTAGAAACACAGAAGATAACTTCAATCCCTTTCCGAACTTTTTATTATATATTAGTTTTAGACATTGTTTTTGATAACCAAACCACTAAATGTGCTTTCATTGTTTCTCATATTTTCATTCTTTGTAAATTAAGACCTACACCCAAACTCTCAGAAATTTCTTACGAGTCTCATGACCTTTAATTTTAACATTGCAGAGTTGTAATTTTAAACCTGCTGAATGTGGGTTAAGAGTATTTTTATTTATGGAAGACGAAGAAGTTCCCTGACCTTTTATATTTATTGCGGTTGATATTTGATTTATTGGTCCCCACTTTCGGGCAGCTTCTTCTGAAGCAATTAAGTGGCTTACTTCCATTAACATGCTCAGATCTAGAAGGCACTTTAGCTCCTGCTAAAACTAAGTATTGGACCATTTTTTATGGATCATTTTGAAATGGCCATCTCTGCTGTCATGAACTTGTTCAAAAATTGTGAAGAGGGATGAGTCTAAGTTTTTTTGGTTTTTCATTGATATTCTTTGCTGAGCTGTCTTTCCTCTGTACCAGGGAAAGAGATGGGGTGGATGTTGGGGTGCATTATCATGTTTTCACTCTCAGAAAGGAGAAAAGCGCATTGTACCTGCATCTCGTTTACCTGAGGGCAATGTCGTGACAACCCAGTCAAATGGACCTCAAGCAGCAGGAATGACCAACCAGGCTACAGTGATAGCTCCATCCCTTCTAGCCCCACCTTCTTCACCAGCATCCTTTACAAATTCTGCACTCCCTTCAACAGCTCAATCACCTAGCTGTTTCTTGTCGTTGTCTGCCAACTCACCTGGAGGTCCTTCATCCACAATGTTTGCCACAGGGCCATATGCGCACGAAACACAGCTGGTTTCTCCTCCTGTTTTCTCAGCCTTCACCACTGAACCGTCAACTGCTCCACTCACTCCCCCACCTGAACTAGCTCACCTAACCACACCTTCTTCCCCCGATGTGCCTTTTGCTCAGTTCTTATCCTCTTCAGTGGATCTCAAAGGAACTGGAAAGGCAAATTACATTGCTTCAAATGATCTTCAAGCAGCATATTCTCTCTACCCTGGAAGTCCTGCGAGTAGCCTCGTCTCACCAATTTCAAGGACCTCCGGCGATTGCTTATCATCTTCATTTCCTGAGAGGGACTTCCCACCACAGTGGAATACTTCAACTTCTCTCCAAGATGGAAAATATCCAAGAAGTGGTTCTGGTCGGCTATTTGGACATGAGAAAACTGGCACATCTTTGGCATCTCAGGATTCTAATTTCTTCTGCCCTGCTACATTTGCACAATTCTATCTAGACAATCCTCCATTCCCTCATACTGGTGGAAGGTTAAGTGTATCAAAGGATGATGTTTACTCCTCTGGTGGGAATGGATACCAAAATCGGCATAGTAAGTCTCCAAAACAAGATGTGGAGGAAATAGAAGCTTACCGAGCATCATTTGGTTTCAGTGCAGATGAAATTATAACTACTACACAATATGTGGAGATATCTGATGTAATGGAGGATTCCTTTACTATGAGACCTTTTACTTCAACTAGTCTGTCAGCAGATGAAAGTATTGAGCCTCCATTGTTGGGTGAAAAACTGAAATCCACACAGACAACTTTACAGAGTCAGAGAAGTATTAAATCAGCATCTGATGTTGTCGAAAAGGAAACCTGCACCGAAGTGCTGGCATTATGCAATGGCCATAAAGGTGAGCTGCTATTCCCTGTTACAAGCACACACTTGTTCCATAAAATGAGAAATCAAAAGAAAATAAAGACAAATATGTTAAACGTGTTTAAAATGTCAAATCATTAGGATATTATACTTTATTTTCTTTTCCTTTTTTGTTGTGTTTGGGGGGATTGAAATGTGGAGGCTATGATGAATATTAGCTCTAGTTTTTCTTCCTCTGCGAGCAATTACTTTAAACTGTGACCCACAATTCTGATACTATAAATAATCAAGATTGTCTATTGCATAACTCCGGTTACAATTGTCACCTGTTTAATGCAGACAATAAATTGCAAAGACAACCTGGTAACACGTCAGGACCAAGTACTTCTTTCAACCAAGTTGAAACAGAAGATGTATTCTCAAAGATAGGGCCATCCAGAAACAGTCGCAAGTATAATCATGGTTTATCCTGCTCTGATGCAGAAGTTGACTACAGAAGAGGAAGGAGCCTAAGAGAGGTCAAGGGAGATTTTTCATGGCATGACTAAGAGAGCCATCTCTGAAATAGTTTACAGGATGTTTGTGTATCTGTTTTTTGCTTTGCAGGTTTTCATGGAATGTCTAACCTAATGATCTAACCTGTTGTCTCTCTGAGTTATGACTTGGTCACTGGATGGATGGATGATTATAGTGTGTTCTTTATCGTGCCAACTTAGATATGGAATGGGTCGAATTTCAATATTTGATAGACGAAGTTTGACTTTTTTCAATGAATCTGGCATCGTACAATCTGCTTGCCCGTTCTGTGCATCCTTCACCACTATACATATCCAAAATTATGTTTCTAGATGTCATTGATCGGACTTCCTTTAGAATCTAAGATTGCTAAATTATCATGTTAAAAGTTAGTTTTACACCATAAACAGGTGGCTGTCGTAAACGAATTTTGGAGATTTCTTGCCGTTGTAAGATTCGGAATTGGTTTCGCAACATGACAGCATCCGTGGAATGATCTGGGAGGTAACTCCGGCAGCGTTGTTCGTCCGGTCAACCCGACTGATTGGGAAGTGGGAACTGAACGACTGATTGGGAAGTGGGAACTGAAATGAGCGGTAGACCTTTTATTTCATTTGATATATATATATATATATATATATTTTGTGGAGGAAATTTGATAATTAGAATCCCATGATCAAAAGTTTAATGTCAATGATGACGTGAACTTAAAAAAAAAAAATAAAATAAAATAAGGTCAATGTCGATGCCTTCAGAGGAATGATGTGTAAAGTGGAAGCACCAAAGAATTTCCCTTTTCCTTGCATAAACAAATAATGACTCCCTATTAGATTCAAAACCTCAATTTTTGGCATAATATAGTAATTTTAAGAAATGTGACTTTTTCAAAAAAAAAAAAAAAAAAAAAAGTGAGAATCCACCCATAGATATTAGGGATCGTTTCCATTTATTTTGAGTAATTTTAAACCTATAGTTAAAACTTGTAAAAATAACTAGCTTAAAATGATTATTATTATTAAACCATTAAAAAAATTAGTTAAGAAAGTTCAACCAACCTTTTGGTTAAGGACATAATATCGTAACTAGTTAGTCAGACTCAAGTTATTAGAATAGGGTTATAGGTAACAATTTAAGTTTGTTATTTGCAAATATAGCAACTTTAAAAAATTGAAAATATTGCAAATCCATCCATGATAGACTTCAATTTGCTATATTTGTAAATAATTTTAGACTTTGTTATATTTACAATTATTTTAGTCTATTTTGCTATTTGTGCAAATAAATCTAGAGGTAGGGAAAAAATACTTTTATTTAATTTTTAAAATATAAATATATTAAATAATAAAAAATTATTATTTTATAATATTTTTATTTCTTTTCCTCTTCTGCATGATACTTCACTTACTAAATTTTTTAAGATGTCATAAATTTGTATAAAAAAAAATTCCAGTGTATAAAATTTACACTTAAATTTTGCAAATAGAGACTAAATTTATCACTTTAAAAATCTAGAGCAGGGACCCAAATGCTCATCTAGCAAAAAAAATTTACCCTCAACCAAGAACTCAAACGCTCAAATTCTTTGCCCCACATGTAAAAAAAGAGGGACCAAAATAGTTTTTAAACCTAAAATCTAAAAAGAAGAAGAAAAAAAAAGACATTAGAGTGAAATTTTTGTTAAAAATTCACTAGCTAATTTATTCATTAATCAAATTTAAATTTGTGCAATACTAGACATTGAAATTAGTAAGTTAAAAAAAAACATATTTCTTTTTGTTAAAATTAGTGAGTGAATTAACATAAAATAGAAATTGAGATCTACCATCTAATTTGAAATTGGAAGTTTACAGTGAAAATTTATACCACTTTAACAAGTTTAGGAATAAAACTAAAATTGCCGCTAGAATTTTTGCAATGATTTTCTACACATCTCGTTGTACGGATGTAGCCCGATAAAAATAAAATTCAATACTTAACATAAGGAAATTTGATTTACTAATTTGAAATGATAATCAAGCTTAAACAATGGACTGACCTCCGGGGAAGCATGTGAAGAAGTAGATAACTATGGAAAAAGAACACAATCAAAGCAAATTCCCAAAGTCGAGTCCATATAAAAAACTTGACCATTGTCCTAGTAATATTAGATTAAGAAAAAAAAAACGCAATATATATATATATATATATATATATACTATTTTAATTCAATGTTCCCAATCCCAAGTTAGTTGTTTTCCTGTTCGCATTCTTTATGATCTTTCAAATTCAACAATTTCCTTGTAAAACTGGTAAGAGTTAACGGACATTACATGGAAAGGGTATGAAAAAGGGAAGATAGAGAACCGGAGAAAAAAGGTTTGAAGAGATTTTACATGGTACCAGACTCCCAATCTACAGTCCAGTTTTGCCAAGAAGGCAACGAGACACCAGTTTATTATTGACATTGATACAACCAGCGGAAATGGCCGGATAGACAGAAGCTCCAACTCTTAGCATATACCTAAATTCCATTGAGGGTGACCACAATATTGCGTGCAGTGGGGTGGTCTCGGTGCTCACATAGCCATATTCCCTGAAGCATCCAAAGTCGAATCAAAATTGGCCATTAAATATAAATCCATCCAAACCTCAGCCCTATTCATCAACCCTCCCCCATCTCATCTCTCAAGTTGTACTAAATGCAGAAAATATTCATATAGTCCACTTCAAATCCTTAATACTTTGCCATACCTTATCCTGATTCATTAGGCATTACCTTAATTTCAATATGATTAAAAAGAATCATCTTAAGGACCGGAAATATGCAAAAACTGATGTAATATTATTAATTCAAATAGGTATAATAAAGAAAATTAAAATCAAATTAAACAACACTACAGATGTTTTGGTTTAATATAAGCCCACAGTACGTTTTACATATGTAAGAGAAAGAGAAAGAGAGAGAGTCCATCATACGGTTGGTTGTTGCTGATAACACATAAGATAGCTGTAAGGTATTTTCCCTACCTTTGATTAACAATCTGAAAATGGCTATAAGTCACAAAATAACAACACAGGGAGAGAGTCTTGAGGTTACAAGAGAAAAACTCCCAGGCAATTCGAAAGGACTAGTAAACCCTCTCAAGAGACTAATTCTCTACGCAACGTAAATCCATGTAAAAAAAAAAAGAAAAGAAAGACTACTACACTACTCTGCCATAAGACACCTACAGCCCTCACTTCCGGCATACGGAAACATACAACCCACTGACCAACTGTTGGGTGGTCAATACCCTCCTTACCAGGGGCCCAACAATAACAAATGACGGAATGGTTAAGCAGCTAATTACATAACTATGTTAGTTAGTCACCCACATATTTTTGCTAGCTGTGGAACTAGCTAGTTACTCACGAATTAAAAGAAGTGGAGAAGTGGAGATGAGCAGAAAAACTCTAGGGTAAAGGAGAGTCAACCCCTCATGAATACTTGGGAAAGCTTAATATTCCTGTGGTAGTAATGGAAATCAAACATTTTCTTACTGGAGCTATAGCTAGTTCGAGAAATGCCAAAGCAAGAAAATGAAAAGACGAATTAGTTCTCAGTGGAAGAAACGTTATATTCAGTTCTAGCTTGGTCCAACGAGATTTGCATAAAATTCTTGTGATAGAGAAGAAATACTGCAATGTTGCTTGAACGGATAGAGAAAATTGCTAAAGAAAATAAGCATAGAAGAAGAGGCATCAAAGTGAGCTTGAGAACCAAAATGAAGTAGCAACAAATTCTATGTTGATTAGAGAACAAGGAGACTCAAACATACTTCGTCCCAATGAGAAGGATTGCATCAAAGTCGGAGAAGAATATTTGGAGTTGCCAATTATCCCTAGGGGATATCCTAACAGTTGAGTGTTCAACATAGAATGATCTTTCTAGTTGAATCATCTTACTGAAGCAGAAAAATTAGAGACCACAAATGTCAATTTAGAAGTACTCAATTGGATTGAATGGATGGATGGGTGAAAAATGATCCCAGATTGATGGAATATAAAGTTCCACTGTTATCAAAATTTCAGTCATCTCAAGAAGACTTTACAGGGAAGTTTCTAGCTGTAAACAGGAAGGTAGCATCCTCGAGGAAAAAGCCACTTCGAAGCTTTGGCTGCACCCTTGGTAGACTTAAACCAGCAAGTATTGGAAGGTGATTCATCAATGCCAGAAATATGAGGCAAGCGTGGGGTTATGACCAAATGCTTTAAATCGAATCAGAGATGCACAGAGTTGAAGATCAAAATTTATTATTATTATTATTTTTTGAGAAACAAATTTCATTGAGGAATGAAATGAGGAGAAAAAAACTCCAAACACCTAAAGGTGAATTACAAGAAAACTTTCCAATTCAAAATCAAATAAGACAAACTATAATCAGAGAAAGGGTGTTTACATTTAGACCAACATAAAGCCTGAAAAAGAATTAAATCCATGAAATTGTTAAAGGAAGAGAAAGAGTCCCTAAAAATTCTGCCATTTCTTTCGCCCCATATATACCATAGAAAGACTTTGTTCAAAGCAAGCCACAAGGTCTTCTTTTCTCCCTGAAATGGATGACCCACAAAAATGAGAGCAAGTGAGTCCTGAATGCAATTCGGTATTATTGTGGCCCATCCAAAGGCATCAAGGATTAATGCCCAATATCGAGATGCAAAATTGCAATGAAAAAAAAAAGGTGTCCCGGATGCTCATAACTAGCAACACACATGATGCACCAAGATGGAGAAAGTTGGAAATGAGGCATACGTTTCTGAAGACGATTAGCTATGTTTATTGCTCCAAGACTAAGCTCTCATAAAAAAATCCTAATCTTCTTAGGATAAAAATCGGTCCAAATCACCTTATGGAGACCATTCACATGAGTATTTGGTCCAAGATCGTCTATAAGGGATTTTACTATAAAAGTATTGGATGGATCTAAGGGTCATGACCATGAATCATTACAATTTCGAAATCTAGTGGAGGAAAGAAGATAGGAGAGGTTGGCCTATTCTGCTGTTTCTGAATCATTTAAATTCTGCCGAAGATTCAAGTCCAATGCAAATTCTGTAGCAATCCAATTCTCACCAACAATACTCCTTGGCCTATTTGTTAAACGATAAAGAAGAGGAAAAATTGTTGCAAGAACTCCACAAGGTAACCATGAATCATGCCAAAAAGGAGTAGAAAGACAATTACCCAAACATCAATTGGCTCGGGAAGATACAAGATTAATGGTAGAACATATAAATCGCCATGGGGATTTGTGAGCACATCTTTGGATAACTCTTGGCCAAAGACAAACCATTTTAGAGTTGTAGTATTTAGCTATAATGAACTTACACCAAAAGGCATTCTCCTCATGTAAGAATCTCCAAATCCATTTTGATAAAAGGGCTATAAATTGTGATGCTGGAAGCTACCGATACCAATACCACCCCACAATTGAGGAAGTCGTGCAGTAGTCCAATTAACATTGTGCATACCACCCTCACCTCTAGATCCTTCCCAGAAAAGACGTAAGAGCTTATCAAGAGATCTTGCAAATTGCAGAGGTAACTTGAATAAAGATAAATAATAGATAGGCATACTGGAAAGAACGACTTGGATGAGTGTATGACGACCACCTTTCGAAATATAAGTATACTTCCAACTATGAAGCTTATGTTGAATTCTTTCAATAACCCGTTGCCAAAAGTGTATAGCTTTTGAATTTCCTCCCAAATGTAAACCTAGATATGTAGAAGGCCAAATTCCTTGTTTGCAACCGAAAGTTGTTAACCAATTCAATTACGAACCATCTAAATGAATCCCCAAAAACTTGCTGCATAATTAATATTTAGTTCAGAAGCCATCTCAAAAATTTTGATAATATCAAATAAGTTAACTAAGGCATCTGTATGAAAAGTGGAACATAATAGAGTCTCATCAGCAAATGGTAAGTGATTCACACGAAGCTGTGAGTTTCCAATCGGATGAGAAGCAATTTGACCTAGATTCACACCATGTGATAATAAACGACTAAGGCAGCCTGAAACCAAAATGAGGAGGAAAGGAGAAAGATGATCCCCCTGACGGATACCTCAAAGAAGGATAATCTTACCTCTAGATCGTCCATTAATAATGATGGAGTAGTTGACACTAGATGTGCATCCACGAATCCATTTCCTTCATACTGTACCAAAGCCCTTGACATGAAGAATAGCATCAAGGAACTCCCAGTCCCAGTCAACTTTATCAAAAGTCTTTTCTAAATCCAACATAAGTATCACACCTTTTTTACGAGAGATATTCCAGTCATCAATCAACTCATTGGCAATAAGGGAAGCATCTAATATTTGTCTATTAGCCACAAAAGACATTTGATTTTCAGCAATAGTTGATGGTAATACGTTTTTCAATCTGTTAGACAAAACTCGTACTATGATCTTGTATGCGCAGGGAATCAGACTAATAGGTTGAAAATCTGAGAATGATTTGAGTCTAATTTCTTTGGAATAAGGCAGATATAAGTTTCATTCGGGAAACATCAAAGGATAATATATTAATCACAAAAGAGGACAGCCTAAAGGCCGAGGTGGAGTTCACCCCTCCCAAAACAAACTCAAAACTATCTCAAAAGGGCTTGCCAATCGCTAATAATCATAAGCAAGCTATAATTACAAAAAAACTTTCTATAAGAAGAAATCCACCAAGAGGCCGTATTTTGTACAGAATTACAAAAAGAATCAAAAGAAGACGACTTATCACCAAAGGTTCTAGCATTTCTTTCCTTCCATAATAGCGAAATGGAAGTTCTAATCGCACAGCCGGCTATCACATTGGCCTTCTTTCTCAGATTCCAAGCTTGCAGCCCTTCTTCGAGCCAATCATCCACCTTTTTTGGTAAACAGAAAGATAGCCCCAACAAACCAGCAATGAAGTTCCAAGTCTTGGTGGCAAAATCACAATGTAACAGAATGTGATCGATATCTTCACTCTTTTTTAAACAAAGTCTGCACCCCGAGGGGGATAGAACCCAGTTTTTCATCTTTCTTTGCACTTTATCATCCGTGTTCAAGCTTCTATAAGCCACGCACCAAAGGAAGATTTTCACTTTCTTAGGAGACTTATGTTTCCAAATCTTGCCCGCAAGAGACAGATTAATCTTAGGGGATTTTCCAACCGACCTGCTAAACAAAGATTTAGTAGTAAAAAGCCCCGAGCCTTCCAACTTCCAGGTGATTCTGTCCATCTCATTTCCCATACGGATATTGTCTAACTTGCCAATGAGGGCCACCCAACTACTCAACTCACGGTCAAAAAGCCCTCTTCGAAGGCCAAGGTTCCACGTTTGGGTGCTGTCCTCCCAGCATTCTGCAACAGAAACAGATTTCTTATGGGAGATCTCGAATAAATCAGGGAAAACAGCTTTAAGGGGTTGCATATCACACCAAGCATCACTCTAGAACCTTATTCTTCTCCCATAGCTAATCTGGAATTTAGTAAATCTCTCAAAACCATCATAGTTCCTCTGAATGTTTGGCCAAAATCTTCTGCCCATTTTCTTAGGAAGAGCTATTGTTCTCCAACCGAGACCATCAGTCCCATAAATGCTACCAATAACCCTCCTCCAAAGGCCTTCTTTCTCGTGGGCAAATCTCCAAAGCCACTTGGTTAAAAGGGCAATATTTCGTAAACCTAAAGCTCCCACTCCAATGCATCCATGGGAAGTAGGCAAAGTTGTCCACTCCCATTTAACAAGGTTGCAAACAGGTTTATAATGGCCACCATTCCAAATAAAGTCTCTCGTAAGCTTTTCTAACTTCTTAGTCACCACAATAGGGGCTTTAAGGAGGGAGAAGTAGTATATTGGGAGGCTGTTAAGGACCGATTGGGCCAAAGTAACCCTTCCCCCTTTAGAGAGGGGCAACTTCTTCCAACCATCTAATTTAGCTTCATATTTATCTACAATAGGATCCCAAAACTTTCTAGTGCGATGGTTGCCACCCAAGGGGAAGCCAAGATACTTAATTGGGAGAGACTCCATTTTGCACCCGAATTTGTTCATTCGGGGTGACATTAATAATACCTATAGTATAGAAGTCCCTGATCAACGCCATAACATCATGCTTAATAGTATTCCATGAAAAGTTGAAGAATTGGTTGTAAAGCCATCTAGACCTGTAGATTTACTCAAGCCTAGTGATTTCACAACCTGATATACTTCATCTGTAGAAAAAGCAACCTCCAAACCTACCGATTGAGTTTCACTAATCGGGCACCGGTCAACATTAGTCGGTAAGAATCTAGTACTATGATCTTTAGTAAATAAATTTTTGATAGCAGCCAAGAAACTCTGCCTCAATAGCGCTATCTGTAAGAAGACTATTTCCTTCCCTAGACAAGATCTCAAAAATCAAATTTTTTTCTCTTACGTAAGCCATAATTCTATGAAAGAATTTTGTATTTTCTTCACCCTTTTAAAGCCAGTTTAACTTGCAACGCTGGTGCCAATAGGTGTGTTCTTAGGTTGTTAAATCCTCAATTTGTTCTCTCAATAATCGTCTAGAAGAAATTTGTTCAATGAATAATAGGGATCTGTCCTCAGAATTATCCAAAATATTCAACTGTGTGATAAGAGATGAGAGTTGAGAAGTAGATAAATGCTAAGATAAATTTCATTTTCGAAGCTCTGATTTCTACCCTTTGAGTTTCATCATAAAACCAAGTCCATGCCAAACCTAAATGGGGTTTTGAGACCACCAATTTGCCATGATCCCATGAAAAGAATTAAATTTCCACCACGAATTCTTGAACCTAAATGGGCACGGACCCCAAGAGAGACCCCCAAAGGAGAGGGTCAAAGGGTAATGGTCTAATGTAACCCTATCAAGTCGACAAAAATGAGCTACTCCAAATTTGTTAAGACAAACATCCGTCATCAAAAATCTATCGATCAAAGAGCAATATTGATTTTCACCAAAACTTGACCATGTGTAGCAACCATTCTATAATGGAATGTAAAGAAGATGATAATCAACAATCCATTGATTGAACATACGTATACTTCTAGTCATTGGTCGATCATGGGATTTTTCCCAAGACCACTAAGTGACATTGAAATCGCCTCCAAGAATCCAACGATCACCACCTAAACCAGCCAAGTCGTGTAGTTCATTCCAAAAATCCGCACGATGTTCATATCTGGAAGGTCAATAAATAGCCGATAGCCAAAAAGAGAAATTGTCAACCATAAAGAAAGAGAGAATAAACCTTAATGATCTCCTTAATTGTGAACTAAGATTCACTCCACATAATAAGAATACCTTCGAAAGCTCCCACAGAATCAAGAGATACCCAACTGATATGAGAACTACTCCAAATAGATTTGATGAGGTTGTTACTGATCAATGATTTTTTAGTTTCCTAATGAGGTACAAAGCTCAAGTTTTGTTGCTGAATGGTTTTTTATTAAGGCTTTATCTTCCAGGAGCCGAATCCACGAACATTCCATGTTAGGAATTTCATTTAACAATCTCTACCCCCTCAATTAAAGTCAAAGCTACTGTTTTATCATAGTGAACAATTGAACATTAGTTTGGAGATTCTGGAGCACCCTTATTAATTTAGATTTCTTCCCTGTCGTAGCCATGTTTTTCTTTTTATTCGACTTTGTAGTTGGGAGAGCCATTATACATAAACCGTGCTTGCTGAGAAAAGGTGCTAGGTGACTCAAGCAGGAGGGAAGTGAATTAAATGGGGAGATCATGGGTGGAGAGGAAGGAGGTTGTGGAAGAGTGTGAGGTAGTTGCAACGGCTCCGAAATTAGTGGGGTAGTAATCAGTAGGTCCAGATGTTGCTGTAATGGAGGTAAGATGATTATTGGTGATGGAGATATATGGTGTGCTAGTTGTAGGGAGTAAATATCGATTTGTGGTTCATTGAAGATGGTGAATTCCATGTCACGAGGGGAAGATTGGTCAATGGTAGAGGTATGGGTTGAAAGGTTTACGGTTGGACTGGAGAGATATGCCTCGACAGATCCCAAAATCAAATTGATTGTTGACGTGGAACCTTTGTGGGTAGGACAAAAATTTATGGGCCCAGTGGAGATAACGTTAAGGTTGGCTATTGGCGCGGGTGTAGGCACATGAATTCTAGGGAAGTCGATTTGGATTGTTTGCGTGTAGAGAGGGGTCGCCTTTATCGGTTTGGATTTGAAAAGGGGAAGTCGGTTGTGGATTATGGGATGCCAAGATTTTAGGGATATTAACTGATTGTTGGGCCTTTTTTTCCAAAATAGAATTCGAAAATTTCTCCTTCCTCTTAAACACAGAATCGTTAGATTCCATATTTGGCATGGGACCATTAATTTTGTAATTACGCTACTAGCTGTCGGAGGAACTGATGATTTGCACTGTGATTTCACCACTAACAAGGTGGGGAGGGAGGAAGACGACTGTAGGGATGAATCCAGTGGTATTTTGGCGGATCTTTATCCTTGCTTCGATGGCTATAATCATCTGGTTGGTGAGATTTGAAGAATCTATATAACCTCCACATGAGAATGTATCAGAATTCTTGCTTCGTCCATAATGTATGGGGAAGATGATGAATTTTAATCCAACCTCCATATGATGTAGTTAAAATATCATGTTGAGCAAAAGCAATGGTTAATGGGTAAAATTTCACTCTATGCTTACCAATATAGGTCCACTCTGATTTGGAACACAGGTTGGAGGCAGTGTGATGGTCATAAACATGAAGCAGAGCCTTGTTGACCTGAAAGGGATTGATGCTACACCATAAAGATGGTCCAATAGCAAGTGAGTGGTGGATGCTCTACCAATTATCATGTTGATTTTCTCGTTGGATGACAATGATCTCTCTCCATTCTTCGTCACTCGTGGATTCTTCCAATGGAGGTGTGATGGTAATAGGGGATACCTTTGTCCGAAGGATTTCTTTGAATGATGGAGTTTTTAAGTGGTCTGACAATGAGCTTCATCGAGGTATTCTAAAATAAGAGAATATAAAGAAAACCACCCTTGCTTGTTGATTTCTGATGGTATAAGGAGCTTATGTCTACTTCCTGAATTCTAAACCTAATTTATTTCAACGTAATAGCCATTCTTGTTGTTGGGCTTTTCCAATCAAAAGAGTATATTCTTCACTACATTGGTCCGAGAAGAATTTGTGGGAGCATGGAGATTGAACAAGGTGTTAAAAGATGAAACAAGCCAATTGCAAGTCTTCCAAGAAATGGATAGTGAAGTGATGAATGTCTATTGTGTTCGGTGATCTCGACTCTACTTCCATGATAATGCTCGTCAAAAGCTATGGTGAAAGTTTTTCTATCAATGGAGATGGATCGGGTGGAGTGGTTCCAAGGTTGGCTTGCATCGATAGCTTTCATGGTAGCCAGAGAAGAAGAGTCAAGTTACGATAGGGAGGGGAGAGGGGAGAGAGAAGACATGCATTTGTTAGAAACGGTCATGGAGGTGTATAAGCACTTCCACACCAAAGTTTATTTTGGACCTGATAGGATTCCCTATCAATTTAGTAAATTCACAAAAAAATTCAACACCCAGCAAGTGATCAATTTTTAGAAACGGCACAAAACACTAAATACCCAGTTTTTAGAAAAATGATCAAAATTTATTATTAACTATCTTCATACTATATCCATGTTGGGGGAGGGGGATTAACCATATCCATAAAGTAGCTATGTTAACCAAAATATGAATTTCACAATAGATAAACATTCGAAGACAAAATGGTATTGAAGTTTCCAGATGCCTATGACAGAAAAAGTTGTTTTGTGGGAAGGGGATGTAGAGTGCATCCAACAAGAAGGTTTAGAATATATGGAACCAACTAAAGTAGTTGAACGATCTTTAAGCTCAATAGTAGGACTCACACCTGTCCCCTTATAAGCTTGGACAGGAGAGAGAGAGAGAAGGCACATTCCTAGGGTATACACTGATGAACAAGGTGTTTTAACAGGAATGCAAAAATGTGAAAACTGGTGAAGGGAGAAGGGTTCGCCGCAAGGTGTTATACTCTCGCTAGGTGATATTCATGTGGTAGAGGACTTTCAACTCGTAGAATTAGGTAACTATGACACTATCTTAGGTACATAATAACTAACAGAACTCATTTTCAGTTCCCAAATCTCAATCGATGCAACAATCAAGGTCATCCAAAAAACTGATCAAGGCATAATAGTTTGAAGTAACAATTATGTAGGATTCATAACTTGTGTAACTGAAACGATTGAGTTACATGCTTCAACAATTTACAAAGTATTGTCTAGACCCACTGGTCTTGCACGACTCATAGACTCAATCATGTCATTACTCTCAACAATGTGTTTTCCTAGTGAATGTGCGATGTGACCATACAAGGATGATATGATGCTTGCACCAAGTACCATCCGCCCCAATTATAGCCCTATTTCTTATCTAATTCTTCTCGAAGAAGAAGAATGGCAATGATAGAGTTTATGTTTATAAAAAGCTATAGGTAAAAACCAGTTTCAAACAAATGCTCACTAGTTCACAGTTGAAGGAGAGAGGAATGACAATGGGATGTTTATGTTGATAAAGAGCTTCAAACCAAGTTTGTCAAGGGGCTTGGGCTTGTGCAGTCAAGCTTCCAAATTGTTCAAATGCTCACTAATAATAATAAATGAACTATTCATAGAAGCAAGAACATTCACAATGATGGATTTGAAATTTGGTCATTATCATCGAATTGAGCAACCTCCAAGGCCTAAAGATGTTTGAAGATAAATATTGCAGACACCAGAGGATCATTTTAAATTTCTAATGAGGCCTTTTAGTCTCACCAATGTATCATATCAACATTTTAATTGCTGATGAATGAAATCTTGTCTGCCTCTCTATGTATAAACAAAAAAAAATGGCCTATGTTGATTTTTTTTAGAGAAGAAACAGAGAACTTTCATTCAATAATGCCATAACAAAATACAACCAAAGGACAAGGGATAAGACATCCCTTTCCAAGAGAAACTACACAAAAGACTTCCATTGAAGCATAATCATGGTAGGCGAATAATTACAAAAAATTCTATCAAGGGCACTCCAATTAGAGGCCGATTGTTGTACAACATCACAAAAAATATCAAACGAAAGCGATTTCTCAGTAAAAACCCATGAATTTCTTTCTTTCCAAAGGTGCCACACAATAGCCCTTGAGAAATTGCTCCAAAGAACTTTAGCTTTGTCCTTTAAACCACCTCCCTCCAAGACTTCATTCAACCAACTAACCACACAATTGAGTTTACAACCCTCAATCCCAAAGCTATCAACGAACCGATTCCAAACTTTTGCAGCAAACTCACAGTGAAGTAGTAAATAAGATGCAGACTCCTCATTCTTATAGCACATGACACATGTTAGGAGAAATGAGCAGACTAGGGAACCTCTTTTTGCACCATATCCATTGTATTGATGCTTTGATGGGCAAGGGTCCAAATAAAGAATTTCACCCTTTTGGGGCTAGTTCCCTCCCATATTTGCGAGCTAAATCTTTCTTCCAACACTCTCCTTCTCGAAGAAAGGGACTCAAGGGCAGATTTAACTGTGTAAACTCCCGAATCTTCAAGCTTCCAAAACACAACATCCTCACTGTCACCCAACTGGCATCGTTCAAGAAGAGCAGACATCTCATCCCATTCATTCATCTCCCTATCGAAAAGCGCCCTTCCCAACCCAATGTCCCACGTGGACCCCTCCCACAGCTCTAAAACTTTAACCATTCTAGCCGAAGACAGCCTATACATCCCAGGAAAAAACGTTTTTAGCGGCCTATCAGAGAGCCAAGCATCGTCCCAGAACATAGCTTTATCCCCCCTGCCAATCTTGAATTTTCTATTGCTACTGTAGAACACAGCAAGGCTAGCAATATCCCTCCAAGGGCTAGCAAATGACTTCCATTTCTTGAAGCTGGAACTATCCCGAATGAAGTCTTCCCCGAACTTACTTTTAATAATTCTCCTCCCCAACGAATCTGGTTCTCTTTCAAATCTCCAAAGCCATTTCATAAGGAGGGCCGAATTTTTACCTCTAATTTTATCAATACCTAGCCCTCCTAAATTTTTTGGAGTGGTCACCACATCCCATCTCACCAAGTGAGATTGCTCAGCCCCTTTCCACAAAAACTTCCTGAAGCATTTTTCAATCTTTTGGCTGACCCCAACAGGAATTCTGAAAATAGACAAATAATAAGCAGGGATGCTTGATAAAACAGCTTTCACTAGAGTTGATCTACCACCTTTTGAGATTGGGAAACCCCTCCAAGTGGCCAACTTTCTACTGATTATATCATAAACCGGGTCCCAAAAAGAAGCCACTTTTGGTCTCCCTCCAACCTTAACACCTAGATAGCTAAAAGGAATGTTATCAACTTTACATCCCAACTTCTTCGCCAAGGCTTTGACTTCCTTTTCCTCCACATTTATGCCAATTAAACCAGGCTTTTGCATATTAATAGACAGCCTAGAAGCCTTCTAAAAAAAATCCAGAAAGACCTTCTAGTTTTCCACTTTTGGCTGGCTGCCATCACAGAATAAAAGGGTGTCATTAGCAAATTGTATGTGAGAAACCTCAACTTCATCCTTCCCTATTTTAAAGCCCTCGATAAATCCTTTGTCTCTACAGATTCGAATGAATCGACTCAAGGAATCAGCAACTATGGTAAAAAGAAACGGGGACAAAGGATCGCAATGCCTAATACCTCTCGAAGCAACAATCTTCCCTCTAGGCCTACCATTGATTAAGATAGAAAAGTTGGAATTCAAACAACAGCCCCTAATCCATTTTCTCCACCGATTACCAAAGCCTTTCGCCTGAAGAATGAAGTCTAAAAACTCCCAATCCACTTTGTCATAAGCCTTTTCAAAATCCACTTTAAACACAAAGCCTTTTTTCTTCCTTATCTGGTAGTCATCCACCGCCTCAGCAGCCACAAGAATAGCATCCATGATTTGCCTCCCTTCAACAAAGGCCATTTGAGAGTTATCTATGGTTGAAGGCAGAACCTTTCTTATTCTTTATGCCAACACTTTAAAAATGGTTTTATACATTGAAGTAACAAGACTAATTGGGCGGAAATCATTGACTTTGCTAGCCACTTTCTTCTTGGGGATCAAACACAGATATGTCTCATTGGATCTTTTGTTAACAATACCATTTTCAAAAAACTCTTGGAACACCTTAAATAAGTCATCTTTAATGGTGTTCCAAGAATTTTTCAAAAATTCTCCCGTAAATCCATCCGGCCCAGGGGATTTCTGATTTCCCAATAACGAAATAGCTTTGAAGTTCTCTTCCTTTTCAAACGGCCCCTCAAGCCATCTAGCTTGACTCTCATCTATAGGCGCCCAATCAACTCCCTCCAAACTAAAACGCTGATTCCCATCACTTTTGAATAAAAGCCTATAGAAATTAATAATCTCTTCCTCGATATCTTCCTTTTTAGTAATAAGATCCCCTTCATTATTGGTGAGGGAAGAGATGTAGCTTTTGCTTCTCCTATAAGACGCCCATCTATGAAAAAACTTGGAATTCACATCACCTTCCTTGAGCCATTTTATTTTCATTTTCTGCAACCAAACTCTCTGCTCTTTCATGGTGATGTTTGCCATAGCTAACTGGAGATTCTTTCATTCTTCAAACAAAAGCATACCTAGGGGCCCCTCTTCCTCAAGGATGTCTAGCTGCTCAATTCTCTGGCAAATTCTGGTTTTTTCATCTCTTATAGCACCAAAGGTTTCCTTGTTCCACCTTTTTAAGTTTTCTTTAATGCCTTTCAGTTTGGCCATAAATTGATACCCTGCCCACCCTTCCACATTTTGCTCCTTCCACCAACCATCTATCAAGTTCCTGAAATTCGGATGGGATAGCCAAGCATTTTCAAATCTAAAAGGCATCGGTCCCCAAGAGAAATTCCCAGCTTGAAGTAAAATTGGGAAGTGATCCGATGTAATACGTTGTAACCGATTGGAATTCACGTTGGAGAAGAGGTCCAACCATTCTTTGGTCACAAAGAATTTGTCAATTTTAGTAAACACTAGGGACTCTCTTTTATCAGACCATGTGTATCTAGCATTAACCAAAACGACCTTCGAAAGACTACAATTTTCCACCCAGTAGTTAAAAGCATGCATACTTTTAGTAACTCTACCTCTGAAAGATTTTTCTTCAATACTTCTCACCACATTGAAGTCCCCTCCAATGCACCAAACTCCACTGCACAACCCACAGAGGTCATAAAGCTCCCTCCAAAAAAAATTTCTACCCTTAGGACGGCTAGGCCCATAAACTCCAGTCACCCAAAACTGATTTTGATTCCCACATTCAAACAAAACAGACAGCGAGTAAATACCCGATACCACCTCCAAGGCTTTGACTTCCTTCTCTTTCCACAGCACTAAAATGTCGTCCGACGCTCCCTCCGAGTTAACAGATATGTTGATTGGTCTGCCTTGTTGATCATATCTTTTGGAGTTGTGGTTTAGCCCAAACTGTTTGGAATTATTTTTTCGAGGAGTTTTGGTTTCAACCTTGCTAGATATAGGAACTACAAGGAAATTATCGAGGAGTTCCTTCTTCACCCTCCTTTTCGCAAGAAAGGAAGGTTCCTGTGGCAATGGAGACATGCCCTGTTTTGTGGGTTCTTTTGGAGGGGAGGAATAACAAGGTTTTTAGAGGTTTTGAGCGATCTGTGAGGAATGTGTGGTTTCTTGCTAGATTAAATGTGTCCTTGTGGACTTTGGTGGTTAAACTGTTTTGTAATTATTTGTTAGGTCTTATTTTGTTGGACTAGGGGCCCTTCCTTTAATTGACCTCCACCTTTTGTGGGCTCCTTTTTTGTATGCCATTGGATTCTTTCATTTTTTTCTCAATGAAAACTCAGCCTTTTATCAAAACAAAACAAAACAACCTAACAAACACATGTAGTCTTATCAATTATAAAATTAATTTAAACATGTTGATTAGTTCTAACTAAATAAAATAAACAAATATACCCTAACAAAAAGAAACTATGCAAAAGAAGAAGAAGAAAAACTTAAGTGCGAAGAGAAGTTTAATCCTAGGCAGGGAGAAAAGTTGAAAACCCGTAAGTTTGAAAGGCTATGGATTACCCTTGTTCATGAAGATGCTAAGGAATGATATATTCTCATACCTAAATTACAAATCGTGTTCCAATCAATGGAATAACAAACTCCTTTTCATTCTCACCCCTTCATTCTCGTATACCAAAAACACCTAAATGCCAATTACTCAACTAAATGAATAAAGAATCAATATTGAAATTTCAAACGTTTCACTCTCCAATTAATCATTCTCACAATCAACAAGAATTGTTAGTTTTCGATTTAACGGAAAAACTATAAAATAAATAAAAGGACATACTAAACTGTACCTGCCAAGTACCCATATTAAACTTTCCATTTGTAATTGGAATCCTACAAAAGAATAACCACAAATGAGAACAGCAGGTCAATTAGGCTTTAATCCAGAAACTATGTAGAATAACCCACGTGAGTGCACAGCCAAACATTGATGATTTAATGTGTGCTGGCATGTCATCCGGGCCTGCAAAATGAGCACATGCATTGTCAAAATATATATATATATATAATAAAAAAAATAAAAAGAAAATATACTGGAATGGTTGAAACAACTCTAGAGTAGGATGAACAAGAAAATTTTGTCAATATTTTCCAGATCCTTTCAACAGCTTAGTTGAGTTAGAAAACCAGAGAGCAAATTTTTTAGAAAAAATAAAGGTCTTCCAACCTCCAATCCTATTTCTTATTAATTTGCTCTGCGATGCCGAAGCACTTGCATTCCATTCGAAAATTTAAATCTAAAAGCTTGCAACAAAAGAGTTTTTGTGATATAGAATATGTTTTGATAGTTATTTTATTAGTCTAAGTTCCATTTAATAATTTCCAGCGATTAGGTTATTTAGTAGCAAATTTGTTGAATTAGTTTTACCCTAGTTTTAGTTTATTTAAATTCGTTAATTTGGGCCAGAGAATCCTTTTTCGTTGGAAAAATCATATGCTTCCAATTCTTATACAGATCGTTATTTACTCCTTCAATCATTTTTTAGAAGGGATATTAGTATAGAACTTTGAAGGATTAGAAGTGAGTTTGGTTTTTACAAAAATAACCTGTCGAATTAAAATTATTTTACTTCGGATAAATTTTGTTTCAGCTTACTTCCTCTTTATATATTTGCCTTGGTTGGTTGATTTTACATTTTTCTGCCTTTTTTCATAAACTACCGCACATCTATCGTAATCCCTCCTCCCTCGTAGACAGGTGGCACCTTCCTTAGCATCCTATACATCACAAGAGTTCACGTTGTCTTGCAATATTATGATGGAGACAATCACGGGCCCTTATAGCAGTACGGTTTATTGTTCAGTATATGAAATCAGAAAACTAAAAACGGAGAAAGTTCTTAGTAGAATAAACTAGAAGGAAATTATTCCTGATAACCTTCAAGTGTATGCTTCCAAGGAGCAGATGTCCCCTGCAAGCAACCCCCCAAATGAGAGAGTGGGGGACAGAAACAAAGGGTCAAATAGGATTAGCTTTCAATAAATGAGAGTTGCAAATGATAAGTGCGGATAGCAAACTAACTTCAGGCACTATCTTGTTGAGGAAGGTTTCAGTATCACTCCGAACATCCGAATCATAGTTTTCATTGATGGTAAGAGAGGCACTCGTATGCTGCACTGAAATAACATCAAACGATTCGAAAAAGAAATCCAACTACACATGAATATCCGAAATAGAAAAACGGGATTAGAAGATCTACAGAAGATATGAGCAATGCCACATTTGAATTCTGACAAGTCCTGCCCAATTTCCTTCATTATCTGATATAGAAATCAAACTCAGTAGCAGCAATATGAGAAAACAAATTGCACAATTAAAGTTGAAAGGAATAATTTTAGCAAGGCAACAAAAAGGATATATTTTTTGATGTATTTAGAAAACATTACATTGTCGTCCATCATTCAGGAAAATGGGGAAGTTTAAATTCAATAAGTGAAACTGAAATATGTAGATGACAGGTTATACAAGACTAAGAAGCAACAGAAAGTTATGAACACCCAGGAGATCAATACGAGATTCTAGACTAGGTGGGAGAAGAAAACCAATTAATCACCTTCGGTGTGATGAGATGACAGCCCCGCCTATGAGGAGGCAGCATAACAGTCTTCTGAGCCCACTTCGGACCAGCGGCCGCCATCAAGCTTGGATTGCCTGTGCCTGCGGTGGCGGACTGATTACCTCTACTGGTATCGCTGCTCCACAACAACTTTACGCGGAGTGGTTGTGCAGTCAAGAGAACAGCGCCTTGCATTATTTTGCACCCACAGCCCACACAGCTACACTTCACCGCTCATCCGCAAAGCCCAACCGCCTTTGATACAAACAAAGGACGCACCAGCAATCACAAGATTCACGGAGAAATTTCTAGGGTAATTGATGAAAATGACCCAAATTGTTTTGGGCCTTTCAATTTTGACCCCCTCTTAAAAATTGTTTTCATAACCCTTTTTATTTATTTTAGACTAAAGTATAAAAAATATCCCTGAACAATGGAATTTGTTTCAAAAATACTCTTGAACTTTATAAAGTTTCAAAAATACCTTTGAACTTTAAAAAATGTTTAAAAAGTATCCGTTAATTTTTTGATGGAAATCATTAAAGTTTCAGTTTCATTAACACCCTTGAACTTAAAAAAACAAAATAAAAAAAATACTAGATTGGAAAATGCAATAACAATTGTATTTATTGCATTGGAGGCATATGAGTAATTTTATATCATTTCTTACATCATCTTCGTCATCAATGGGTCTGGAAAAACAACATTTCTAGACGGGAGTCCTTTTTTCAAAACCAAAATTTGAGATGGTCATTTGGTACAACTTCTCAGATTTCTAGGGTAATGATTGCCCCCATGATCATGCAATTTATAAACAGAATCTGAAAATTTAGGTCCAGTTTGATAACCATTTGAGTCGTTTGGTTTTTGAAAATCATGTTTGGTTTCTCATAAAACTCCTTGGTTTTCATATTTGCTAGGGATCCATTTCAATTCAAATCCAAATTCTAAACACACAAAAACGTGTTTTTTAAAAATACTTGTTTTTTAAAACAATGAAAAAGGTATATACTAAAACAAAAAAACTTATAGGTGGGAGTGAGTGTGTATAAGCTTGGTTTTCAAAACCCAAAAACCAAAAATCAAATAATTATCAAATGGGGCTTTTGGTTTTTGGTTTTTTGAAAACTAAGTTTATACACACCTACTTCCACCTATAAATTCCTTTGTTTTAGTAACTATGGTTTTCCTTGTTTTCAAAAATCAACTCAAATCTTGGAGAAAAAAAAACATAGTTTTCAAAAACTTGTTTTTGTGTTTTATAATTTGGTTAGAAAAATCAAATGAATCCTTAACAAAGACAGAAAATCATTGTAGGGACTTTGGGAGAAAACAATCACACTTTTCAAAAATCAAACGGTTATCTAACAGAGCCTAGGTATGTTTTTTTTTTTTGTTTTTTTTGTTTTATTTTAAACTAACAAATTTCTCTCCTCCCTTCGCTTAAACTCTTATCATATTTGAATATTTACACATCTTTCCATTTTTTTTTCAGTCCAACTACAAGCCTAGTCCCTAAAATTGGAGGATTATGTCAATTTGGTCCCTGAACTTTGATGCTTCACTGAAGGTTGGAGCAAGGTGTTTGGTATTTAAATCCTCTACATACTCATAAAAATGTCATAGACTGCAAATAAGTTTATCGTATAAAGAAACCGTGATGAGAGTGTTGTTATAAAGCAAGACTTGTTGCTAAATGATTTCATCAAGCGGAAGGTATCGAGTATTTTGTAACTTTTAGGCCAGTTGTTGGGAAACCAACTATTTGAATTGTCTTGTCATGAGCTACTACCTTTGGTTGGTCCCTTAGATGATTATATGTTAAAAATGTGTTCCTACATGGTGAATTGCAAGAGGAAGTGTATATACAATAACCCCAGGGCTTTGTTAGCAATGAAATTCCCTCGTATGTATGCAACACATCATAAAACACTTTTATGGTTTGAAACAAGCACCTCGTGCTTGGTTTCCTTGCTTCGTTACACATCTTTTTACACATGGGTTTACTGCTTCTCATGATGATTTTTCTTTGTTTATTCGTAATGTTCGTGGATCTGTCACATATCTTGTATTGTATGTAGATGACATAACACGTGGGTTTACTGCTTCTCACGGTAGCTGCACTTATTTATCTTACTTTTACAAGGCTTGATATATCATTTGCAGTGAGTAGCGTATCACAAGACATGCATTATCCAACCTATGTTCAACTTACCGTAGTTAAAAAAGACTTCTCGTTATATTTGTGGGACATTCAATGTTGGTTTAAAGTTTAAACATAACTTTTTGTCTATGTTAGTCTTTCCTGGTTTAGATTGGGCTGGTAGTCATCTTGATAAAACAACATACAAGTGGTGTTTATTTATTTATTTATTTATTTTTATAAATATTTATTTATATTTTTTTTTGTATATATATTAGCATCAATCCAATTCTCTTGGGTTTCAAAGAAACAAACCACAGTCTCGAGGAGTTCCACTGAAGCCGAATACAGGGCTCTTGCTACAACCACAACTAAGCTTTCTTAGATTCGATAAATATTACGTGATTTAGTTGTTTTTCTTCACGCAACTCCCATATTATTAGGTGACAATCAATATGCTCTTCAACTTGCTCACAACCATGTATTTCATGGTCGAGCTAAGCATGTTGAACTATATTTTCACTTTGTTCGAGAAAAATGTTGCATTCAAATATATTCAGCTGCAATTTGTTTTCCTCTATATATCAATTAGATGATCTTTTCACCGAAACTGTTATTTTGATTAGTTAGTATTTTTGAGGGGCAAACTGATGCCATCTTCCGCATTCGTTTGAGGGAGATTAATAGTGTACATAAGTTTGATTAGTATTTTGTTATTTTATGTACGTCATTAATAAATTGAATTAGTTATTCTCTTATAAGAGCTTGTTATTCTAGTTGTGAAGTGTATAAATTGTACTATCTATAATAATGAAGTGGGGAGAATTTGAAAAAAGGCCATAGCGAAAATACTTATAACAAAATCATAGGTAATTGACAAAACAAAAATGTTGAAGCAAGCATAACTCATATGGTCAACTCGTTATTCGTTTGTTTTTTTCTTATTATTAATTGTCAAAACGAGCCTAGCTAATTGACATGAGATCAAAAGATCAGAGGTTCAAATCCTCACATATCTCAATGTTGATGTTGGTGAAAAGAAAAAGTGGGGAGAATTTATTGAGTCTCGATACATTAACCGAACAAAAATACTAAATTTTAAAATAAAGAAACCATGATCCCACCAAAGAAAAAAAACCGTGATTATGATGAAAGAAAGAATTTAACATATACTTACTCGAAAAAAAAAAAAAAAAAGTTAACCTATTCGATGAATTGCGTTGCTGCGCATCTTTCTTTCGGCTACATGCTGGAACCTTCCTTGATCATCTGATTTTATAACTACCAAGACAAAGCATGCTTCCTGATTAACCAGTGTTCTTTCTCTGCTTCTTTATTTAATTTTATAGGCGAATACGAAATCGATTCACCTATCTATATTATCAGTTCAACATTTTCTGCCATTACCGAACAAATTCTGCTTCTATTAGGGGAAAAAGAAACAGAAATGGGCAATGAGAGAAGATGGAGATGTTGGCGGTTTTTCATTGTGACAGGAGTGGCGGTCGCTGATTTTCTGTTTCTTAGCGGCGGTGCTTCACAACTGGAGCAACAGAAAGAGCATCAGCCCGTGGTATCCAGGATTGCATTCGGATCATGCGCTAACCAGGATGTTCCGCAGGTTTTATTTTTCTTTTCTGTTTTTTTTTTTGTTTCTTCATTGTATAATGAACTTTATCTACTGATCCGGGTGAATCTAATTCTAATTCTTCTCGAAATTTTGTATCGAGATGTCAAAGCAATGAAAAAAATAATGTTGTCATCCTAAGAGTAACACTTTACATGGAGTTGTTCGTTGCAGCCAATCTGGAATGCCATAATCGACTTCGACCCGCAAGTTTTCATTTGGCTTGGTGATAACATCTATGGAGACATTAGGCGTCCTTTCAAACTACTTGGTCGAGAAAGGACTGTGGGACCATGGAAGAATGTTCCCCGTTTCGTTCCTTCATCTAAGCATGAAATGATGCTCAAATACAAGAAGGGCAAGGCGATTCCAGGTTATTCTCGGCTTAGACAGAGAACCAAGGTGCCTGATCCGTAAATGCAACGAAAAATCTCGCGCATGATTTGATTTTAAAATGACTAAAATTTTAACGGTTAAAGGAGGGTGCCTTTGTTTTTTAGTCAGTCTTTGTGCTGTTTTAGGTAATCGGTGTCTGGGATGACCATGATTATGGATTAAATGATGCTGGAAAGGAATTTACTGAGAAGGTCACTAATCAGAAGCTTCTCCTTGATTATTTAGATGAACCTCTTGATAGTCCAAGGTGGGAGTTCCTTTTCTACTTCTACATACTATTTGCCTGACCTGAAGGTCGTGTTTCTTCGGTTTATCGTATTTTTATTTCTCCATATTAACTCTCGCACTTTATTCGGTATGTTTGATTACTCCAAACTACTTTATTCCATTAACTGATATTTGAAAGTTGCCGTTGATATTTTAAATTTTTGTTATCATCAATGTAGTATACATGCCCCTATGGGTGATTGGTGAAATATAGGAGACCCAGCAAGGCCAATGGTTCTAGAAAACACAAGTGAAGTTCTAGAACTTTACTTGTGAATCCATTCTGTACTACATCCACTATTTCTACATTATATCATCTTCTTCTTCACTCCTGTACATGGTTCCTCTTCTCCTGGAATCTCCATCTTAAATAGCTAAGTTGTTACGGAAAGCATTTGATTTTCACCTCATAAAATGAAAATTGAGCTGTGAAGCATATGGTCACGAGATATCATGCTTTAACGCTGGGTGATAGGTTATGGAAAAATGAGCTAGAACATTTGTTTATTCTTTTCTCCATATTTTTTCTTTTATTTCTATCTAAAATTATTTAGGAAGTTCTATAGTAGTTTTAGATTGTGTTTTCTAGGACTGTACTTGTGAATCCATTTGCCTTGATGGGTCTCCTACTATCATTTCACCAACTTTTCCCTCGACCTTATGGCGCTAGGCAGGTGTAAATTTCTTTAATATTTGGTGTTTATCTAGGTGTTGTTCATAAAGCACTATCTCTTTGTAGATCATTACAATCCCTGTTGCTTGTAGAAGAGGCAAATTTCGGTAAAAGAGAGAGGCTTCCATTCTCTTGCTCAGTGTTTTAAAAGGCGCAAGGCGCAACCTTAACGCCTCGCTTCGAAGAAACGAGGCACAGTGAGGAAGGCGCGACCAAGGCGCGCGCCTTAGGCGCCTCTGAGGCTTCACATTTTTATATATGTTTTAAATTTTTTTGAACCTAAATACTTGTTATGAAGCTAATTTTAAATTTAGCTTCTGGGGCGTTGCCCCCGAACCCCCATCGGGGGTCACATTGCGTCCCGTACTTAGTCGTTCGGAGTGTCAGATATCATATTCAAGGCATATATTTTTTGTGGAGTACTGACATCATCATACTTGGTCATTTGGAGTGTCAGAAGGCATATTAACAATCCTAAACTCACTATTTTTTGTGGAGTATTAACATTTAACTCTATGTTGGAAGACTAATATTTGAACCTTATTTATCTTTTATCTATTTTTCTTGGTTAAAAACTCCATTACTTGCCATGAAAGTGTTTTATATACATGTATATATTTTTGTAAGTTTTTTTTTTTTTTTTTCTATATAGTGCGCCTTAAAGAAAAAAACCCGTGCCTTTTTGTGTGCCTTGCGTCTAGGCCCCAGGGGGCCATTGCGCCTTAGTGCGCCTTGAGCCTTTTAAAACACTGCTCTTGCTTACAATCTAGCAACTTACAAACCAAGGACTCAAGAAACTCTTCCAATAGCTCCTACCTTGTGAATACCCTTGAACATAAGCCTTCTCTGATCTCTCCCAATAACTTGTATCGATTTATCAATTCTCTCGAGTCTTGATTACTGTACCCTCAATAAGTGTTTCATAGGTTGACTTGCGACCTCGCTACAAGTATCCTTAAATATTGCCTGGGCATGCTGCTGAAATTCACGTTGTGCAAATTTGTGCATGTTGTTGCTTATACCTCATGTTGCCTTTTTCTCTCCTATCAATGGGCTTGTTTACGGAAGTACTTGCGTTAAAGAGGGTTTCATTTGTGTATAGGTTTAGTCGTTGTTCAAAGACTTGAAGTGAAGGGTATGTTGCTATGATACTGCAAAACGAGCAAATCTCGATCTATATCATACAGGAATATGATGCATTTTAACTCATATTAGAAGAGAACCTTGTTTTTTACCTTCCATGAACTGCAATCACAGGGTTTGTTTTTCTTTTACCTTCAACTTTTACACGTAAGAAAAAAGATTCTCACTGAGATACTTTCAAATGATTCAACATGATCCTTATGGTAATCTTTGTCCATCTGGGGACAGAGACATTATTTGTAGGTTTGCTAAGCAACATTATCTATGCTACTCTGTGTGTGAAAGAGAGAGAGAGTAGAAGAGGATTAGTGTAATAGTGAAATAGAAAGGAGAAAGCCGAGTGTGACAGTGAAAAAAGAAAGGGAGCAGAGGTATTGACATTTCAAATCGATAGTTTGTTAGAAAAGCAAACATTCTTCTGCTGTAATGGTTAGTTTGAAATTCACACCAACCTCTTTTCTTCTTTTAACAGAAAAAATGACGAAAGGAATGGTACACAATGAATAGATAACGAAGAGTATATATTTTTTTTGATAAGAAAGATAATGAAGAGTATATTAAATTAAAAAAAGATTTGTACTCTATTGTTGGGTCAGGTTCATTGTGATAATTTAAATTTTTATGGCAATATTATCCTTGGATTGTTAATTTGCTTTGTAGGTTTTATTTATTTATTTATTTATTTTTTTACCAATGCAAAAGTTCGACCAAGATTCGTGGATTCTCTCTCGCCCTTTGTCGCACCTCCGATGATACTTCCGATAAGGGTTTGAGTGGTTTGTGAGGGTGAGCAGGGTGTCCAGGGTTCTAGGGATCTTTCCAGAGGGGAGGGTGGGATCGTTTGGGGGAGGTGTGATGGAGGAGCAGAATCCCGAAGGAAAGTTCCCTTAGTCCTTTGAAATCCCATGACCTGGCTTAGAAGAAATGACGATACAGAGACAGCTGCGTGTTAGGATAGAGAACAAGGTTTTTTCGTGTTACTTCGACAAGAATTATAGAGGAAGGGTTGTCAAAATTCAAGAAGACCATCTTAGGAAGTGACATGCCCTATCTGCGGAGGAAATCGTTCTGGTGTGGATTTCGGACTTGATTGACGACCTTCTCCATGCCCCAGCCACGCATAAGTTCTTCAGGAAGACTGATTGTAATAATGGCTTCATCTGGATTCAAAAAGTAGCGAACAAGCGGGGAAGTTTCCTAGAGATAACCAAAGTAGTGAACTCCGGGGGCAAACATAATATGGTAATCCCGACAGGAGTGCATTTTAAGGGATGGGAAAATTTCTCAAATTTGTTGAAAGACTTTGTGAGCGGAAAAGAAGAAGAGGTCGAACAAAAGGAGGATAAGGATAGGCTAAGAGGGGATAGTAGTAAGAAATCGTTTGCAGACATAGTCCAAGAAACTAAAAAGAAGGAAAACAAAAAAGCGCAAACCTCCACCCTGTATAGTAGGAAGGAAAAAACAGAGGAGTGGAGAAACGTATTTATGCCAAGAGCCTGTTGCGAGGAAGTTAGGAAAATTGATTGGAATGGGGTGATTATCATCACTAAAAGAGACTTCCACGACGAATGAGGCAGAATTTTAGATGTTTTGCAGCAACAATTAATGGAACCTCTTGTCATCAACCCATTTCAACCAGATAAATCTCTGCTTAAATGTCCGTCTAAGGACCTGGCCGAAATATTAACTAAAAACAGGGGATGGGTAAGCTTCGGGCCAATAATACTGAAGGTCGAGAGATGGAATTAGCTGAATCATGGGAGGATTAACGTTGTGCCGTGCTACGGAGGGTGGATTAAAATACGTAACCTCCCTTTGCATTTATGGAAGTTAAAAACATTTATAGCAATTGGAGAATGTCTGGGAGGCTTCATTGAATACGCTGAAGAGAACTCTTTTCTCATTGATTGCGTGGAGGCAAAAATTAAAATTAGGAATAATTATTGTGGGTTCATCCCAGCGGAAGTGAAAGTCAAAGAAAGAGGCGAGATATTTAACGTGCAGATAGTCACGTTCCAAGAAGGAGATTTGCTCGTGAATAGAATTGTCGGAATTCATGGTAGCTTCTTGCCGGAGGTGGCTCACGCCTTCCACAAGGGCCCTGCAGATCCGGAGTTTAGTCCCACGGACATATGGAGGATCGAAAATGTAAATGATTATCCGATGGTTAATATCCAAGAAGTACTAGCTGAGAGTGAGATCTCAGAGAGACAGTTGGAAAGCAATGATGAAAATTTCGAATTGTCCCGCCAAAAGGTTAATGAGACATCTGGTGTGGAATACGAAAAGGATAATTGTAATGGGTGGCAACATGATGGTAAATAATGGCAAATATAGCAATTTTTAAAAATATTTGCAAATATGGCAAAAATTTTTAATTAATTTTTTATATTCCTAAATTGCCCCTGCCCCTGATTGGGAGCACATATTTTTTTTTTATTGATAGAAATCTTCTATCAGACTTTCTATCACTGATAGAAAAATTTTCTATCAGTGATAGAAATAGATTCTATCAGTGGTAGAAACATTTTCTATCAGTGTTAGAATAAAGTTTCTATCACTGATAGAAAAGCTTTCTATCAGTGATAGAAAAACTGATTGGCGCGCGCATCTTCTTCTTCCTCGTCAATTTTATATATATATATATATTGATAGAAATCTTCTATGATAAAAAGTCTTTCTATCTTCTATCAGTGGTAGAAAAATGATAGAAATCTTCTATGATAGAAAGACTTTATCAGTGGTAGAAAAATTTTCTATCAGTGGTAGAAAAATTTTCTATCAGTGATAGAAAGTTTCTATCACTGATATTTCTATCACTGATAGATTATATCAGTGGTAGAAACATTTTCTATCAGTGATAGCAAGTTTCTATCACTAATAGAATAAAGTTTCTATCAGTGATAGGAGATTTCTATCACTGATAAAATCTATCAGTAATAGAAAAACTGATTGGCGCGTGCATCTTCTTCTTACTCGTCTATTTTTTTATATATATTGATAGAAATCTTATATGATAGAAAGTCTTTTTATCACTGATAGATTCTATCAATGGTAGAAATATTTTCTATCACTGATAGAAAAGCTTTATATCAGTGATAGAAAATATCAATGATAGAAACTTCTATCACTGATAGAAAGTTTTTCTATCACTGATGGGCATTTTAGTAATTTTACTTTTCTGATGGTGAGATTTTGCCATTTTTGCAAATATTTCTGTTGGCTGCTACTTTTGCAATTAGTTTGGGCCATTTTGCTACTTTTGCAACCGACCCATACGAAAATGGACATAAATCCAAAGGGAAAGCCCAAATTAATAGCCAGACACAGGCCAAAATGAGAAAAGCCCATTAAACAATGAATACCCAAAGCCCATCAGAAAAAGGAAAAAATGGGTCTCATTCGCTCAAAAAGCCTAGGTAACCACCTTTAAAAAAGGGAACCCCTAATATACGGATAAGGAGAAAACTCCACAAAAGATCAACACGACGAACGAATGGGTTGGCGATATTGGTCTAGACTTAGACTTTTCTTTATCCAGTCCAGCCAGTAGAGAGTTCGAAAAAGATCATGAAGAAGCAGGGGGGCCTCGAAGAGAAATCAACAAATAAAGATATGGAGGATTACCAGAACGGTTTTATAAATGAAGAACATGAGATGGGGACATTCCAATCAGCCAACCTAGAATAAACCCAGGAATCCCCTCAGAGAAATAGCTATATTCCAGAAAGTCCGATGAATGTTGAAATAGTTAGAGAACAAAGCCCAGGTCCTGATAATCAAAGAAACGAAAACCCGAAGGCCCTGGCAGTTATAACACCTCAGGATAATCAAGCAAGCTACAAAAACGGAACGAATTTAGAGGGCTTTACAATTAGCAAAGAAATTGTCCTCACTTTGAGAAAAAAACAACTTGTGTATTAGACCAATAGCAAATTCAAACGTGAAAAAAGGAAACACCACCCAAAGGAGGAGAAATAGAGAGATGACTATCCTCCTAAGAACTTGGGAGAAAGAGGCAGAGGACAACTTAGAAATAGAAGTTAACCAGGGGCTCGAGAATTCGCTTGAATGTGTAGATGGGGACGAAATAGTGTCCTTATGAAGATTCTTTCGTGGAACGTGAGAGGGCTAGGCATGAGGTCAAAAAGTGCCCTTATTAAAGACCTCCTTAGAAGCTTTAATCCGGATATAGTTTTTTTTGCAGGAATCTAGACTTGCTGTGATTGACAGAAGTGTTATTAAATCCATCTGGAGTTCTAGACATGTTGGGTGGATGTCCTTAGGTGCGCAAAATTCGGCTGGGGTATCCTTGTGATGTGGAAAGAGAACGTGGTGGAGGTGGTTGACTATGTTATGGGGGCCTATTCTGTCTCCCTAAATTGCATCTTCCATGGCCGGGTTGAAGGGTGGGTGATAGGGGTTTATGGTCCTTGCCGTTATAAGGAAAGAAAGTGGTTTATAAGAGAGCTACTTGACCTCTTAGGGGCTGTGCCAGGGCGTTTGGTGTGTAGTAGGAGACTTTAACATGACCAAATGGCTGGGTGAAAGGCTTAACGCTACTCGTATATCTAGATGTATGAAGAATTTCAACAAGTTCATTAGCACGGCAGAGCTGACTGATCCCCCAATGTCCAATGGGGAATTCACGTGGTCTAGAATGGGGGAAAGAGTGGCGGCATCAAGAATTGATAGGTTCCTCATTTCTAACCTTTGGGGGGCACCTTTAGAGAGTTCAAAGTTGAAAGATTGCCCAGACCTACCTCAGACCATTTCCCCATCATGATGCATATTGGGGCGTTCAAGTGGGGACCCATCCCCTTTAGATTCGAAAATATCTGGCTTGAGGACCCTGAATTCAAGAGGTCTATTGAATCCTGGTGGAATGCCTTGAATCCTAAAGGTTGGGCAGGTTTTAAATTCATGGAAAATCTCAAAGGACTGAGAACTAAGATTAAAGAGTGGAATAAAGAATCCTATGACAAGAAGGTTAAAAAGGAAGAATGAAGTTATTAAGCAAATTGAGCAGATAGATTTATTAGAAGAACAGGCGATTATACTCCCTCAACAATTTATCGAAAGGAAGAGAGGCTTAAGGCAGAGCTCTTGGATATTACTATCAATGAGTAGAGGTCCCTCAACCAAAAGTGCAAGATTAAATGGCTCCATGATGGCGATGAAAATACAACTTTCTTTCATAGATGGGCCTCGATGATGAAAGGTAGGGCTCACATTTCGCTGTTAGAGAATGAGAGTGGGGAGATCCTCTCCTCCGAAGAAAATATAGAAATGGAAGTGTTGGGCTTTTACTCCAAACTTTATGAGAATGACCGTGAGTCGAGATTTGTGATAGATGGGATGGATTGGTCTCCAATTGATGACATCCATAGGGATTTGTTAGAAGTGAACTTTAGTGAGGAGGAGATATTTAAGGCTATTCAGGGCATGGGCAATATGAAATCTCCGGGGCCGGATGGGATGACGGGATAGTTTTTCAAAAAATTTTGGAACATCTTGAAGCCCGACCTCGTAGAGGTGTTCCAAGAATTTTTTTAAAAACGAAATCATTAATAAGCGGACTAACGAGACTTATATTTGCTTGATCCCCAAGAAGAAGAATGCTGCTAAGGTCAGGACTTTAGACCAATCAGCTTGGTTACCTCCCTTTACAAGATTATAGCAAAAGTTTTGGCTGAGAGACTTAAAAAGGTGCTGCCCCTCACCATCAGCAACTGCCAAGCAGCCTTTGTGCAAGGCAGGCAAATCTTAGATGCCATTCTGGTGGCGTCCAAAGCCGTGGAAGATTGTAAGGCTAAGAAGAAGAAAGGCGTGTTGATGAAATTAGATTTGGAGAAGGCCTACGACAAAGTCAGCTGGAACTTCCTTGATGCTGTGCTTGATTTGAAAGGCTTTGGCAAAGTTTGTAGAAAATGGATAGCTGGATGCCTAAAAAAGACTAACTTCTCAGTGATGATAAATGGGAAGCCAAGAGGTAAAATCATGGCTACTAGAGGGTTGAGACAAGGAGACCCCCTTTCTCCCTTCATTTTCACCATTGTGGGGGATGCTATATCCAGATCGGTGCAGTACTGTATGGAGAAAAATACCCTGAAAGGCTGGGAGGTTGGCAGGAACAAAGTTCTGGTCTCTATTCTCCAATACGCCGATGATACGCTAATTTTCTGCCCCAATAATGAGGAAGACATTAGCAGATGGTGGGACATTTTGACAGCCATCCTTGCAGGCTCGGGTCTCTCCATAAACAAAGCCAAGACGACTATGATTGGGATTAATACCCAAGGTGAAGAGGTAAAGAAATGGGCTGATAATGTTGGTTGCCATGAGGAGTTCCTTCTAATTAATTACCTGGGATTCCCACTTGGTGGGAATTATAAACGTAAAGCCTTCTGGGAGCCTTTGATTGATAAGTTCAAGCTTAAGCTTGATAATTGGAGAAAATTCCCCATCTCTAAGGGAGGAAGAATGACATTAATTCAAGCGGTCCTAAATAGCATTCCTCAATACTTTTTCTCCCTTTTAAAAGCCCCCAAATCAGTAACAAAGACCATGGAGAAGATCAGCAGGGATTTTTTATCGAATGGGGGAAAGTATAAGTCGGGAAGCAACTTAGTTAAATGGGAAGGGACAGCTCTTCCGATAAAGCAAGGCGGGCTAGGCGTGGGAGCCTTAAATCAAAGGAATGAGGCTTTAATTACTAAATGGCTATGGAGATTTACACACGAGAAAGATTCTTTGTGGAGAAAAGTAATAATTAGCATTCATGGGGTGGATCCTTTTGGATGGAAGTTTGGTGACATTTCGAAAAGAAAAAGATGCAGCCCCTGGATCGACATTGCCAAAAACTATACTGCCTTTGATCAGTTTGTTAAGTTCTCTCTCAATTGTGGGAAAAACATTAGATTTTGGGAAGATAGATGGTGTGATAATGAAACTCTCCAAGCTTTCTTTCCTGATTTGTATGCCCTCTCCGGGAAAAAAAGGTAAATCTGTATTTGATTGTTGGGATCAGGCGCATCAAACTTGGAACTTGGCTCTTCGAAGAGGGCTGTTTGACAGGGAATTAGATAATTGGATGATACTGGTGGAGAAAATCAGCAATGTCCAGTTAAATTCCAATCCGGACAGTATTTGGTGGCAGCTTGATAATAGCGGTAAATACACAACCAAATCCTTCTTCCACAAAACTATCAAAGGCCGGGTCAAGATCAGTCAAAACTTGATCAACCTTATCTGGTTGCATAAAAGTCCCAAAAAAGTTAAAGTGTTTTTGTGGTCAGTGGCGTTTCGTAGCATTAATATGGACGAGAAGTTACAAAAGAAGTTTCAGCACCGGGCTCTCTCTCTCTCAGGTTGCAGGATGTGTCTAAAAGAGGGGGCAGACTTAGATCATTTGTTTATACATTGTGAGTTTGCTGGGAAAGCTTGGAACTTCATTGTTGGGCTGTTGGGCATCTCCTTTTGCCTTCCTAGTAAGGTGGAAGATTGGTTGGAAGAGGGGCTCAACGCTTGGAACTTGTCTAAGAAAGCTAGAGTGGTGGTCAACTGTGCTTTTAGAGCCACCATTTGGGGTATATGGAAGGAAAGAAAGTCTAGATCGTTTGAAGATAAGTCTTCTAGCTTCGATTCTTTTTGTAATTTTGTACAAAATACGGACTCTTGGTGGATTTCTCTCAACAAGATTTTTTGTAATTATAGCTTACTTATGATAGCTAATGACTGGAAGGCCCTTTTGAGATAGTGTTCGGGCAGGGGCTTCCTCATCTCCTGGCCCCTAGGCTGTTTTATTTCTTGTCAGCTGAATGAAATCTATCTCTTGATGTTTCTAATCAAAAAAAAAAAAAAAAAAAAAAAGAGAAGATTATTATTTTTTTCCTGTTAAAATTATTAACCATACTTTCCTGTTCTAGGCGCAAGCAGCATGGTGTGTATGCATCATATATGTTCGGCCCTATAGGTAAACAGATTAAGGTACAAATAGGAGCTGTTTCGATGATTCTCATCTTCATAATTTTGTTTTAACGATGGTTTTATATTGATCGTATTATACAATTAGTCTTCAGAAATTATGTTTGTGACTTGAAGTTTTATAGGTTATCCTATTAGATACTAGATATCACCGTGATCCGATGTTTAGTGATGGAACTATCTTGGGTACTGCTCAATGGACGTGGCTGGAGAGAGAGCTTAAGGGTCCGGAGTCGGCAGTTACTATAATTGGGTCATCCATTCAGGTGTCCCAAGCCTACTCTGTCTACTAGCTTTTAGCTTATGCACCTTTTTCTGTGGATCTGTTCTTACACTTGTTCAGCGATAAGTTTTATCATAAGACTTTTCTTCTCTTCCTTGCGTAACTTAGCCGTTGGCAGCTTTATTTTTATGAGTTCATCTCCCAGTTATTCTGCAATTCAGGTTATATCAAATCTTTCAGCAACCACCAGGCCATTGTTCTATTTGGAGTCATGGGGACGTTTCCCGAAGGATAGAGATCTCCTTTTCAACTTGATTGAGGATAGCAAGGTAAAAATCTTTAAGGCATGCCTGTGCTCCTATTTTCTATTCCAGCACCCCGCTCTTCAGTTAAATTAACGAACTGCAAACCAAAAGGAAAAAAGAAGAGAGAAATCTTCGTAATTTGTAATTTAAAAAACAATCTACTTCATTGAAGTAAAAATTTGTCTGTAACAATTTAGTGTCCATGCTTTAAAATTGACAACTATTTAGTCATTGAAATTTAGCACCTAACGATTTAGTTCCTGTAGTTTAAAAATTTATAACAATTTAGTCCCAATCGTAAAAAATTTCATAATAGTTAAGTGTTGTTTTTTATATTATGTAATGATTTAGTTTTTGTAGTTTATAAACACACTTGATTCCTCATCAATTTGTCTATTTACATATATAAGAAATTCTATTAAATCTTAACAACATTTTTTAGGATAAGAACTAAATTATTACAAAATTTTAACTACGGTGACTAAATTGTTATGTACTAAAGTTCAAGGATTGAGGCTAGAAGACAATCATTACTCAGGTAGATGGACCAAAAAGTATTTTTTAACCTAATTTATATATCGTATGAAGGAAAGTTCCACCATGCATTATGTCTTTTCTTTCTTTCTTTTTATGGATTAAGAGAAAAGGAGTTTTCTTTATAAGCGGAGATGTTCATTTTGGGGAAATTTCACGCTATGATTGCGCGGTTGAATATCCGCTATATGACATTACCTCAAGTGGTCTGACCCAAGCAGTTGAAAGGGTACTTCCGCCACCATTACAATTTCTAGTGGGGTTTCTTGCGTGGTTGACGCCATCTACAATGAGAGTTATGAAAAGCAACTGCAGATACAAATCCTGCACGTTCGGTATGCACATGTCACTCTCTTAATGTTTAGATTAAATGTTCTTCACTGTTTCTCACCTCCTGTTCGTGTACAAATTCTCGGTTCCTTTTAGGCCAACCAAATTTTGGAGTCGTTGAAATTGATTGGGATGCAACTCCAGTAAGAATTAAAATGGAAGTGCGGGATACAAATGGACTTACCGTGGTAGGTGTAAACATCTCTTTGAGTTCATTGGGTCCAGGAAACAGTGAGTATTTGTCCAGTAGTAATACTGGAGAACATCGGAGGCATTGTCTTCTGGAAGTTAATTTGGGATGGATAGTCCGAAATCGCCTGGCAATTTTGTTTTATAGTATCTTGACTTGTAAGTTTCGAAATGTGCAATTTTGATTTGAAATTCTTTGCTATTAAATTTTAACTATGAGAAACTTTAACCCAGTACCAGTAGTGATGGTTTGTTTACTTCAATATTGCAGTACTGCTTCTCGCTTTGATGGGAATTGCTTATGTGGCCACATTGGCATGCAGAAGCTGCCAACGCAAATGCAAGCGTGACTAACCGGGTTTTCCCCCCCTTTTTTTCTTGTGGGTGTGGATGGTGATTAGAGATAATTGGGAAAAAAGAAAAAAAAAAAAGAGATTTACTGCAGAATTGCAGATGGCTATTTTTAGACCTCTTTTCTGAAATATAGCTTTATCTTTTTTAAAATATCAAAGTTATTTAGAATATTTAAACTATATAATGCGTAATTCTCATTTCCGTTTTACCTCATCATACGTACATAAAAAGTGTCAAATAGGTTCTCAAACTTTCAATTTTGTGTCCAATAGGTTAAACTTTCACTTTTGTGGCCAATAGGTCTCTCAACTTTCAATTTTTAAAATTCGAAGGCCTACTAAATACAAAATTAGAAGTTTATGGTCCCAGTAGACATAAAATTCAATTTTATATCTAATAGATTAGTCAATTTTCAAAAATCTCAAATGTGATAAGGATCTATTAGATACAAAATTAAAAGTTCAGGACCTATTAGACATTTTAAAGTTTAGAAACCTAATAGACACATGATTAAAAGTTTAGGCATCTATTAGACATTTTTGAAAGTTTAGAGATCTAATTGATAATTTATAATGGCATAAAATTGTTGAAATGGCAGGAATCAAAATAAATAAATAAATAATTCCCATGTACGAACAAACACTATTATATTTAATCCCCTAACACATAGGAAACCTTAAACAGTAGGGCTTCTGAAACTTGGAATTGAGTAGACAATGACCATCATCCCATCATATTCATATTCATGTTTGCAAATGTCGCATTCCTCACTTATGTTATGTTATCATTGAAAAGGTAATCCTGACTGTACTTAATTAAATATCAGATAAACTAACGAAACATTACTCCCCAATCGTGATTCATTACCTTAAGCATGGGTTAGATAGCTGCTTTTTGTTTTTCTTTCCCAACTATTATATATATATTTGAAATAATAAGATAGAATAGAAACCATAAATATTGCATTTCAAAAAAAAAAAAAAAAAAAAAAAGAAACCATAAATATTGTAGAAACAAGAAAACATTAGTGGCAAATTAGAAAAGAAAACAGAAGAGATAAACCCTTTTCAGAAAGAGAAAAAAAAGGGGTATTCTGTGATGGGCGTAAACACGGTCGCAGATGGGTGACCCATGCGATGCGGATGCGATGCCATGGTTTCACATTATCTTTCAATTGAATGGCCTCCAAAGCCCCTCCCGCAGTCCCGCTGACCCTGACCGACATTTTTATTTACTAATTTTAAAATTTTCATCTCGATCGCCCTCTCGTTAATCCAATTCCGACGTCGTGGAAAATATTAAGTGGATATTAAATTGGAAACAGATGGTGATTTCGGAAGTGGAAAATTTTGTCACCCGTAGAAATGAATCTAAAATTACACTTAGAATTTGTTGGTTTCTTTACAGGGGAGAAATGAAATTAACAAATATATCAGAGCCGGAGGAACATACCCACACAAAATTCGGGGGTTGAAGAGCTTAGTCCCTACAGAACGGTGCCTTCATAGATGGTGCTCAATCTGAGCTTAAAGGAACGAACCGCCATCTTAGCCCTTCTGGATGTCAATCTCTGCAATTTTTTAACGGAGGAGGAGGAGGCAGGGGCGTCCTTCTTGGAGTTTGAGATGGAGGGGGCGGGTGCGGGTGCGGGTGCGGGTGCGTCTGCGTGTTGTTCGGAATCGGAATCGGAGGGGTTGAGGATGAGGAGGGGAGAAATACGACCCTTTTTACGGCGGAGGGGATCATTCTGGAGGGCGAGGGTGGCTTTGACGGCCAAGGCGGCCATATCGGAGGCGGTCAAACGGTGGTGGAGGTGGGAGGAAGGAAGAAGGAAATAGATGTGATTAGCGTGGAGGAAGTCGTGGAGAGGCAGAGGCGGAATGAATTGGTCGTAGTATAAGAGGTCGGAGTTGCAGAGGAAGGAGTCGGAAGTGGAAGAAGAGGAGTTTTCGGTCTGGAGAACGCGGGAGACGGTGATGGGAACAGGGTATTCGCGGAGGTGGCCTTGCAAGGAGATCACTTTGGCGGTAGGAGGAGGCGGAGGCGGAGGAGGGGCCTTGTGATTGTTAGACAAACAGCCGCCCATCTAAACTCGTTTCGTTTCGTTTCGTTTCGTAGACCAATTGGCAATTACAATTAGAATGGGTGGACATTCAACCTTGTATATTTATGTATGTACGGTTGGCAATGTGATAATCATGTGAGGTAAGTGATGAGGAGGAAACAGAAGCAGAGTTGCGTCATTTAAACAAACTACCTTTCAACTTTCAACGCGCTCCTTTCCTTTCTATTTAATACTAAAAACTAAAACTAAAACTAAAACCGACCCAAAAATAATTGTCAACGGAAACGGACACCGCATCCCAAACACACGAATATCAGCTCTATCTTGTTTCCCAAGCCAACCCTCTGCACATAGAAATTAAATACAATATAACAAAGGGTTTTTTTTTTTTTACTCATATTTCAATCCATCCATCCATTCACACTTGCTGCTCATGGATTCTGGATCATTAAACACAATGTTAATATAAGTGATTTTTCATTTTATTTTCCTACTTAGTTTGGAAGAATCACTTTGTAATTTTCTTACTATTTCAGTGGAACTTGAGAAAGAAGAGTAATATTATTTAGGTAATTTTGAGTTTGATTTTTAATAAAGTCAAGTAAAAATAATTATGAATGACTCGTTGAATGTCTAAATTGATTAACTTGTAAAAATTTAAGATTTTAATTGATACAACATAGGAGTTTAAGAGCATAAATTGATTTTTCTTTTTGATATTGGAAAAGTACTTGTGGTTGCCTTATTAGTCCAAGTGGCTGACGGTAGAAAAGGAAAATATATAGACACACATTACCTACGGGTATGACTATCCTTAATTAACTCGGCACCATCACCATGATTTTGATTATCATTCTCAATATTATATTATTCCATGCAGATGCAATCGTCCTTCGTCGACTACACATTCACTCTCACATTTCCACACCACCAATTCTGTTGTTTACTGAAATCCTTCCTTGTAAAAAAAATAGCTTTATTTCTTTGTTTGTTTTCTTACCAAATTTATGATGACTATGGGGATTATATTTTATATTTTCAGATTCACTTAAAATAAATAAATTCAGGGAATATTATGTTTATGTAATGATTTATATAATGTTTGATGGGGTGGTTGTTTTGTACATTGACGTGGAAAAAACAATATACTATGACTGAATCCTCTATTTTTTTTTTTTTTTTTTTTTTTTTTTTTCGCTACGCTGCTTCGGAGATGATGTCTCAAAGCTCCACCAGTAACGCTGCTGATGACTTGTTGCCGGCAAATCAGATCTTCAGTCCGGGTAACAAAATTTCAATAGTCAAGTTAACTGACGAAAATTTTTTATTATGGAAGTTTCAGATACTGTTTGCCCTTGAGGGCTATGATTTAGAGACGCATCTAGAGGATGATCCTCCTCCGAAGTACTTGGTTTCCGCTCCTGCTTCCGCTGAATCCTCTTCAAGTGATACCTCTCAACTGCCTAAAACAACAAATCCAGCCTATGCCGTTTGGAAGAGGCAGGATAAAATTATCTCCTCTTGGCTAGTTGGATCCATGTCTGAAGATATTTTACACCAGATGATACATTGCACAACGGCAAAAGAGATTTGGACCTGCCTTACTCAAATCTTTACATCCAGAAATTTAGCTTAGATGATGAAGTTTAAGACTAAGCTTCAGACCATACAAAAGGGAGGTATGTCTCTTAAAGAATATTTTTCAAAAATTCAACAGTATGTAGATGCCTTAGCTGCTGTGGGTAAGCCTGTCGACACTGAGGATCATATCTTGTTTATTCTTGCGGGTCTTGGTTCTGATTATGAATCTATGGTGTCGGTTATTTCTGCTAAAATTGGTCCTCAGTCTGTCCAAGAGGTTATTTCTCTTCTCCTTACTCATGAAAACAGGATTGAAAGCAAACTTTCCACCACTGAAAATTCTCTTCCCTCTGTTAACTTAACTGTTGGTTCGAAATCTAATGAATCTGATTCTCAGAAGCAAGTTGCAAATCAGTATTCTCAGAATTTCAGTGGTGGAAACCGTGGCCGTGGAGGTGGACGTTCTGGTTCAAACAGGGGAGGCCGAACTTGGAACAATAGGGGCCGTGTTCAGTGTCAGTTGTGCGGCAAGTTTGGCCACACTGCTCAGAAGTGCTACTTCCGTTATGCACCATCGGGTTCCAACAACTCCCCTGGTTCTTTTAATACGTCTTTTAATAATTTTAACCGTCCTCCTCAATTTCCTCAGATGTCAGCTATGCTTACTGCCCCTGATATTAATCAGGATACTCACTGGTATCCCGACTCTGGTGCAACAAATCACTTGACTCACAGCTTTGGAAATCTTGCGGTAGGTACCGAATATGGTGGCGGTAACCAGGTTCATGTAGGGAATGGAGCAGGTTTGCCTATCCTTAACTTTGGCTACTCTTCTTTCCCTTCATCTACTTGTGATAAACGCATATTTCATTTAAACAATCTTCTTCATGTCCCTACCATTACTAAGAATTTGATTAGTGTTAGTCAGTTTGCAAAAGATAATGGTGTCTTCTTTGAATTTCACCCTACTTTGTGCTATGTGAAGGATCAAGTATCTGGTCGGGTTCTGCTCCAAGGGACTCTCCATGATGGTCTCTATAGTTTCAACCTCTCTGTTCGTCAGTCTCAGCTGTCTAAGAAGGACACCGCAGTGCAAGCTCTCTGTTCCACTTCTCCCTTGCCTTATTCTCCTTCTGTTTTATCTGTTTCCTTAGCATCGGATTTAAATTTATGGCACAGGCGCTTAGGCCACCCTAGTTTGGCTATTGTTAAGAGTGTTCTTCGTTCTCACACTCCTCATGTGTCTATAAATAATGATTTCAAGTTTTGTAATTCCTGTGCCATGGGAAAAACTCATAGTTTACCTTTCTCTGAATCTACCACTGTGTACACGGCTCCCCTACAACTTATTGTGTCTGATCTATGGGGACCAGCTTACTTACCCTCTCTTAATGGATACAGATACTATATTTCCTTTGTTGATACTTTTAGTCGTTATACTTGGATTTATTTTTTGAGACAAAAGTCTGATGCTCTTTCTGCCTTCATCAAATTTAAACTTCATATTGAAAAATTACTTGGTCTCTCCATTTTGAATTTTCAGATTTTCATGTCCTTACACATCCAAACAGAATGGTATAGTCGAAAGAAAACATAGACACATAGCTGACACAGGTTTAGCTCTTCTTGCCCACTCACATATACCTTTAAAATTCTGGGATGAGGCTTTTGCTACTGCGGTCTCCTGTCCTTAATCATAATAGTCCTCTGGAGTGTCTTTTTCAAAACCAATTGGCAATGAGTGGAGTGACCCTTGTAGCTTATATATTGTGAGGTCTCCACCAATCTTTTCAATGTGGGATCCTCAACATGCCCCCTCAAGATGGTGCCTCTTTGGGTTCACCATTCTTGGATCGGATCCCAATTTTTTTTTTATTGGACCGAATACCCGTTTGGGTTTAATGGGCTCTGATACCATATTAGATAATATGGGCTTCCATCTCAAAACCAATTGGCAATGAGTGGAGTGACCCTTGTAGCTTATATATTGTGAGGTCTCCACCAATCTTTTCAATGTGGGATCCTCAACAATTACAAGTTCGGTCTTTGAACAAGTATGTGTTTATTCGGTCCTTAAACGTTTTTTTTTTTTTGAACATCGGTTCTTGAACTTTTAAAAGTGTCTAATAAGCATAAACTTTAAAGATTTAAAGATTAGCTAATCTCCGAGATATAAAATTGAATTTTATGTCTAATGCGATCCTAAACATTTGACTTTGTATCCAGTTTAGGTCAATGACTTGTTAAACATGAAATTGAAAGTTGACTCTGTGTCTTGTTAGTTCATCATAATTCTATCGAACACAAAATTGAAAGTTTAAAGATGCATCAAACACTTTTTAAAGTTCATGGACCGATTCGATACTTTTTGAATTAAACAAAAAATGAACACAAACCTAAAAGTTTATAGAATAAATTTTGTAATTTAACTTATTCTTAATAATTTAGTGTTGAAGTAATTAGATATGAGAAGATCACTGGCTCACATGGGTCAAATATTAGTTTTACAAAAGATAGGAATACGTTTTTTCGTGATTGAAATGTCTTTTCACTTGTCCAATCATATTACAACCCATGAATTTGTAAAAATTGTGTAATAAGTCTCTTAATTTAAAAAGTATCTACTAGATTTATTTATAAGAGACTTTTAATGTGTATCTATTGGATGTATCTTGACAAGAGTGTTATTAGGATAGAAATGGGGGATTAACGATATAGAGAATTTGTTATGGTTTTTTTTTTTTTTTTTTATTATAAAATATAAATAGAGGGTGAAAGGAGGAAGGTAGGGAATTGAATAGTTTAGTGGCTTAAGGCATATTTGAATAATATTTTGGCTGTGTTTGGATTGTATCAGGTATCAGCTTCCTTCCTCCCTTGTTCACGTCCATATTGATTATTGAATGAATACAAAAGCAGAGGCAGACAGTAGCCCACATCAATCAACTTGCAAGAGGAGAGGCTGATGGCGTCAATCTTGGCAACTGCCAAAACACCATTGTACAGAAACTTCTTTGCATTTTCTCAAAACCACTCTCATACTTCCAACAAACCGTCTATGCAGCAGGGCTTTTGAAGATTTAAATACAGTCCTAATATTATTAAGGATGTCAAGTGAAGAAAGAGTAGATTGATGTAGAAGAAGAAGAAGAAGAAGAATTGATCCATTCAAATGCAGATGCCAGATGGAGCCACTTATTGGGCTTGCCTTCACTTGTAAATATTCATTTCACATCGCTCTTCCTCTAAGGGAAAATTACGTCCCATCTAGCCATCCCCAAAGCTTCTGCGTTTGCCCATATATATGATACAACTTTTTCTCAACAACAAATATACATATACACTCCATTCCATACATGCCTACCAATATCCGTGGCAATTAGACATTGAACAAAGCTGCTCTGCTCATTTCTTCTGCCCCTTTAAATTTATCAACTTTATTAAAAGCAAGAACAAGATCAAGAGCTGAGCAAGAGAAATTCCCATAGTCCCAATGTCCAATCAAATCAATTTTTGTCAACAATACAATAAAATTGAAAGGCTAAAGCTAAGAGTTGAAAGAATGAAACAAGTATAAAACAGTCCCTCAATGAAACAAGTATAAACTAGTCCCTCAATCCACTCCCCTCAGCTAATTGTAATTACCTTTATCAACAACAATACAACAGCAACATCATTACAATCTTAAAAGCAACTGTTCCTTTTCTATCCTTGGATTCAAAATGATTGTTCTGTTACCACTTCCAGGGTAGATGAGTAGCTGAGGAGGAGTAAAGTTTGGGCAAGTATAATTCCACTCCTCCCGTCATTACTACATCCACATCCAGCAGAAAGCTTGCGAGTGTCATTCGAATTTTCCCCCTATTCTGTCCGCAACACATAAATTCATTACTTATACTTACAATTCACACATTCCCACAACCAATTTGCAACTGATCTTCTTGTGTTTTACTGAAATCAGGAGAAGCGCTTTGCATTAGCAGTACCAATGGCGCTGAGCTCGAATTCTTTGATGGTGCCACCAAGCTTCTTCATCTTATCATCGTATACAAAGGGGATTTGGTTGAAGATTGTGACGTTATTAACAGCGGAGATGGGTAGGAATTCCCTGCACAGTTCCCCTCTCACCATGATGGAGTTGTGGTAATGATAGTATCTAATCTTAGACTCTGTTTTATGCGTTGTTTTCCCAATCACATTTTCCGACATGTGTACCCCTGTAGCATACGCGTTCTTAGCCTGTATCGCGTACTTTCGATCTCTCCGGATTCCAGTTTTTGTGTCTCTGAACAGCAGCTTTTCAAAACCCCATTTCCTGACAGGAAACACATATACATATACACATAATCAACAACACAAACTCATGCCAAATTCAACAAGTATCTTCCAAACTAAAGCCATACACAAGCGAAGTGACTATCAACATAATTTTCGACAAATATAATCGAGCAAGTACCTGGAGTAATTTTGAGCGGAATCGTTCAAACACAGCATACTGGACATAGGGTTTTGCACGATTGTAAATTGAGTATATTCCGAAAACTCTTCCAACACAGACTCCAAGGTGTTGCCCTCAGGCAAATAGATGTACTCGTCCACATCGAAATAAAAAGTCCAATTTGCTGCGTGTCGGTAGCGGTGGAGGCAATCGTTCACTACCAGGAACTGATTATAGTAATACCCATCGTATTCTGACTGTGCTCTGATGTCCTGAACAGTAACCCTTCCAGCGCGCACCCACGGCTCGAGAACAGCCCTAACCTCAGGGGAGACCCCGCCGGCGTCGTGAAACACGAAATGAGATTTAGGCCCAAAGAACCAAGCATGGTATGCCATCCATTCTCTGATCCTGGCCGCACTCAGGCTCCCGTAGAGAGACGAACCACAGTACAAATATTCATAGTCGAAAGGAGGACGGTACTTGGAGGCGTTGTAAGAGCCTGGCAATTCTTCCAGAGCAGTGAACTTTTCGTACTTCCTCTGGGACTGACCGTAGTAGGCATTAACGGTAAGCTTTCCACCTGAATTGTCGTGATTGGGATTAAGCGGAAAAGTGCAGTTGACGACGACGACGGTGTAGACACGGCCGTAGCCCCAATCGGGGAGAATCTTGTAGGCCTTGGCCCTGATGGAAGATCCATTGTTGAAGATCCACTCGCATTTGTACCAAGGATGGCCGTAGACATGAATGGGTTTGGAAGCAAGGCCGACGACGGCAAAAGTCTGGGGACCGCCTCTGTAAGCTCCCATTAAAACGAAAAGAGCGGCGGCATTACCAAATGGCTGGAAAATGCGCTTGTTGGGATCGGTTGGGCGGGTGCGAGTGGGGGTTGTGGCGTACTTTTTGGCAGCGGCAGCAGTAAAGGGAAGAGAAGTATTGGGAGGAATGGTGAGATTGGAGGTGGAGGTGGCGGCGGCGACGGTGAGATTGGTGGTGGTGGTGGTGGAGGCGGCGGAGCAGGAGCGGGCAGTGGTGAAGAGGAGATTTTGGTAGTAAAGAGGGAGATTCCAGAGGAACATGACGAGAGTGAGGGCAAGGCATGTGGCGACGAGAGACTTGGTCTCGAAACAGGTGAAGAGTTTACCGACGTGGGCGTCGGCGAGGGAGGCAGCCGGAGTGTCTTTCCTCATCGGGGAAAGGGAGGAAGGAAGGAAGGGAGAGTTTGCTTGTCTTCTGGCTGCGTCTCTTTCACTCTGCCTGTCGGTGTGTGAGTGATGGGAATGGGAATGGGAATTGGGAATGGGAATTGGGAAAGGGATGAGTGGCAATATCATATCATATTCCTCTATTGTTTTTGTTGTATTCATTCCTCATTTCCTCTTGCTTTTTCTAAAACCATTTGGGGCTCGATCTCTTGGGAATTACAAGTCTGCCACTATTTAATTTGAAAGTTTTTTCTTTTCTTTTCTTTTCTTTTCTTATCAGCTTAATTGGCGGATTATTGATTTGGAAAATTCTCCTTTTTTGTGTAGGTGTAGGGTGGTGTAGAGAATAGAAAAGTAGAGTCCAATTGGGACCCACACTGGGCCATGAACTTTACTGGAACGGTGGGGAATCATAATTAGAATATAATAATATAATATAATATTGATGAATTTTGTGTGAAGTGAAGTGGATATTTGAAAAGGAAATGTGGTGTCGTCAACTCACTATGACACCTGTTGTCCATCAGTGGGTCAAATAGGCGGAAGCGGAATACCTTTGCGATGAAGATGCCACAGCCCACAAAACTGAAAACAGAAACACAGGCAGAGAGGAGCTAGGAGCAGCTAGCCATGGGATTGGGAGCTTCATCAGGAATGGTGGTTTTACAGAGAAGGTACGCCCAATCTTTCATTCACTAACTCTCTCCAATTAAAAATGCAATCACGTACGTTCTTCACTTCTTTTATGTTTTCTGTTAAATTAGAATGGAAAGAGGACAGCCCATGAATTTAGAAGAAGAAGAAGAAGAAGAAGAAGAATAGAAGAGTGAATTAGAGTGGTTCAATAGCAGTTAACTAAATTACGGGGAAAATATAAAATAATTAAGGGGAAATTACGTGTATAGGTCATATGAAGAGATCTAATTTACACAAATATCCAAATTCTATAAATTTTTCAGCTTTGTCAATGACCGATTGAAGTTCGCCAACAAAGACATAGCTTAACTAGTACAATTTTGTACTGGTAAACTTACATATGTGTCCATTAGGTAATTTATAATTAATGAACAATAAAAAAATAGTAATGATAAAAATAAAAAATAATAATAAAAAAAAAAGAAGTTAAGGCGAAACCGTGGAATAGAGAGAAAGAGAGAAGAGTTTCTTAAATTTTTACCGGACTTCTTAAATAAACGAGAAAATGAAATTAGAAATAGGATACGAAAACATTATTAGGACTTACCATAAGTCCTAATATGTTAGAATTGGAAAGCATATGAACTCATCAAAAAAGTGATATCATTTACAACATCATTCATGTACATGAACGATGTGTGAATAGAGAATTTTAATTTGTGAGTAATGTTGGAAATGATGTCAATAATATAATTTGAGTTGAAATAAATGATAAAAAAAAAAAAAAAACATGATTGAGTTGTAAATAATATTATGTATGACTCCCGATGTTTAATATTGACTGTCATGTCAATTTCGGTTAAAAAAAAATATAGTTGAAACCTAGCTCAAGAAAGTAGAGAAGTGAGAGGAGAGGAAATGTGAGGCAAATGGATCTAAGAGTTTAATTTTACTTTTCCAAGTTTAGAGGTTGAAAATTTGATGTTTTAATAGGTCAAGGATATAATTGTTACCATTACCATACTTTAAGCATCATCATTTTTTACTAACAATCATTGGTGCTTCGACCTATTTAAAGCATGGTGCTAATGAACTTTATCGGAAAAGAAATACTAGTAGTTCAAGGCTGTCAAACTTAAAAGTAAAGCAACCATACTTTGAAGTTGAAGTTGTGGAATGGTCCCAATCCCCCATTCTGGCACTGATATGAACATGTTGGGAAAGAAAACTTGGGATGACTGGTGCCAACCAATTGCATGGCATAATTTCATTTGCAGATTTCAGACATTTGTTCTGTTGGTGTTGGTCAAAACCATACAACACATGTTGCAGCACCTAGTTAGCTGTGTGACTCTCATCCCTTTCTTCCTTGGATACTAAAAGATAACCAAGCAGGCTCTTGTTTGAAAGAGAAATAATCCAGATGGACATTAACTAAACATAAACCTAAAGATAGATAATCAAGACAATATTTCCCTATTCACAAAAAAAAAAAAAATACTAATAATAATAATAATCAAGACAACTGTACAGTGGTATAATGACAAGCAAATACAGAGGGGCATTAAATAAAATATAAACCTACAAAGCCAACAATCGGCAGACATAATGCCCTAATAGCAGAATAAGTCCTCACACAAATAAAACACATTACCCTAAGCATCCTCCACCAGTTAAAGCCGAAAATAAGTGCCTCTGCATTGGATTCAGAGGAGAATGTTTCTTTTTTTCTTTGGTAAAGTAAAATTTCTGTCAACAATACAATAAAATTGTAAGGCTAAAGCTAAAACTAGAAAGAATGAAACATAGCCCCTCAATCCACTCACCTCAGCTAATTACCTTTATCCACAACCATACATCATTACAATCTTAAAAGCAACTGTTCCTTTTCTATTCTTGGATTTAAAATGACTGTTTGGATAGATGAGTAGCCGAGGAGGAGTAAAGTTTGGGCAAATATAATTCCACTCCTACCATCATTACATCCACATCCAGAGAGGAATTCCCTGCACAGTTCCCCTCTCACCATGATGGAGTTGTGGTAGTGATAGTATCTAATCTTAGACTCTCTGTTTTATGCGTTGTGTTTCCAATTACGTTCTCCAACATGTGTACCCCCGTGGCATACGCGTTCTTGCCTTGTATCGCGTACTTTCGATCTCTCCAGATTCCAGTTTTTGTGTCTTTGAATATCAGCTTTTCAAAGCCCCATTTCCTGACCGGAAACACATATACATACACACATCCTTCAACAACACATACTCCTAACCCGAGGCCAAATGGAACAAGTATCTTTCAAACTAAACTCATAGTCCATGTCCATCAACACGACCCAATACTAACCATAAATTGTTCTCACCCAAATTTCCGACAAATATAATTAATTGAGCAAGTACCTGGAGTAATTTTGAGTAGAATCGTTCAAACACAGCATACTGGACATAGGGTTCTGCTCGATTGTAAATTGAGTATATTTTGAAAACTCTTCCAACACAGACTCCAAGCTATTGCCCTCAGGCAAATAGATGTACTCGTCCACATCGAAATAAAACGTCCAATTTGCTCCAGAGCAGTGAACTTTTCGTACTTCCTCTGGGACTGACCGTAGTAGGCATTAACGGTAAGCTTTCCACCTGAATTGTCGTGATTGGGATTGAGCGGAAAAGTGCAGTTGACGACGACGACGGTGTAGACACGGCCATAGCCCCAATCGGGGAGAATCTTGTAGGCCTTGGCCCTGATGGAAGATCCATTGTTGAAGATCCACTCGCATTTGTACCAAGGATGGCCGTAGACGTGAATGGGTTTGGAAGCAAGGCCGACGATGGCAAAGGTCCGGGGTCCGCCTCTGTAGGCTCCCATTAAAACGAAAAGAGCGGCGGCATTACCAAAAGGGTGGAAAATGCGGTTGGTGGAGTACTTTTTGGCAGCGGCAGAAGCACTGAAGCAGTAAAGGGGAGAGAGGTATTGGGAGGAATGGTGAGATTGGTGGTGGTGGTGGTGGTGGTGATAGTGATGGTGGCGTTGGTGAGGGCGGAGCAGGAACGGGCGGTGGTGAATAGGAGATTTTGGTAGTTAGGAAGGAGATTCCAGAGGAGCATGAGAAGAGTGAGGGTAAGACATGTGGCGACCAGAGGCTTCGTCTCGAGACAGCTGAAGAGTTCACCAGCCGGACCTTCTTTCCTCATCGAAAAGCTCCTCTTCTGCCTGCCCATGCCCTGTCGGTGGAATGGGAATAGGATAAGTGGCGATATCATATCGTATTATTGTATAAGAATTCATTGCTCTTTTTTCTTTTTCTTTTTCTTTTTCTTTTCTTTTTTCCTAATAGTAATAACTAATTATTATTTTTCTTCGTTTTTGGAAATCTTCAGAAAATTACAGGATGGAACTGGAGTGGGGACTGGACTGGGCAAAATCAAACAAGCGTCAAATATTGTTCAGTGAGTATACACGTGTCTCGATTATAGATCCTGTAGTTTCTGTGACCTCATTTTCTCGGATACCAAACACATTTGGGTATCAATCTCTTCGGAATTACAAGTCTGCCACTATTTTATTTCAAGGAAGAGAGCAATGTACAACTTAAACATGTATAATATTTGATAATGGGCTTTCATCTTAAAACTCATTTATAATGAAAGAAGTAACTCATTTATCTTATAAATTGTGAAATTTTACTTATTTTTTCAATATGGGATCTCCATTGTATAATAATTTTTTTTAGTTGAAATATCACTTTAATTCTCGCATTTTAGATTTTGTTTTATTTTAATTTTTATAATTTCAACAAAATATAAAATTCGTCTCTATTATTTATTTATTGTGAACTTTCACTAAAGAAATTTAGACTCAATCTTCTCTATAAAATTTGAAAATATGTTTACATTGTTTTTTTCTTATCTGAAAATTTATTATTATTATTTAACCAATTTTGAAAAAAAATAAATGTAAGACTAATTTTGAAATTTAGACTCAATCTTCTCTATAAAACAGTGTCAACGAAAAATTGGATGGAGGGACTAAAACAAAACGAAATCCAAACCTCATGGTCTAAATTGTCGAGTTTGAAAACTCAAAGACCAATATGAACTTAACCCAAACCTCAGGAGACCAAAAGTGTATTTTTCTCATGAATAAACAAACAGTTGAATATACTCTCGTCTTAAACTATTAATTATTTAACAGTAGGGGTGTCCATTTATCTTGTGGGGACTCATCCCGAACGGAGCGCGGGGAATCTCCATTTTCACGAGGAATGGGAGTGGGGAGGATTTTTCCCGCCCCCACCCCCGTCTCAGCTTTGTATTTATAATATTATAATATAACTATTATATTTAGTATTATGATATAAATAGATTTTTTTTATCTAAAAAAAAAAAGAAAAATTTTACCATACTTTTCTAAGTTTGCCGAGTATGTTAAGCTAAACTTTAATATAAATCAATTAAAACTTAACTTTTATAAATGATAGTTGAAGATTCTAACTCTATCATGAAATATTATTATTGTTTTCATTAGGACATTTTAGAAATTGTTTTGGTTAAATGAAAATGACTCATTTAAACATAAATCTTTTAAGAATAATTGATATTTGATTGACATTTAAATATATATATATATATATATATATATATATATATATATATATATATATATATATATATATAAATAAGGGATAATTCTCCTCAAGAATTTGATCCCCACAAATTCTCAGCAGGGAATCTTGCCCCGATCCTCTCACAGAGACATTTAGAGAGCGGGGCGAGGATGGAGAAGGTTTCCACATCTCCCGTCCCGTCCCGTGAACATCCATATTTAACCGTTAACATGTTTAGTTTGTAACAAACTTAAAAATTCAAAGAAGATTTATCCCTTGTTAAAAGTTTTTTTTTTTAAGATAAAAGACATAAATTTATGTGTTAATGAGATGTTAGATGGCTTGACAATGACCAACAAGAATATAGCTTAGTGGTCAAAACATTATCTACTAATCTTTCAGTCTAAAAATAAGTAATTTATAATTGAAGTGTACTTATATTAGTTTAATTCGATTATAATAAAAAGGTATTTTTCATGTTCTGCTGATATATTTTCTTTATTGGTTTTTGCTCCTTTTCTTTTGGCTTTATTCTCCAGCCTCTCTTGTTGAGACACGTGTTTTTCCTTCTTCCTTCTTTTACCCTAGTTATGCTTTGTATTGTAAGTAACAATGGCTGCTATCTTTTCTAGTGAAAAATATTATCTCTCTCATAGCTTGTTTCTATATGGTATCAGAGCTCTGATCCTTCTTAATGACGACAGGGGAATCATCTTCTTCATCCTCCTTCACTTCTTCGACTACACCAGTGGCCTCTCCAAATATCACTCCAACTGTTACTCCCGTGGTTACCCCGATACATCAGCCTCTGCATCCTTCTACACAATCTCCAAATCACCCAGTTGTTCGGCCTCAACCACCTCTTCCGCAACCTCAGCCACCGATTGCTCCTCAACCTCCTCAAACCCCATCGTATCAACCCCAAACTTTCGCTCAATCCTTACCAAATTTCGCTCAACCCTTTTATCCCGCCCAGTTCACACGCCCTCAAGCCTTACCCCATTTTTTCCAACCTCAGAATCACTATCAACAACCTCTCGCGCCGACGTCTTTTCCTCAACCCTCGCCTACAAATGTCTTTTATCCTCAACCTCCACCTTTTCCTAATCCGATTGCACCCAACCCCTATCCAACTCTGCCTCAACCCCTGTCGGTCAAGCTTAATGACAACAACTTTCTCCTCTGGAAAAATCAACTGCTAAATGCTGTTTTGGCAAATGGTTTGAATGGTTTTCTCGATGGCTCTATCCCAGCTCCCAACAAATTTCTTGACGATCAGCAGCAGCAACCGAATCCAGAGTTTCTTCTTTGGGAAAGGTACAATCGTTTTATCATGTGTTGGATGTATTCCTCTCTGTCTGAAGAAAAAATGGGGGAGATAGTTAGTTTTGAAACTGCTGCTGAGATATGGAACTCTTTAAAATGTTCTTATGACTCCAAAACTACTGCTAGAATCATGGGTCTAAAGACTCAACTCCAGAAAATTAAGAAAGATGGTCTCTCTGTTAGCCAATACCTTGCTCAAATAAAAGACGTTGCTGATAAATTCCCTGCTATAGGTGAACCTATATCCTATCGGGATCATTTAGCCCACATTTTAGATGGCCTTGGTAGTGAATACAACCCTTTTGTCACTACTATTCAAAATCGTTCTGATAATCCCTCTCTTGAAGATGTTCGCAGTCTCCTTTTAGCTTACGAGGCTCGGTTAGAAAAGCAAACTGCAGTTGAACAGCTTAATTTGGCCCAGGCGAACCTTAGTAGTCTTCACATCCATAACAGCCGCCGTTCCTCCTCTCGGCCACCTAATCAAACCTCTAGATCTCCCTTCAATCCATCTTCCTTTCCTCCATTTTCTATTCAATCTACTCCAACAGCCCCTACTTCTCAAAGTGTTTTAGGAAGACCTCAATCTCAGCCTCTACAAAAATGGTCCCCTCGGCCCCCCAACAAACCTCAATGCCAAATTTGTGGTAAATTTGGCCACACTGCCCTCATTTGTCACCATAGGACAAATCTAACTTACCAAACTCCCCCACCCCAAGCCCTTTTATCCACTGCCACTAGTATTCAAACTTCTTCTGTTGTTCCTGATTCTTTAACCACTATGTCTGTTGACTCTTTTCATCCTGATGAGAATTGGTTCCTTGACTCTGGGGCCACACATCACATGACACCAGAGGCTTCTTCTCTTTACACATCCATGCCCTATAGTGGTGGTGAGCAAGTCTCCGTTGGTAATGGTAACAAAATTCTTATTTCTAGTATTGGTTCATCTGTTATTCATAACTCGCCTAAACCTATATTTCTTGATTCTGTTTTGTATACTCCTGCTATTTCAAAGAAATTAATCAGTGTTGCTCGTCTTTGTAAAGATAACAAAGCTTATGTTGAGTTTTATTCCTCTTATTTTCTTGTGAAGGATCTTCAATCCAAGCAAGTTCTTCTCCGGGGCATCCTTGACGATGGTCTTTATAGGCTCCTTCCTCCCTCCTCGGTGTCTCCCAGTTCGGTGTCATCTCATACAGCATCTCCTGCTGTCTTTTTGTCCTCCATTGCTACTCCAAATTGGCACCAACGGCTTGGACACCCTGCGGCTGCTACTCTTCAGCGTGTCTTGTCTTTATGTCATATTTCTAGTTCTTGTGTCTCTGATTTTTGTAACTCATGTCAGCTTGCTAAGAGTCATCGTTTACCATTTTCCTTATCTTCTACGGAGTCTGTTGCACCTTTTAATTTAGTCCATTCTGATGTATGGGGGCCTTCCCCAACTGTTTCTGTTAATGGAGCTCGTTATTTTCTTTTGTTCATTGATGACTTTACTCGTTTCTCTTGGTTGTACTTGCTTAAAACAAAAGATGAGACTTTCTCTTGTTTTCTTCATTTTAAACAACTCGTTGAAACTCAATTTGACACTAAAATTAAGAATTTGCAAACCGATTGGGGTGGTGAGTTTCGTCGAGTGTCATCATTTCTATCTTCTCATGGCATTCATCACCGTGTCTCTTGCCCCTATACACCCCAACAAAATGGTCGGGTTGAGCGTAAAAACCGTCATGTTGTTGAAGTTGGTTTAGCCTTACTTGCTCATTCCAATTTACCTTTGTCCTTTTGGAGTTTTGCCTTTCAAACCGCTATATATCTCATAAATAGGTTGCCTACTTCTGTTCTTAAATTTAAAAGTCCTTACCAAATGCTTTATAATAAATATCCCGATTATCTTTTACTGCGAAGCTTTGGTTGTGCATGTTTTCCTTTCTTAAGGCCTTATAACTCTCATAAACTCTTGTTCCGCTCAAAGGAGTGTATTTTTCTTGGTTATAGCTCGAATCATAAGGGCTATCTATGCCTTGATCCAGTGTCTGGTCGTCTTTATGTATCTCGGCATGTTGTTTTCAATGAAAATCGGTTTCCTTGCACTAGCTCCAATTTTGTTTTCGGTTCAGTCAAATACCCATCTCCTGCGTCGTTAGTTTTTTCTCCAGCCCCATTCCCAATCGTGCCTCATTCTTCCCCTGTGGTTGAAATTCAATCTCCTTCACAGTGTCATGTCTTCAATTCTCCCTCATCCTCCCATTCTCTTTCCCATCCGCCAGGATTTTCTTCATTACCAACGACTGCTCATCACCAACCCACCCTTCACCAACCGACCCCTCATGTATCTGTATTGCCCACAACCTCTCAAATTCCTATTTCTCCTTTTTCCCAGCATTCAAACCCGTCTTCTCCTTCATCAATGTCTGCCGATTCCTCTCCCCTTCAACCTTCCACCGAGATGCCTACTGTTCCTTCGGTTCCCCCCACCTCTAATCTTCCCATCACCAATATCCATCTTATGATAACTCGTTCTAAAGCCGGTATATCCAAACCAAAGTGCTGGCTTGCTTCTACCTCTATACCCTCCGAACCTTCTAGTTTTAAGGTGGCTGTTAAGGATGTTGAATGGCGCTCTGCTATGGCTAAAGAGTTTGATGCTTTGACAACCAACAAAACATGGATTCTTGTTCCACCATCCCCTGCATATAAGGTGATCAATATTAAATGGGTCTATAAAATAAAGTTAAAGCCTAATGGAGAGATTGAAAGATATAAGGCTCGACTGGTTGCCCGTGGTTTTGATCAAGCTTTTGGGATTGACTACTTTGAAACCTTTAGTCCTGTTATTAAACCAGCTACGATAAGACTTGTGTTATCTATTGCTATTCGGTTTAATTGGGTTCTAAGGCAGCTTGATGTCCATAATGCCTTTTTAAATGGGGACTTGAATGAGGATGTTTATATGATTCAACCACCTGGTTTTCAGGATAAAGACAAACCTCACCATGTTTGTAAATTGCAAAAGGCCTTGTATGGTTTAAAGCAGAGTCCGAGAGCTTGGTTTACTAAGTTGAGCTCATGTCTTTTGCAGTGGGGTTTCATAGCTTCAAAGTCCGATGCCTCGATGTTTATTTTCAGAAAGGATTCAGTTTTGGTGATTTTCCTGATGTATGTAGATGACATTTTGGTCACAGGCAATAATTTATAATTGATTCAGCAGTTTATTGACTCCCTTAATGGTTTGTTTGCTCTCAAATATTTAGGTGCTTTATCATATTTTTTGGGCGTTGAGATTTCCAGGTCGCCATCCTCTTTATTTTTAAGCCAGCGCAAGTACTTTGTGGATGTAATTGAGCGTGCAGCTATGCTTGAATGTAAGTCTGTTTCTACGCCCATGGCTTCTGGTAGTATTATTTCAGCAAATGATGGTGATGTTCTGCCCGATCCCAAACAATATAGAAGCCTCGTTGGTGCTTTACAGTATTGCACTCTCACACGTCCGAATTTGAGTTTTGCTGTGAATAAGGTGTGTCAGTTCTTACATTGTCCTACTTCTACTCATTGGAATGCAGTTAAGCGTATTATTCGTTACTTGAAATCTACTATTGATTATGGTATCTCTTTTTCATCCTCAAGTCCTTTATCATTAACATGCTATACTGATGCTGATTGGGCGAGTTGTCCTGATGATAGACGGAGCACTAGTGGCTATTGTTTATTTTTTGGAGATAACTTGATCTCTTGGTCCTCTGGTAAACAAAAAGTTGTTTCTCGATCTAGTGCTGAATCTGAATACAGGGGTATGTCTAATGCAACTGCTGAAATAATTTGGGTTCAATCTCTTCTCGCTGAAATTGGTATTCCTATGTCGTCTACTCCGCTATTACTTTGTGATAATATCAGTGCTACGTATTTGGCGGCGAATCCAGTCTTTCATAGTAGATCTAAACACATAGAGATCGATCACCATTTCATTCGAGAAAGAGTCATGCGAAAACAACTTTTAGTTCGCTTCGTTCCCTCCGAAGATCAAGTTGCTGATATAATGACTAAACCTCTCCCTACGGCTCGTTTTCAGAATCTAAGGACCAAGCTTACTGTCCATGTTCGAGTAGTTTCGCTTGCGGGGGGATAATAAAAGGGTATTTTTCATGTTCTGCTGATATATTTTCTTTATTGGTTTTTGCTCCTTTTCTTTTGGCTTTATTCTCCAGCCTCTCTTGTTGAGACACGTGCTTTGCCTTCTTCCTTCTTTTACCCTAGTTCTGCTTTGTATTGTAAGTAACAGTGGCTGCTATCTTTTCTAGTGAAAAATATTATCTCTCTCATAGCTTGTTTCTATAGATTAAATTTTATATATTTTATGAATTATTGTATATCTTTGTGTATTTCAATTTAGTAACTTTTTTGTTTTCAATCCAACTAAGTCAAACTAAAATTTCAACTTAGAAAATTTCTCATTTGACCCAAAAAGGTGCAGTTGAATTATTAGGGAGGAAATACTAAAGTGAGCACAGCTCGTCGGTTATTGACATGTACCATCGACTAAAAAGATCATATATTCAAATCTTCTATCTAAGTTGTACAACTAAAAAAATTCATTTTGAAATGGACTGCTAATGAAAATAATAGATTATATATTTTGCGGGCCACCAACATTGACGGGAGAAATAAATAGAAGTGGGCCCGACATCAATAAAAGCTGTGGCTGCCGTCAATGTGAATTTGTTAGTATCATAATCATAATCATTGCCTTTTGCTTATGATAATAAATAGTTATTCGCAAAACAGAAAATAATAATAATTAGAATAGTTGGCCACATAAAATACAAAGGACAATTATTAAGCATCATTCTAACCAGTGTATCAAATTTCCGTCGACATACCGACATTTCCATTCTAACCAGTGTATCAAATTTCCGTCGACATACCGACATTTCCATGGAAATGTCGGTATGTCGACAGTGTCGACATTTCCGTGGGGGGGAAGTTTCCATCTTCCCCCCATGTCGACGACATGTCAACATTTCCACCCAATTTCCTTTTTTTTTTTTTTTTTTTTTTTTTTTTTTTTTTAATTTTTATTTAAAGCCAGCCCGTGATCACTTTTTGGACTTTGGATGGATTCTTCTGAAAAGTTGATATTATGACCTTCTTTTTATTTTTTTTTATGTTTTTATAGTCTATTTCTTTCTTTTATTATTATTTTTATTTGAATTCATGTTTTTTTACCTTTTTTTTATCATTTTCTTTTATATTTTCATTTATCAATTCTCAAATCAATCCCATCAGAATATTACAAATTCCAAAATTCATTTTTTACCACAAAAATTATTTTTAATTATTTATTTTAATTTTACATTTTTATTATTTTATTATTTTTACCACCTATAAATACCCCAACTTCATCTCAATTTCTTCACACCTCAATTTTTCAAACTCTCTCCCAAACTCTCTCAATTCTCTCAAATTCTCTCAATTTTGACAAGTATCGCTATCATTTAGACAATTTTCTTCAGAATTATCAGTATAGGATGACTTGGGAGCAATATTGTAACTTCTACCAGAATTACCAAAATTCTGGATTAGATGCTCCACGATCATCTTTTTGGTATTAGTCATTGTAAAATTTTATATTCATAAGTCCAAAGTTATTTTTCATCTATCAATATTTCATATCTATTTTAATTTTCAAATTAAAGTCTCATTTAATAATTTACAAATCTTTCTGCACGTATCGACATTTTAATCAACATTTTCATCCAAATATTGTTCTACTTTTTAGATATGATGATAAAAAATTGTCAATTATATCCTAATTAAGCCACAAACAAAGTTTCATGGACTAATTCAAACAATTTCCATCAATTTCCATGATTTCCGTAAATCTTCCCGGAATTTCCATCGACATTTCCATCGACATCGATATTTCCATAAAATCAGGACCTCGACATTTCCATCGACATCGACATTTTAAACCTTGATTCTAACTAAACACAATTAAATTTTTGCCTACAATAATGTAATTACCACCTTCCTATCTTTCCATTTTTTTGTTATTCTATTTCTAGAACCTACCCTCTTTTTTCATCGATTATTATGATTTTTTATTTGCCACATCAACGGATCTTCTCCAAATATATATATATATATATATAATGTATGGATAATTTAACAGTATGTCTACCTCGATAGGATCCAAATTAATTATTTTTATAAACTAAACAAAATAGGTATATATCAGTACATGTCAATTACCGCCGAACTAGATTCCCTTTGACATGATACCTTAATTTTGAATAACTATTACATCGTGTAGATTTTTATTTAAGAAGTACTCGTGAATGAAAACATCATCATGCATCTAATGAGCATAAAATATATATTTAATACAAAAAACAATAATGAAGCTAGTTTTTTTGTTTTTGTTTTGTTGAAATTTACAGAGTTTTAAAAAATTGATTCGATTTTCCAATATTATGCAATAAGAAATTGATTGAATTTTCCAATATTACGCATTGATTGAGCTTAATGTTGTGCGAGATTGGAGGAATGAGCTTTTGATCAAGGGGGTGGACTGGGGTGGGCTATCTATGTGTATAGGGCCTATAGGCCCATTAGAATTGTGGAATGGTCCAGGCAGCGAGGTCACGGCAGCTACACAATTGTTTGAAGGATTTTTTTCTTATTCCTAAATCCTACTACTTAAGCTTCCGCGATTATTATATATTAGATTAATTAAAAGAAATAGAGAGGAAGCGTGGGCAAATGGCAATGAATTGGAAACTTAGGTTGAAGTTGAACAAGTAAATGGAGAAATGAAATTATGATGCTTTAATTTAATTTAATTTGTAAGGGTTTAGAGGAGAGGCGAGGTTTGGTTTGTTGTTAGAAAGATTGATGATTGGATTTGGTGGCATCCAAGATTCCTGGTCATGAATTGAATATTTTTGCAACTGTTTCAAAAGTAAGGTTGCATGCAAAAGTCCAAAAGATAAAAAAGCAAAATACCAACTTACCAACAAAGGGAATCACTAAGATGCCATCCCTTTTCTCTTTTAATAAAAATACGAAGCCAGAACAGAAATTTCTCCACTGAATTTCTATGGTTGTTTATTTGTTTAAAAAAGAAAAAAGAAAGTCTTTTTTCTCTGTATTCTCAATTCTGTGAGGTGGAGAAAGAAATTTATGTTATCTAATCAGTAAAATAAAAAGAAAGGCATTATTATTATTATTTTTTTCTTGACAATAAAAAGAAAGGCATTATTGTGGGAGTGGAAATTAAAAATAAAAATAAAAATACATAATAGTGTTGGAGTGGAACTAGGTAGTGCATATCTCCATCTTCCGTGAATCCGGAGAAATGATTTGAAGAAAAGCAAAGGAAGAAAAATAGATGGAAAATGGGAATCGAATATTATTAGCACAAACACAACTAATGATACGTATTGTATTGGCCATTGGGCAATGGATTAAGCGAATTGCCACATGCTTTTGCCCCCTTTCCTCGCAATTTTACTGAAAAAGCATAAAGACAAACCTTGACTTTTGTGTTCCCAACATTTAAGAAACTTCTCTAGCTCCTTCTTCACAAATACAAATACAAATACAAATACAAATACAAATACTAATACTAATAGCATCCACAAATGTGCTGGGCCCTACCTCTTTTATTCCTTTCCTTTCCTTTCCATCCCTCACCACCTCATAAAATACAGCCATATATTCCACTCCATTTTCCTTCTTCTCTTATTCATATCTCCTATTCTCATTCATAACATTATATCTATCTATCCACGGCTAATTAATTAATTAATCAATTCATTTTAGTAATATTATACACATATCATTCTTTATCCGTTTTTCTTTGATATTTTCTTAAAATCACATCGTATCTAAGATAGAGATTTCACAATAATCCACAATACTACTCCATAAACATGGACAATACATAGCTATGTACCTCCTTACACATCATTATTAAAATTTCAACAACGAAAAGAGATATTGTTCTCTTTTAATTGTTGCATAGACATTATTATATATATGTTTTGATAAAATTACTAGGGTGTATATTCCAGTGCGAACTCCATGCAGGGTGCAGTAAGAATAATACTATTAATTACTTCAATTCCCATGAATGGTAAAAATTCCTTGAGCGGCATCCTTGAAATTTCCTTAGTTTGTATGAGAATTGATTTTCTTGTGTCTTTCCTAATTAAAAGTAATTAAATTAAAAAAGAGGTTCCTTGGGTGTTATTTAATAATTAATATTATCCAGTCTTTTCCGTATGCAAGTTAGTCAAGGGTGGCTTCCTTGGTGGCATGCATGGTAACATCATGATGTATTGAAACTGGAATAGTGTCCGCCCATTCAGCATAAATACTCTGTCCAACTCTGGTTGGAATTTTATACCCAGAGACTAGTAGCAGCTAGCTAGAGATGAAGGGATTTAGCAGCAAACCAGGTGGTAATTATTTGAGGAGGACCAAAACTAATTTTGTGCTGCACAAGAACCAAAGCTCGATGCAGCAGCAGCCACTGGTTCCTAACAAACCAACTGAATCGGCAGCCCTCGTGGAATTCCCAGTCTCCCCACAGCTCGTGTATGGGGAAGAGATGGTTCACTTTAGCCATCCTCGACACCCTCTGTCCCGCCTATGCCTTCCGGACCTGTTTACGTGCAGTGGCTGCAAGGAGTACGGCGCCGGCAACCGATTCACTTGCCAACAATGCGATTTCCAGCTCCACGACTTCTGCGCCTTGTCTCCTCCGGCTCTCAAGGCCCATCCCTTCCATTCCCACCACCAACTTCTCTTTTACTCCAAACCAGGTGACTAATAATCTATCCTATAAATTATAATTTATTATTATTATTATATATATATTTATTTTTTTTTCCAATTAAATTAATAGTGAATGAATTGTGTGTTTCAGTGAAAGGCGGAATCATGCAGTCCAAGTGCGACGTTTGCTCGAAGCCAATAAAAGGATTTGCATTCCGATGCGGCGTGTGCAGCTTCCAGATGCACCCTTGCTGCGCCATGCTGTCTTCGGAAATGAACTTGCCGTCGCTCCACCCGCACGCCCTGAAGATGCTGCCTGCAAGCGCAAGTGGAGCAGGCGATCAACAGTCGAGCAACAGCTTGTTGTGCGGGGAGTGCAAGAGGAGGAGGTCCGGGAGGGTGTACCGTTGCACGGTGTGTGAGTATCACGTGCATGCAGCATGTGCAAAGGGCGTGAAAAACGGGCTCCGGGAGAACGGGCACAAGGGAGCTGAGAAGGCGAGCGTGCTGGGGACGGCCGCAAGACTGGCTTCTCAGGTGGTCGTTGAGTTCTTGGGAGGCATCATCGAGGGCCTCGGCGAAGGGGTTGGCGAAGCCTTCGTCCAGAACATCAACGGCAAGGGGGCCCCCTCTCCCTCTCCCATTCATCATCGTTAACCCCCTATCACATAATTAATTACCTTCCTCTTTCTTTCTTCTTTATTATTATTATTATTATTTATTATTATTATTATTATTATTATTATTACTCTTATTATTACCTACTACAGTACTACTATTATTACTGTCTTTAATTTCTCCTATCTATGCATATATATTATATATATTCCATGTATTTTCTTAATTTCCAGTTATTTCCATTTGGTTATTATTGTTGGAAGCAGTATTGTAATCAATATGTAAATTAATTATTTTAATCTTTGCATCTTTTCAGTTTCTACTTTTCAATATCATCATGGTTTTTCATGTTCATTTATTAGGGTGATTCCATCTTAAAAAGATGAATAGAGAAACTTCCAAATGTATAAAAAATATATATATGCATTACTCCTCCTATTGCCAATTGAATTGAAAGCGAGATTGGAGTAGTGAGAGAAAGCAAGATTGGAGTAGGTATATCCATACCTTGAGAAATTGAAGATGCCATTAATTAATGCAGGAAAAAGAAAATATTGAAATTGGAGAATTCATTCCGAATGATAGAAATAGTTATTAATTTAATTTAATAATAGGGTGTGGAGAAGTGTAATGGAAATGGTCAACGTGAGAGGTGGAAGGAGGTAGGCAACCCCAGAGAATGGGGTTGGGATGTGGAGGATCCGATGGAGCTGGGTATCCATGGGGGGTACAGATCCTGTGAGTCTGAGGCCTCTCCCTCCTGCTCCTGTTCCTGTTCCTGTTCCTGTTCCTGTTCCAGCAAACTCTCCGTTTCCTCTCGGTTTCTTCCATCCCCTTTCAACCTCTCCAGCTCCGACACCACTTCTCTCATCGTCGGCCTCTCTTCCCCCTTCAGCTTCAGGCACCTCCTCGCCAGCTCCGCCATTCCCACCAGCTGCTCTCTCTTCCCTTCCCTCAACACCCTCCCGTCCACGACCCTAAACAGCCTCTTCTGCCGCACTGACGCCACAAAATACGACGACAGGTTTCTTTGGGATTCCGATCTCTCGAACGACACTGGCAACTCCCCCGTTAACAGCTCCACCAGCACCACCCCAAAGCTGTACACATCGCTCTTCTCTGTCAATTGACTCGTTTGGAAATATTCCGGGTCTAGGTAACCGAACGTCCCTTGAACCAGTGTTGTTATCTGCGACTGATCGATTGGGATAAACCTCGATGCTCCAAAATCGGCTACCTTCGCCGTGCATTTCTTGTCCAACAATATGTTCGCCGACTTCACGTCTCTGTGAATTATGGGTGTCGATGCTGCCGAGTGCAGGTACGAAAGAGCTGCGGCTGTTTCAGTTGCTATTCTCAAACGGTTTTCCCAAGACATGGAATTGTTATTGAAGCTGTTCTTCTCATGAATATGGCTGTGTAGAGTCCCATTCGATACGAATTCGTAGACAAGCAGAGGAACCTCCGTCTCGAGGCAGCATCCCATGAGCTTCACCACATTCCGGTGGTTGATTTGGGCCAGAATTATGACTTCGTTGATGAACTGTTCGATTTGGCTTTCATCCGCTATCTTGGACTTCTTAATGGCGACTATCTTGCCGTCGGGTAGAATTCCTTTATACACAGTCCCGTTTCCGCCTCGTCCCAGGATTCTAGTCTCGGCATAGTTGTCGGTCGCTTTCTCTAGCTCCTCCGCTGTGAAGATTTTTGTGGATTCAACAGCACCTTCGTGTTGTGATAACTGCTGGCGCAGTAACAAGCCCCCGTTCTGGTGGAAGAATTTCTCTCTGAGTTTAATGAGGTTCCTCTTCTTGATGGTGAAGTAAAGCCAAGTGGCAGTGACGATAAGAAATAGGAGACCGGAACCAAGACCTGAGAGGATGGAGTTGTTACTTGTTAGGAGTAGGAGAATGAATGAAAAGAAAATATTAGAGAGTGAGACTTTGGAAGAAGGAGTGGTCACCGAGAGTGAGCTGAATAAGCGGAAATTGCTTAGTTTTGGTGATGCAGCCCTTGCCGTCCTTCCTGCCGTCACCATAGGAATCGTGGGGGCATGAACAGTAATAACTGCCAGGGGTGTTCACGCAAATGGCCTCGCAGGGGTTGTTAGGGCCATCGCCATCGCACTCGTTAATGTCTGCAATAGAATAGCTAGCTAGCTTGTGTTATGATTTATGACGGCGAGGCGACAATGGACAAACCAAATTCAAGTACCTTGGCATCCAGGAATGAGATATGGGTTCCCTTGGTAGCCTTGGCTGCACCGACATTGATAGCCGCTTCCACTCTCTGAATCGTAACATTCGGAATTGGCCTGGCAAACATACGCTGACGAGTCTTTCCGAGCCTCTTCACACGTCTGATTACCCACCACCCAGTCCAGAACCACCGGCAAGCTTGTAATGGTGGACAGGAAGTTGGGATCGGCCAGATCAGACGTCTCAAAGGTGTAGCGGTCTTGGTCAACCAGGAAGGCGTAGCTACAAGGATTGTACTGCCAGGTTAAGGTGTGGTTGTTGAGGTTCCCAATGTTGCTCTGGAAGCGCTTGAGGCCTCGGGGGACGGCGGTCTGGCAGCAGCCGATTCCAGAGCAAGAGCCATTGATGACGGTTTCCTTGTTGGAGCAGAGGGAGATGCATCCGCCGGTGTAGGAGAGGCCCTGGGAGCCAGAGATCAAGGCTAAGGTGTCGCAGCCGATGACGGTGAACTTGTTGGTGGTGGAGAAGTAGAAAGGGAGACGGCCCAAGTTGATCCAAGAGCTGGATCTGCCGATGAGAGCCCCAGCTTGGTTGTAGCAGTTGTAAGAGACGGAGTTGCGAATGCGGAGGTTGGTTAGAGAAATTTGCTGAACTTGAAGGTTGGAAGTGCCGAGGAAGAGTAAAGGAGGATCGTAGGAAGAATTGCAAGTTACGTCAAAGCCGGTGGCCATGTAACAACCAAGGCCGATGCCGAAAGGATATGGAACGGTGACATTTCCACAGTTGGAAGGGCATCCGGGCTTGGTGTCAACCGCGGCAGAAGATGATAATAGAATGAATGGCAGAAGAAGATGCAGCATTTTGGAATGAGTAGAAATTAACACAATGGATAGATACATATTTAAAACCCATCGGCAGAAGAGTGAGTTGACTATGACTAGTTGAAGATGAGAGGAGACTCTCTTATTTCCAAAACAAAACAGTGATAGGGCGGAAATTGGGGATGGACGCAACTTCAAAACTCAAAGTCAACCCACTTGAGCTTTTACCAATATAATATATTAGTATTAATGTCTTCCATGTCTCACCTTATCTATTCTTCATTAATTATAAATAAAGAATTTCGCCAATTTTTCGTAATTATTCCCTTCCAATCAATACTTCTCAAACTATGTTACAATAGTTTTTTTTTTTACAACATGTAGGGTGGGGGATTGAACCACTTACCTCTTAGTTATGGTATAAGTTTTATGTCAGTTGAGTCATACTTTTCTTGACTATGTTCCAATAGTTAACTTACAAAAAAAATAGTTAACTTTCGTATTGTAAGAACAAATTCTACTAGAATTCAACCAAAAAGATCTATTCTTACCTTTAAATTTGTTAAGTTGTATCAATTTTTACCCTAACCTTTCAATTTCATCAAATTACACCTCTAATAAGTTTTTTTTTTTTAAAAAAAAAAATCATTAGAATGTGAGATGTTGAAGATAAACGGAACGAAGGGAAGAATCGCTTTCAATAAATTATAAATTATATACATGATAAAAAGTTGATAAGGTTTTAGAAAAATGTTATTAAAGCTAAAGTTATTCCTGGATTAATATATATATTGGTCAAACTTAATTTTGTGCAAAGTTTAATTTCATTGAAATGAGAGTTTAGGAAGATTTTTACATTGCTTTTTACTGGGTGAATTTGAAGAAATTAAAGAAAAGATTCTAAACTGGATGAAACTGAAAATCGATACAAGTCAGACAAGTTCAAGAGTAAAAAATATCTCTTCCCCAAATTTTAACTTTGCATGATACATTAAAAAAGATCCTACTTATGATTATTTTATTTTTTTACCATTAACAAATTTAAATGAAATTGAAAGTAAAAGTTAATTGATTATTAATTAAATTTTAAAGTTGCTTCATATTTATTCATTAATCAAGTAGACAAGATTTAATAAAGCAATACCAACCAATCTAGATATTGGCCAACCTCTATTGTTTTCCTGACATTGACTAACCAGTATTATTTCTTTGATACTGACCAAGCTGTATCAACTCAATCAAAATTATAAATTTATAAACATATTAAATTAATAAAATTAAGAAATAATAAGAGGTTTTATTTAATAAAATTATCAAAATAACATACTTAATTGTTTGACTAAAATTCATATGAAATAGTAAAGATAGATTTTATACATGATGATTAAGCTTGATGAACAATAAACTACGAAAAATTATATGAAATAGTAAAGATAAATTTCCATCACTCTTATCTTTTCAACTGTTCATTGCCAAAGAAAAGAGATCTGTTGAGACAACTTGACCACCGATAAATTATAATAAAAAACGCATAATGAAGATAAGAAACACAAGTATATAATATACAATAAACAAACAATAAGATGTAAATTAAAAAAAAAAAAATTAAGCAAATGATAATTAATACCAAAACGTGTTGGGAGTATTGTAGGAAAGGAAAGCGTTTGGTACAGAACAGTCACTTGCACTTGGGCCTCTTTTCTTGACAAAAAGTCTGTAGAAGTATAAATGTGATTGGATCAACTTTACATTGGGTTGTTTTAGACGACTGTAATATTTATATATCATATATTATATTAGATTATATTCATACTTACTGCTTACTGTATGGCATGCTTCTAAGAAATAAGAAACAGTAATAAAAAAGAAGAAGAAAAAACCAAAGAAGAAAGACCAAAGCTTCACCAAATAAAATCAAATCTCTTGTCCATCCTCTCTTCTTCGATGATTGATCATCCCCGACCTGCTTTCTTCCGCGTCCAGTGGCGCCTTCTGTTACAGGCAGGCCGCCCCAAACCTCTGTCTTGTCCACAGAAGCAAAAATAATACGATAACCATCCCCTTCCATTCCAACTAATACATCTCTGTCATCAGGTCAGTGCAGAGCAACCATTAGTTGACCTCTTCTTCTTCATTTGCTAAACCTCAACACAAATTGTATTTTCCCTTAGCCTTCTCTTCTTTATTTTTCAAGGCAAGAGATTGTCTCATCTTCTTATCAACCAGTGCCCCTTCTTTGGCCTTCACCAGTTTGCTTCCCCATCTTTTCTATTCATTTACCTCACTCCATCCTTCTCCAAGTGCATTCAAACTAAATTGTCCCATACCCCAAGTTCTCCCATTTGAAGGGTGCAACTAAACCGATGTCCGGGGAACCTCGCAAAAATAGGCACACACAAACGCACACTGCAGCTATAGCAAGCATTGAATGAATATAGGGTCTATGAAGCAACCTGTGCGTCCCACTCCCAGGAACCCTCCTGTTGCACCTTGCTGCAACAACTGCACACCTGGAGCAGGATCTTCCTTGCACCCTGCCCCGCTCACCACTTGACACCTCTAGTTGCTCTATCTCATTCCCGATCCTTACTGAAACTTGACCATTCTTTCTGTCACCACGTTTTCGAGCCACCAGCTCATTACAAGAATGATTACCCCTCATTAAAGCATAAGCCTGCGGCGACTGTCCGTTTGCATCTAGTTGGGAACGCCAGCAATCCAATCCAATCTGCAATTTTGCAAGTACAAATTAATCGAACGTTCAAACAACGTAGCAATTCACTTTTCCGGTGTTAGTCAGTCCAATAACCTTCTGAGACTTGAAAGAAATAAAATAATGAAATAAATTATAAAAAATACAGTATCATGAACGATAATGGAAGTTCTTTAAAAATTAGTACTTCAGTATGATGTCGTTAAGAAAAATGAGAATCCTTTTAAAGACATTTCTCCATTTAGGAGGGGGGGGGGGGGGGGGGGGGAACCCCATGGCGTGCTTTGGCATCTTTTTGGGAAGTACACCTAGGAACGGATTTAAAAGTTTTCAGCACACAAAGAAGCAGAACAAATAATCCTAGATCTCCACGGAGGTCAACTATCAGAGCCTCCTGAGATTATTTTGGGACAATGTCAATGTATACAGTAGTGCGAAACGTGTCTCTTGTCCTCAGAAGGAAACTAGGATACGTCTTTTTATATGGTATATTTGAAATAAAAAGAACTAGAGGTTACCTCCAGCGGGTCATTTGTAAGTGCATCAACCATATCATCTGAATCTGTCATTGAAGCTGCCAAATGCAGAGGCGTAATACCACCAGGACCAATAACATTTGGTGGAAAGAGGTACTTTTTCTCTGACTCACCAAAGCCAGATACATAATAATGGACGAGTAAATCAACCATCCGCCTGCACCTCCTTTTCACGGCCCGATTCAAGAGCTGAATCTCAGATATCATTTCCAAAGATTTCATTGGTAGTCCATCTGTGATCAAGCACTTTTTCACCAGAATGTCAAGAAGTGTTTTAACCAACACGCAGAAATCCCTCTCTGCTGAGAACGTGAGTAAAAATTTGAATCGCCTTATTAAAAAATCTGGATCATCTAGCTCGGAAGAGGACCTTTCCCTTTGGAATAGCCATCCAAGTTCATTCAAGAACTGCAAAATTTCATCCTTTAGCCTTGGCTGCGAAGGAACATATGAATGACTTTCTGAACTGATATCATGTACTCTAAACTCATCAAACTCGGACTCGAGATGCCTCAATTCCTTGCAGATGGCAGCATCAGCTATGATAACAGGGAAACTATTTCCTCTAAAACCATTTTCCACCTGTAAGCATAGTTAGATGGTTGATTAAATCAATGATTCTGTAAGAAGTTCTAATTGTAGCGCAGATAACATGTGCTAATTCAAGCTGAACATCTACCTCAATAAAACAACGACCAAGAGTAGTAGGTGATGCATCCCCAATTTTGAAACTTCCAGAGTGTATCTCATCGTATATTCCCTGCCTACTTAATCCTGTTACTTCTTCGGATATGTAGCCACCCACAGATGTGCAATGAATCCTACAAGTTGTGAACTGTCACTTCTAGAAAAAACAAAAAGCAAAAAGAAAAGAAAAAAGAAAAGGAAAACCAAAACAAAACAAACGAAGCTAAAGGTAAAACCAACAGAATTCATTCCATTACAACATTCAACTTACTTGGTGCCAGGATTTTTCAAATTCCTTCCCTTTAATAAAAAGGAGGTCTTTTGTCCACCCACAACTGCCAACGGTGACACCGAGATTAACTCTGGATTACTCCATGCTTTTGAGGATTTGTATAAACGAATCTTCCCTGAAAACCCAATCAGCGGAAACAAAACTTAACACAAGAACGACAACAAAAACACAACCTATGGTTTTCAAGGACCACACTAAAAGACTATCCACATCTTCATGAACAAAATCAGGGATGAAAAAAGTGATGCTGATTATTAATAAATAACCAACAGCAAGGAAAGACTCAAATTCAACAAGACAAAGACCACTACCCTGGTAAGTTCTCACCATCCTTGTGTGACGCTAGTTGCCTCCCAGTGCATACTAAGAATCTTCCACTTCTCCAAAAATCAAGCTCTTTGTCACGAACCAAAGATTTAACATGCAGAACCAAATTTTCTTCAAGCTGGGCAAAGAACGAGTGAAACTAGTTAGAGCTCAAAAAAGTTTGGCAGTACAATTTTAGTCCTGGATAACAGCTCTTTCCTCACCTGTTCCCATGCAATGGATGACATAGACATATAAATCGACAGAACCACACAACCAGGCCGTATGTAGCTTTCCATTTCAGATGGACAGTTAGACAGCCAATTGTATATCTAGAACATTAGAAGCACAACTTTAAGAATTTTTTCCTAACATATTCAATTGCTGGATTTTTAATAAAGGAAAATTAGAAGCAATAAAGAAACTGAAATCTTACTTGTGTCCGCAATGTCCCTGGAAACTGACTGGGATCCTTGTCAAACAGTTTAAAACTTATCCTTCCAGTGCGATCCTGAATAATGTTGTTTCAAATCACAATAAAGAATAATGATATCAAAACACACACAAAACGCACCCCCATACATACAAACTAGAATGTATTCAGCAGGATACCTGAGCATCAGAATTTAAACTAGAAGGTGAATGATCAGACCCCGAAGAAGTGTATCCAGCTTGATATGGAACAGTTCGAAACGAATTTGCACCAGCTCCTCTATCTGACTCTCTAAAGAGTTCAAAGGGAATATTGCTACTAGGAGGCTTTCGAACCTCAACAATTCCACTAACTTCCTTTCTGATTGGTATTTTCTCATTACTGGTAGTTTCTTCTGTGCTTTGCACGGGAAACAACTTTTGCAGGAGAGGAGGCGAAGATGACGGAGACCTCTCTTCAATGGGATTACTGCTATCAGATGAAAAGTACTTCCTAGAAGCCGCCAAGTTTGGTGGGGTGTCATGTTCAGGTGAAGAGCTAAACAGCTGAAGTGGCAAACCAACTCGAGTTCCTTGAACTTGTCCATCCGAATCTTCCGTAGGAGACTGGTAACTAGTACTGCTTCTTTCTCCTCCAACTGAAGGAAGTTCCAGGGGCCTATTCTGGAGATCAGAACCAGATGGGCAAGATGACCTTGTTTTTTCACTATCACTGCTCAGACTGCTCTTCTGCGAGAGCATTGCAAGAGCGTCTGGAGCTGATGCTGCTAAAGTAGCTGAAAGTACAGTGAGCAAGTCCATGGTCGAAGTCGAAGATGGATTTCCATTTAATTTGTTTTGCTGAAGCAAAGAACTTTGTGGAGGAGCCTTCCCCCTAAAATTCTCTAAATTGGGCAACTTTGCTGCAAGGTCTGCAGGTAAAGGAAGTGAATTGATCTTATTGAGGATCTGAACGAGCTGGTCATTATTTGCAGACAACAAGCTTTTCACACTCTGGTCTTCGTTTTTCCCTGATGTTTCAAATCAATGTGTTAAAACAAAAGTCAGAAGGGGGAAGGAAGAAACAAATAGCTATTAGACACTTGATCAGGCAATTGCTTGACCTTGAGCCCGAGCTAGAACAGTCAATAGACCGACGATGTCCAAATTTCCACTGCTTGGGGGTACTCTACTTCCTGGTCGGGTCAGCCTTGAGGTTACATCCTCGGGCTGTGTCTTTCTTCTACGCCAGTTGTGCCCCGCAAGTCTCCTCCTACAACTCCTCTTCCCATCATCAAATTCCGAAAGTGGATGAAATCTGAGAAGAAGGTTAGTTGCAATAACAGTTAACGTAGGCAGATTAGTATTGAATTTCTGACGCATCAAAAGATGATGCAAAAGAAAAGGGCAGGCATATACAAGCGGGAATCGTAACAACGAACAAGTAAGAAATTATAGGAAGGAAAATTAACCTGCTGCACTGCTGGCAGAACCTCTGCATCAGTTTAGCAACTAGGGCTTTGGAGGATTTGCTATGGAGCTCGCAAACTTTATGTCTGCGGTGATAGTCTTTGGCATTCGACAGATCTTCCTTACAATTATCGACCTGGCACATAGGGTAGGTGCCACCGGCGGGAGATCCAGGCCGGACCTTTTTGGGGGGTTTGGACACGGGCTCCTCGACGTAATTCAAATTCAAACCACCACCAAGATTAAGGCGAAGACTCTCATCCTCCTCGTCCAGAACCTCCACCGTCTTCTTCTTTAGGGTGGAGGGAATACCAGCAGGCAAATCGTCCTTCCTCTTTAGGTCGGAGGAGACAGTATCCGAGGACTGCTTGGTGAGGAATCTTGTGCTATCCCAATCCCAAGCCTTAGGGTTCCAAGTATGGGCATGGAGTTGACCCTGCTGTTGCAAGTGATGCTGGTGGAGGTGATTGTGCTGATGGAAGTTGGGGACCTGATAGGATAAGGCACGCTTCTTGGCGATGGAAGGCACATCAGTGTAGCGACTGGTCAAGGTTTGGTGGATGAAAATTGGAGGCACAACTTGGGCGCCGACGTCCTCCATGGAAAGGATGTTAAAATCCCTAAGGGGGAATTAGAAAATTGTGGAAGGAATAGGGAAGGGGTGAAGAAACTTAATCCATAGGAGGCAGAAAGTGAAAGGCAGGTAAGAGGAAGAAGGATCTGGAGGGAGAGGCGAGAAAAAGGAAGAGAATTGGAAGTGAATCTAACCTACGTGATGAGACGGGGGAAACGAAAAGAAGAAGAAGAAGAAGAAATGAAGAGGGTGAAATAGATCGGCCATAGAAATCAGGAAAGGAGCATGTGAGTAGAAGAAGAAGAAGAAGAAGAAGAAGAAGAAGAAGAAGAAGAATCGGAGTTGGATCTGAGATCTGTAAAGAGGAAGAAAGATCCGTGGATGGATATAGATGGAAATCTGATGAAAAAATCTTGAAATGAAGTCGGCAACTTGGCATGAATCAGTGAATAAGTTACTGGGTATTTCCTGATAGCTTCGCTGCTGTACGAAACCGAAAAAGAAAGCAAGCCAAGAGAAGGAGTGGTTTGGTAGAAACCGTAAATTAAAACAAGAATGGGGTTTTAAGAATGGCCGCCCTCAACCAAGAATCAATCGACGCTCACTTTTTTTTTTTTTTTTTTTTTCAAAGAGAAAATGTGAATGTGAATGGGTCCTTTTTTTCTTTATTATTTTTTAATCCTTGAGTCCGTGCGAGTCTGACACGACGACAGGAAACATTGAAGGAAAAACAACAAGCCCACTCACAAACATAACAATTAACATAACATAACATATTGAAACAAATTTTTAAGAAGACAAGTGTAATTGGAGTAAATAAGGGAATATTATATTATATAATAGAAAAGAATGGTGGGTTTAGAGTTTTGACGGTAAGTAAATTGATGTAAAAAAAAGATTGAAGAAGACAAGTAGAGTTTTGTCCGAGAGTGAATAAATGGGCGCGTGCGACCATGTACGTGTGTCAATGATTCAGGGAGGAGTGGGTCATATGCCTTTTTCTCTTTCTTAATACATTAAGAATTACAAGCAACCAAGAGCATGACTTAACTGCCATAAAACTGAATTGATAACCACGAAGTTTGTGATTCAAATCCTTCCACTCCTATATTGTCAAAAAAAAAAAAAAAAATACAATTACAATTACAATGCAGTGAAAAAAATAATAACATTTTTCATAGGTAAATTGGGGTCTACTCCCAGCCAGCTGTGCTCTAAGTTCTGTTTACAGGTCATTCTAAAACGTACATCCACACCCAACCCAACCCAACCCAACATTCACGCACACCTCCATCCAATCTCACAACTCAATTCTCTCTCTCTCTCTTCTTCCTCAAATATTTTCCACATTTCACTATATATATCTAAATTATTCTACTGTTTTTTATTTTACAATCATCAGACTTTAACACACCATCCACATTTAATCATTTTATCGCCTTTGTTCTCATACTAATACATGTATCATTGCCAACAACCAGTCATTTTTTTTTTTTTTATTTCTCAAATTCCCAACATACAATCGTTCCTATTTTTCCTACCCAAATACATGTCTCTTTACATATACAAGTTGCTGAAAATAACAATTTGCTTATATGAAAATAAACTAATCACAGTGTCTAAAAAAATGGTGTATTTTATTGTTTGATACTTCAAATTATTTTAAATAATAAAACCGAAAATACAATAAAAAGTGCTCTGTCTACAAATAAGAATGCTCTCCACATCCTATGAGATAACTAATGATGAAAGGATTCGTACCACTATTCGAATTTTATACCAATTCTTGAATTATGTCAACGAAGCAAAACCTACAGCTCCTAAGAATAACAGTACATAAAACTTATTCAAGAAAAAAAATTAGCTTGTTTATTGATGGTATAAAATGTAATGGATTTTGTACTTGTATTACTTGTGCAATTATTTCTGGTAAATGCAAGGACATTGGTAAATTGGAAAGTGGGGGATATAGTCAAAATTGATGTTCGGGGGTGTGGATAGAGTCAATGGAGTAATTATTAATTGGGGTTAGCTATTCTAAAATAGCACTTAATAGTGTACACACCGTGCAACCTAGGCTTTGACACTGCTCCTCCCCACCAGACTTGGCATCTTTACAGAGGCAACCCATACCAGGTCCCTATCAACCCTGTGCAACTATTGTAATTTTTTGATGTACTATTTCAAAATAATTTATAAAATAATGCAGCGTTACACAGCTACAAGTACGAATTTTTTTAAAAGAAAAAAAAAATTCTACAAAGGCAGCTTGGTTAGGTGGAATGGGAGTGAGAAAGAAAAGGAAGAAAGGTGGAAATAAAATTAGGATAGAAAATGGAAGAGGGAGGGATGAAAATGAAAGAAATAATAGGAAGCGTTGACCAATAGTCACGTCCATTAGCATTAGGCAATAGGCATTGGTAGGGGCACCAATAAACGCCGTCGTACAGAATACAGATGATGGAGCAGACGCAGTGGGCCAGCATGATTCCGGTTCCGGATAGCTACAATGTCAGTGCGGGCCCATTGTACGGACACCGGACCGATCCATAAACGTGGACGACTCACTGGCACAGCATGTGGACAATCATCCATCCATTATGTTATGCCCCACATCTTCTCCTACTAGCTAGCTACTCCACAATCTATCATCTCACTTCTACTTCTACTTCTACTTCTACTCTCTATGGAATCTCCTCTCTACATTTTCTTTAATCGCACTCTCCAAAGGACAACAACAGTCATTTTTAGATGCCCTTATAGTTATTGGAAGGAAGCAGCCCCTCCAAACAACTCGTTCATTTCTGCCTCTGCATCATCATCAACATTCAACAAAAAGAGAAGCCAAAAAAAGGTCTGTCCGATGCATGCGCCTTACTAGCTAATGGACAAACTTCATTTTGTTAATTTAGGGAACAACTTCAGCTTGGAAGTTGAGGGAGATGAATCCTGAGAATAGAACCAAAGAATTAGCCTACTACATCTATATATTCTATGGGAATGTCCCAAACCAAACGTCTATCCCTTACTATACTAACTAATTGTGTGTCACTCTATATAAAATTGAATTGTGTTCTAAATTTAGAAACCCAAGTAAGAAGATCTAGTAGAGAAGCCGTTGTTGCCCCACGAAGAACAGCACGAAAACAACCAGGGTTGTCAGAAGAACCCACATCCATGGTTGCATCCTCCTCTTACCCCGATTTCGAAGAGGTGGAGGAATTGACTTTGTCTTGCTCTGCTTTGTGTACTGCGGCGGTTTTTGAGGCCTCTTTGCTACCGTCCCCTGTTTTCCCGTGTTTTCAGACTCCTCCTTCGGAGCTTCCGACGGGGTGGTCTCGCTGATTATAGCAGATTCCCTTTCCCTTTCATCGCAGCCATTTCCAGCTTCCGTCTCAGCTGCCATCTTCCTTTCCTTCTTTTTTGCTCTCTTTTCCCTTAGCTGTGCACAACACATCTTAGCTCAGCTGTCAAATTCTAATTCATACCAAAAAAAAAAAGGAACAGAGCATATTATCAGATCATTAGAAAATTAAATATGCACATGTGCTGAATACCTTCTCTCTCTCTTCCGCCTCCTTCCGTGCTTTAATTACCGCTCTAGCGTGGGCTTTCTCAGCGTTTCTTCTTTTCCTCTCCAACGCCTCTTTGGCTTTGGCCTTCTCTTCCAACTTACGCTGCTCCTTCAACTTGATTGCTTCCTCTTCCTTTCTCAACTCTTCTGCTTTCGCCGCCAGCTCCTCTTCCTCTCTTGTTCGCTTAATCTCCTCTGGTCGCGGTGGCTCTTCAACCTCATTCTCGCTAGAATTATTTCTATGCCCATTCACTAAGGCCACAACTGTCTCGGGCTTCTTGTTTTTTGTCGTTTGATTCATCAATTCGACAACTTTGGTCACCGGTTTATCATTATCTCTCGCGTTATCAGCGGGGATTAGTTTTTCTGGTTCCCGCGTAGTTGAAAGAGAGTTGTCCCTTGCTGGTCTCTCCTTTACAGCATGGATTAGTACATGCGGCTCTTCATTGGGGCCAAGGGAGCGGCCATCCAACGTCTTTAGTCGCCTCAGGATACTCCTCATGTTGCTCTTAATATAGTCTTCCCTGAAATCAGCATTTGTGTTCCACAGTTCCATCATGCGCTCCACCTAAAACATTGATCAATCAGAGTATGGAAACAACTCGACACCCAAAATGAAAGCAAATCAGAAATAGTAACACCGACACAATATCAAAGAGTAACCCGATTATGTCAACAAAAAAGAAGGGAAGAATAAAGTAACCTGATTAACACAAAAATGTTGCAGTTTCTCTAGATCTCCACTCGATGCTATTTCATTGGCTTCCTTCACGTCATCCCGATACTTCCAGCAGTATTTGTTCTGCAAGCCAAGGGTCAAATTTCAACGGTTACACTTTCTCTGGGTGGCAAAAGTTAAAGGCTCTCTACTGGTGGTGAGACGCCAACGGAAATAGACATAAAATGATACATATGTACAAATACAATTGCAACATGATCTACTTTAGCTAAAATAGTCCCCCAGGCCAGGCTCCACCTCGCAATTTTTCAACCTAGACTGAACAGAATTCAAAAAAAAAATGAAAAACCCCATCCGGTCTATCCTCCTCACAAACATGTTATACCAGCTAAAATAGATCGTTGGAATTATCTTCCTAAGAGATGTCAATTTTGTTCCATTCAAACGTCATGAAGGAGAAAGACCCTGGCCCTTATACCTTCGACACTTATTTTACTCGCAGGATCTTCTAAAATGCCGACTTCAAGTAGATTGCATTATGAGCAAAAATAACGAGTACGAACCTTCTCATATAATTGCTTCCTCATACTCTGTAAATTAGCATATGCTTCTTGGCGAATCTTATCCGCTGCTTTAAACTGGGATTGCAATTCATCCACCTTTACGCTTTCATCATTATATTTCTTCTTGGCAGCCTTTGTAACTGATTCGGCTTTCAGAACATTGTCTCTCAGTAAATCCATCTCCTTTCTTAATAGCTGTCGGGTGCAATTAATAAATATCATGAGAATACGCATCTTTAAAACAAAATTGAAGATGAATTGTCTAAATTTTATGTTGCATTGCAAGTACTTATAGTTGTAAACATATTTTAGATGAGGTATACAATTAATAAATAGCATTTGAAAACGCATCATTAAACAAAATTGAAGGTTAGTTGACTGAATCCTACTCTGCATTGCAAGTACTTGAAACCATATTTAGAGAAGCAGAGTATTATATATTTCATAGACGGATGCAAATGGCATAGGAAGGTATAAAAGTATCAAATCCTAGATCAAACCTTTAGGCGTTCTTCGATCTGGTCTTTCTGGTCCAATGCCTGTTGAAGCTCATCCTGCTTACCCATAGTTGATGAAAGCTGTTCCCGCAGCTGCTTCAATTGCTTGATTTCACGAATCAATTGTTTTTCTTCTTTTAGTGGCAGGGTTTCATGCTCTATCATGTGTTCAATGTTGCGTATCTACATAAATTGAAGTGTGGTATCAGAAAATGTTGAAATAAAAAATTAATTCAAGGGGGGAATTCATACAAACATATTTAACAAGAAGATGAATGCGTGCTTACCCTACCATCAATATCCTCAACAGACATTGCATTCTTCACTTTTGTTATCACTGATTGAACAGAGTCTATCTCCTGTCTTTTTGCCTTCAACAAATCTCGTGCAGCTCTTCCATCTGACACTGCTGCTTCGAGATTATCACTCAACACTTTCCATGCAGCCTGTTCAGATAACCATTTCAGCCATGAATTGCTGTTTATATATATATATAAACTTTGAAACAATTTGTTAATGGTCATTATTACCCTCATTGTCTGTATTTGAACCCGAATGGCATCTCGATCCTTGGTTTTCCGATCAACTTCTGCCTGAGCACACTTAATCTGCTCTCTTATATTGTCGTCATCAAATCTAGGTACCTTAACCAAAAAGTAAAACGGGCTTGTTCCTGCCTCAACGGCAACATTTTGCCCCTCTAAAGCATCGACAGAACCTTCTGGAGATATAGGTGAAGGTTCATTCTGGCAAACCTCGCGAATGACCTCAGTTTCAAAGACAACATTAGACATTGGGTTCAGATCCCCTCCATTGTTTACTACTGAACTCTTGAGAACTTCAGTTTTTGATACAGTGTTATCGTCGCCAGGTATATTTCTACTACCACCTCCTATGCAAGATGTAATCTCGATACTGTCTCCTGATTTCTCATTAGCAGTTGGACTTGAGCTACGTTCGTTATCATGCAAGTCTGAGTCCATATCAACAGCAAAATTTTGTTGAATCGCAGGAGATTTATTGACACCGTTAGGAACTTCAGGAACAGTAAAACCTCTCTCCTCCTCACGTTCAATTGAAGTAAAGTCGTTAGATTCTGATCTCATATCATTCCTAGGGAAAGTTGACTGGTTATCTTTTCCGATGTGACCATTCTCACACTTGGTTTCGAAATCAGAGTTACCAAGAAGACCAATGTCATGATTTTCACTGGCTTCCTTATCCGGTTGGACATCACCATCAGCAGAAGCCACATTTTCAGACATGGTACAATCCACAACTTCAAGATCAGATCTCAGTGCTGGATCATTAAGACAGTATGTAGAAGACATTTCCCTTAATTCAACTAAAGTATTCCCTATCACAACAGCAGATACTGCTGTTTCAGTGCTCTCCACTGGTTCAATTTCCTCGGGGATTAATTGACTGCCAGCAATGGAGTCATGAGCATAAGAAATTCTAGATTCATTGAATGCAGTGGGCGTCTCATCCCCATTTTCAGAGACTTTACCTTCCAAAACTTCAACCTTGACACATTCGTCCACTTTAGGATAGGAAGCTGTTTCTGATTTCTCTTCTAGTTCCAACACGTGATTCACATCTTGTTCATTCATGGTAATATCATTTAACCCTACTTTTGGATCACTGATAAGCATGGTAGGAGATAATTTACGAGGTTCCACAGTAGCAATATCACAATCTACAGAGGCAGATGAGGATTTAGTATGGTCATGGAAGTTGGTCCTGTTAGCTACAGTGTCTTTGTCATCAATAGTCTCCAAAGGGTCATCTTGATTCGTACTAGTTGGCAAGCCATCTTCGGTGCTAATGGAGATAGAACCATTCACATCTTCTGAATTGACCAGTGGACTAGGAGCTGCTGCCAAATGCTGCTCTGTGCCCACTTTGTTTCCTTCTGATGACTCTAAAAGAGAAACCTCAATGTTTAAACTTTCTTGTTCCTCACCAACAACTTGGTAATATTTACCATCCTGACTAACTGTGATTTGAGTTCTATCAGAGTCCTCTTCATTTAAGACAACCCCTGATTTACATTCCCCCTTAACGTCCTCTGCAGAATCATCAGGCTGATCTAGCTCAGATTTAGCAACACCCATGCTTATAATTTGAGATTCTCCTATTCCTCCTACAGGGTCGCTTATCACAACTGTATTAACCATCTCATCAACCTTCTCTTCGCCATTGTCACAATGGCAGTCAGCAGCCTCCAAATTTGCATCTAGTGATTCTCGAATGCCATCCTCTCTCTCAAAAGATTTCATCTCAGTTTCTTCACCGCAGTTATCTGTGGTATCAGACAATCCATTAATAGCCACTGTTTCATTATCCTCGGGCACTACTTCACTCTCTTGCCCACGCTTGTCCATGGTAGCAGAAGAAATAATGGCATCCGCTATTTCATTTTGCCCGTTAAGCTCAATGTTTTCCAACTCCCGAGAAGATTCCACCTCAATTTCTCCCCTAGGATTTTCCTCGGTATTAGACAACTTGGGGGCTTTCACTATGCCGTTTTCCTCATGATTCTGGATGTCGTCTGCTTTTTGAGAAGACTCCACTTCAAGTTCTCCCCTAGGATTTGCTTCAGTATTAGACAACTTGGGGGCTTTCACTATGACATTTTCCTCATGACTCTGAATGTCCTCTGCCTTTTGAGAAGATTCCACCTCAATTTCTCCCCTATGATCTTTCTCGGTATCAGACAAATCGAAGGTTTTCACAATGCCATTTTCCTCATGACTCTGAATGTCTGCCTTTTGAGAAGACTCCACCTCAACTTCTTCCCCAGGGTTTGACTCAGCGTCAGAAAACTTGATTGCAACTGTTCCATTTTCATTGTGACTTTGAATGTCGTCTGCCTTCTGAGATGACTCCGCCTCAACTTCTATCCCATGGTTTGTATCGGTATCAGAAGACTTCATGATTCCCACAATTCCCTTATCCTCATGAATTTGAATACCTTCCGCCATTTGAGACGAGTGCACCTCGATTTCTTCCATAGGATTTGCATCGGTGTTAGAAAATTCAGAGGTAGAAATTATTTGATTTTCCTCCTGAGTCTGAATGTCTTCAACTTCTAGAGGAGACTCTAGCGCATGGATTTTGCCAGAATTTGTCTCTGCATCAAAAGATTCGTTGATAGCCTGGCCCTCCAGGATTTCAGTTTCTTCCACTTTTTGAGAAGAATCCATTCCAGGTTCCGCTTCATCCGCCTTGGCGTCAGAAGATTGAAGGACATCCGCCACTCTGATCTCATCCTGAATAGCGTCACTCTTTTTCACATGCCCAGAAATTTTGAACTGGGAATCCTCCAATGCATCAGAAACGAAAATCGATTCGGGGTTCCTACCGTCGTCAGTAAATTCCCCATTACGAGGCTTAATCTCCGTATCTACAGTGTGAGAACACTTTGCTTGCCCGTTGAGATCCGAAGCAACGTGATCATCGGTAGTAGTAGCATCGGTGGAGGTAACGAAAACGTAAGAAGCATCGGTATCATCCTTAGGAATAGCGGTAGAAGAGTCAAGAGATGCAGCATTGCAAGGTTTAGGCAAATTCTCGTAGGTACTCATATCCAAGGCACACTGCTCGTTAACCTCAGAGATGTCGGCGTGCACATCGATGTCAGGCATCATTGCGTATCAAAGAATTCAAAACTCCCAATGGCAATGACAGAGGGAGATTGCTAGTTGAATGGAATTCAGAAAGATGTACATAAAGGGAGAAGAAAGAAGAGATTAGAAAGTGGAAAAAGGTAAGAGGAAGTCAATGGGAAAAGGGGCAAGATCTCAAAAGACAAAGGGGAGAGAGAGAGAGACTTACCGGAAGCGAAAGCGGAGGAGTGAGTTGAATTTAGCAGATCAAGTATAGAAGATCATCGAGTAGTAGACATGAATGTGGAGAATTGCAGATGCAGATCTTGAGAAGTGATTCAGAGAATGGGGAGAGAAGGGAGGGAGACTTTAGAAAAAGAAAAAAAAAAAAAAAAAAAAGAGAGGAAGAAAGGAAAGGGAGGGGAGAAATAAGGTCTGAGGAAGAGGCAGAATCGTAGATGAAAGTGAAACAAACAGCTGGCGAAGGGAAGAAGAAGAAGAGAGAGACTGGTCTTCTCTACTTGCTAATCCAATATTTCAAAAAAAAAAATCAAATATTTTTTTTTTTTACAATAAAAATTTTCAAATTAATAAATCTACTCCCTGAAATTTTATCTTTAAAAAATATATATATATCGAGTGCGTTTATTTGATTGTATTTTACTTTTAAAAGTTTTAACTCTTTCTTTTTTAATTTGTTAAAAAAAAAAAATTGTTTTCAATTTTGATGTGGCGTAATTTTCTAAAATACATTAACCTCAAAAAAGGAAAACTAAAATTTATGACCTGCAATATTATGCAACAATAACATGGGCCACGTTAGTGTCGGCTATTCCCTATTATTTTCGTTATTATAATATTCATTTAACTCAAAATAAAAATAAGAGGACAGTCAATAAATGATTTAAATCCAAAGACTCAATGGGTGTTAAAATAATGTTGATTTGATTGTCGTTGGGCCAAATTCATAAATGACAAAATATATGTAAAGCTTTTATTTTCACGCACAGAATAGCTATTTTTTTTGTAATTAACAAATATTACTTGATAGTTTTCATTTCAATTTTTTATATTTATATAAGAAAATTTCCAACTAATCTTAAATTCTACTAAATTACATATCTTCATGTATTACCAAATACAACTTAATAAGTATCAATAATGAAATTGATTAAAGTATCAAATTACCAATACACACATCAATTTAATTATGTGTTTCTTAGTGTCACAAATTGTATATTTACAAAGTAATTTAACTTAATAACAACAATTTATCAAACAAAGTCCAATAATGTACAAATATTATGTGATGACTCAGAACGACTATGGATCATCACCTTTTATGGAAAATTGAATTGATTTATATCTTATCTATGCAGTTATAACATCGTACTTCATAACCATCACTATACTATTGATTGTCTACTAAACTTCTCTAAATTTTGTTTCTCCTATGTGAGTTTAGATGCTTTTTTAAAAAATTATTTTAGACAGTATTTTTTCTAGATGATATTCGAAATATGCTTGCATATTAATTATTAACTCATTTATACGTTTCTCTCCCTATTTCACAAATTGTTGGAATGAGATGTATGTCAAAAGTGTTAGCTAACATATTTGATAGGTCTAATGAGTTGATTTTATAAAGAAGACAGCATAAATTAATAAAATTGGCTAAACTAAATAGATGGAATTGAATAAAGTCCAAGAATTTCGAATACTACAAAGATGTATTTCATGTTTTTAGATATGTGTTTAGTAACAAATTCAGAAATTGGATCTCAATTTAAACAATTGTTCAAAATGTGTGATAATATATTTATAAACCATAAACTATTTGTAGTTTTTTTTTTTTTTTTTTGAATCAAAACTATTTGTAGTTATGACTTATAACTAAATATATTAGGTTGAATATAAACTATTATTAATTAATTTATAAACATTTTATATGTTATAAATTTTGTATAATTATTATTTTACAATATCATATAATTTTAAACATTATATTATATAAATTTTAAATGAATTGAGTTTAGAACATGAAATATTATATTTATTAAGGTCTTTATATATTTTTTAATTTATTGTGCATTTAAAGGTTTCAATTTTAAAATCTGAATAGACTGAAAACAAAAACAAAAAAAAAAAAACAAAAACAAAAAAACAAAAAAAAAAAAAAAAAAAAAGAAAGATTGTTTTCTAAATTTCCACTATTTTGATAACAGAATTTGAAAACAGTTTTAAAAAATGCATCTTCCAACCGCATATTTACTGAATCCGAATTGTCGACCTTATTTTTCAAATCCATCAGATTTCATTAGCTCGTCTATTACTAACTAACGTACCCCACATGTAACAGAATTTATGCAAATCTGCATTTTTATTTAAAAAAATTTACATAATCCAATTAAAAAATAAATAAATAAAATGGTCAAATCTAAAAGTTGTTAGGATATCTTATCTGGGATTTGAAAATTATCAAAATTTTGAAGTTTAATTTTAGGCATTTCTACAATATTAAAAAAATAAATAAATAAATAAATAAAAAAAATAAATTCTACCGGTATATGTAAAATTCCAAGAAAACAATGTTGATGGGATGAATATGATTTTGTGGGATGATGATAGAAGATGGAATACAAAGGAGAATTGAAATGAGGTTTATGTATTCGAAGAACGGACGCCTCTATCTTTAAACACAACACAACACAACACAACACGTCACAAAGTTGGTTTTACTTTTGATGAGTTTCTAGAAAACATATCTTTTCACTCGCTCAGATTCCTAATTTTGAGATATAAAGCGCGACGCGCTTTGAAAACAAAGGACAGAAAGTTTGGCGAAAGATTTGAATATCGTCGAGATTTGGTGATTGGAGTGTCGGTGGGATTATTCAAACTCCAAAATCTGAATAATACCGTCTACTCTAATACAGAAACAGAATAACAAATGAATGTTGACAAAACTAGTAACGTGGGGTGGACTTTTTCTTCCTTTCACGGAGACTCAAACTCAAACTCAAACTCAAACTCCACCGCCAATCTGCTTCTTCCATAAATATATTATTTATAATAACCACAGCCGCACACTACATCTAAATTCTAATAATACTAATCTACCCTCCTAATAATTAACTCACAACATCACAACTGGTTCTTATTGTCAAGCCTAACCGGGTCGATGGTGGAATAGAATAAACAAGATGAAGATGCAGAGGACCACGTTGAAGCGTGTGTTGCCTCGCATGCAGATCGAGGTCCCATCCCAATTGGCTCTGGCTGGATCCAATCCGTATACGCCAGTTGACTTAGAAGCCTGTGGAGGGCGTGTCAACATTCTTACAAAAGCATAAGCATAATGGACACCAACCATATGGTTTCCCACAACTATACTTTATAAGGCTGATCAAGACTCCTAATTATTCCCTCTCCGTCATTTTGTAGGGACCTTTTCCCTATGGAGGTATTGCTATACTCATTCCTTAAAAAGCTATGGTAGCAGTAGACCTACACTTAGACTTAGCCAGTTTGGAGCCTCTTATTTCAACCCAACAAATCCTGAATGAAATGCTGTAAGAAGGAAGAAAGGCAAGGGGATGTCATGAATATGAAATATCCCAATAGAATGGGGCAATTCACAATTGCAAGAGGGACCCCTCAATCAAACAAATGGGAAAGAAGGAACGGGCTGAAGATGGGTTACTTTACTAGGCTCACATCAGGTTCACCAGCACCCTCAATTATGCATTGTGGCCTATGCCTTCGGTTTCTTAATTCCTTTGAACTAATCAAATTACCAACTCATATGATATAAATAAAATCGTGTGGGATTAATCATGTTATGCTCCGAAGTCCTCCAGTCCCAAAATGTGGGCAGTGGGTTCCTTCCAGAAATGTCTCGGGATAGTAGTACTGGTAATCCATTCTGCTAAAAAGCTAACCATAGGTTCGTAAGCACTAATCACTCATCTGACAGCAATTCGTACAACTACTCCAACTTTTAGCTCCATATGAAAATTAATCAATGGCTTTTTACTTGAATCATTATCTATAAACTTTCTACCTCATCTAAAAAAATGTTATCACATAGATACTTGATATAAGATAGATAGATATAATAGCCACACCATCAAGTATCGACTCATCGAGCAACAAACACCCATCTAGAACAGCCATATGATAGATTTCTCATCCCTTAAGAACACTATACAGATTTTAAGAAACTATACTTTATAGTTTATACTCCAAATTCTAACTATTAACTACTTTGAAGAGTTGAGCAGGGAAAGAATGTTTTTGTGGAAAGGATCTGAAATGTGTTCGAGAAGGTTTTGGACTGGTCCCTTACCCGTCAATGCTGCTTGACTGTAAAATCCAAGCCAGGCAACCATGGCTAACCGCCCATTTTTAATCTCTTTTACCTTAAGTTCCTCAAAAGCTGCAGCATCCTTGGACAGGTTCAAGGGGTCAAACAACACACCACCAGGATAATTTATATCCCCCGGCAGATATATTCCCAGAGGCTCCAATGCCTCTATGCCACAATATCTTGCATACTCGGGTCCAACCTATTTACATGTTAATTTACATCATACAGTTGTAAGAACAATCAAACATATGATAGTTTATACGCTCAACTTAACAGTTAAACTATCTAATTTTTTCTAACTTGTGTAATCTCCAAAATGCAAAATTCAATTCCTAATTCCTAAACAAGCTTATCAAGGGCCAAAGCTCGTTGAAGAAACTGCAGCAGAACCAAACCAGTGTTTTGATGGGAACGGGGTGGAATTTGATTGAGGTTAACTAACCCACCTTAGAATAGGTTTAACCCAAAACAGGACAGGTTATAATGTCACGCTTCCCCCCAACCATTTAATTAAAGTGCCCAATGGATATGAGTAAAGGAAAATGTCTGAAGAAAGAAAATAAGATTGTTTGATATAGGTTACCATCAAAATGGCTTGGCAAATTGCAATGACAATCACTCCTTGGCTTCCAGCTAAATGAAGCCCTGGTATTCCAAGATAGTCGAGTGTATCTCCCTGGTGGAAAGAGAACACACACAGTAAGATGAAAAAGAGTCAGTTACAAGTGCTGGAAAATTAGGATGAATGAATGAGAAACTACACACTCCCATGGAGTTCATAGAAGGTAATATGAAATGTTGGAATTGAAGTTTTGGTCCCTCCACTTATAGACAATAATTCCGGAATTAATTAATATTATCAAAATTAACTTCATCATCTGTTATCTGATAGAGAAACCACGGACATCCTGGCCCTCCTATCTTTCTTAGAGGGGGTTAATTTTAGACAAATAGGAGGGATATTCACTTTTGGAGTTCCAACCCCTCTGGGGGCTTTTCTTGCAGCTCGTTCTTTCAATTTTTGGTAAATCTCTCCCCGATTAGAGAGTTTGTTTTTTCGTGTTTGTGTAAGGTTAAAGTTCCAAAAAGTTTTGTTCTTCGTTTGGCAGGTCATCCTAGGTCATGTTAACACTTTTGAAAAGCTATCAAGAGTGATGCCCCCTGTGGTTGGCCCTTTTTGTTGCATTCTCCGTGGAAGGCGGAGGAAGATCTTTTTTTAGATAAGGAAGGGCAGAGGATGATCTTGATTATTTGTTGTGGGGTTGTGATTTGTTTGCTCAGTTTGAAGCCTCTTCTTTGAGGTTTTCGGGGTTTCAAATTTTTTACCAACATCATTGCAAGGAGATGATCGAGGAGTTCCTCCTCCATCCACCGTAGCAGGAGAAGGGAAAGTTTTTGAGGCATGCTAGTGTTTGTAGTATTCTTTGGGGTTTATGGGGGAGAGGAATAATAGAATTTTTAGTGGGGCCAAGAGACTTCCTTGTGAGGTTTGGGCTAATACTAGATTTTTCGTTTCTCTATGGGTCTTAATCTCTAAGACTTTTTGTAATTACCCATTAGGTCTTATTTTGATTGATTGGAAACTCTTTCTGTAGTTGGGTTCATTTTCCTTGGGGCTTGGTTTTTTTAGATGTCCTTGTATTCTTTCATTTTTTCTCAATGAAAGTCCGGTTATTTATCAAATATATATATATATATATTATCAAAATTAACTTTGGATTTCAAATTTTTTTTAACTCCAACTTACTTTATAATTAATAATCTTTCCTTTCTTGAAGCCAAATGAAAGATTCTTCCACCTTATACTACACACCATTTCAGAGTACTTTTCTTCTCTCATTTCCTACCTCTTTCAATGTCTGTCTAGAGTTAACTGCTAAGTATAATGTATTAGAATTATGTCACAATTCACTTCTTTGGATCGCTGTTAGCTGTTGCTATATCCTAAAATGCAAACATCAGCTCAAATCAAGAGAGGCAAATCTACCAATAAAATTATGTGATACTCAGTCCCAACTTTTTCACTTAAATTCTACAAGTTCTGGTATTGGTTGCTCCTCAAAAGTTAAAACTTTGATTTATATCTAAGTTTCATAGTTACAGGGTATCCTTTACAAAACTATTTAATTTCTGGTGTTAATATGTTCTATGTATTTTTCAATGTGTTACTGTTATCAATTTCAGTTTCATTTTATGAACAATTAATAAATTACTAGGTATCCAATTTCAAAAAAGAAAGGGAAAAAAAACTAATAAACTACTATTGAGGTAGGCACTTGGCTACTTACGAAGTTATTTGATAGAGTAGAGAAATTAAAGGAGAAGGCTGGACAGTTCTAGAGAAAGAGTAGGATAGTCAAACCTCTGAAATTGCCAGGCATGTTATGTGTTCAAGTATCATTAAAGAGTTCTTATACCAATTTGCGTAAATATGTATCAGAACAGTGATCATAACTACCCATTTCAATGAGAAAAGTAACAAAAGACCAATTGCAATAGAAGAAAGGTCGCAACCAGAGTCAAGCTTGTCACGACACAAAAAGATACAATCAACATTAGCAACACAATAATGGGATGAGGGCATTTAGTAGGGCTTTCCTAAAAAAATAGAATTGAACGCAAACTCAGAATTAGCACTACTAGAATGGAATAAGTGCCAATATTATCATCTTGCTACAGCTGTACTTCAGCCTTGGAGTATTTTGCTTCCTAATATTCATTAGCGAGACTTGTACCAATATTTTCAATGCCCACTCTATTGCCACAAACTTTTGCTTACCTGGGGGCAAGAGTTTTCTAGATACATATTATATAGTAAATAGAAAATAGGAATGCATGATAAACACAAATATAATCGGGCACAAATAAATTTGTTTTCAATAAAATTGTTTTGACAGGCAGTTGTATCTTCAAGACATAATGAATCAAAAAGAATGTTTTTTAGTCCGAAATATTAAAATATTTCAGAAGATTGCATTCCTTCAGTAAGGCACAAAAGGCTATAAAAGGTAATAAGAGGTGGTCAAAGAAAAAAGGTAAAAGGCAATAAGAAGTGGTCAAAGAAAACAAAAATATGACTGAAAGGTGACCGAGGCAGCCATTTGAGTGATGGTCTCGTGATAGACAATTGTTTGTCAACCTAGTCTTCCCAAAAAGAATAGTCCACTCCAAGGCGCACCGAGCCTAGCCTAGAAAACTCAGGGTTACACAAACATATGAGCAGTTGAGCACAGAGTGTTGTGACATCAGCCCCAGAAACCCTTTGTTATGGCACAAGAAAAATGCACATGGCCTAATTTATTGAAACAAAATAATGAAAGAGTGATTGAAATAGAAGTAAAGATGCAACCAAACTCAAGCTTATCACGATAGTGAAAGACATGAAGTCATAATTTCTGGCACTTGAACGAGACACTGAGCAATATTATTTGATTTCATTAATAAAGGCAGACGTGAAAGGCTAGACTCCAAAATAAAACATGATTGAACAGAAGCAGTAAGATAAACAACAATTGAAGAACCAGACAGAAGGGTAAAAATATAGAAACAAAACATGCAGACACACGAGAAAGATTCCATGTAATAAATATCCAGAGAGATGGTTGACCAGGAGATGGAAAACAAACCTTAAGTTTTGAATAGCCCACTCGCCACCAGATGGGTTCAGTGAAATGAAAAGCTCCAAAAATATCTAAGATCTCTGGAATTAAAGCACCCAGGGATGCTAACATAGCCCAACGAGCATGCAGTATTTCAAAGCTGAAATAAGATAGAGTAAATAAATGAATTATTTGCACAAATTTCAAAAGTAAAAGACTAAAAATATATAGTTTAAAAATCACTTTTGGTCGTTGAACTTTCGTGAAAGTAACAATTTAGTACCAGAACTTTGATTTGTAACAATTTAATCATTATAATTTCAATTTTGTGACAATTTAGTCCATGAACTTTCATATGTAACAATTTAGTCCATGTACTTTAACATTTGTAACGATTTAGTCCCTATAGTAAAAATTACTGTTAAGACTTAATGAAATTTCTTACATAGATAGATTAATAAAATAATTTGGAACGATTGATCGCCTGCCCGGAATACACGGTAGTTTCTCGTCGGTGGCAGCTCACATCTTCCATCAAGGCCCCTCGGATCCCCTCTTTTGCCCAGCAGATATATGGAGGATCGAGAATGGCTCGGTATATCCAGTGGTTAATACCCTTCAGACGGTGGAAGAGTCCAGATATGATGGGCGACTGCTGGAAGGCAATCTGGCTGATTTTGAAAATTCCCGCTCAAAAAACAAAGGTAAATGTAGGGACGAGGCTGGGCCCTCTAAGACCGTCGATGTCCCCGCCCAAATTGAAGCCCATTCCATTCCGGCCCAGTCTGATCTAGAGAAAGAAGAATGGATAGTCAAAAGGCCCAAGAAAAAAAACAAAAAAGGAGTCTCTTTTGTGAATGAGGCCCAGGTTTCTTTGTTTAAATGGGGGGAAGTCCACTCCACTAATAGAAAGGATAGCCCACTTTCGATAAATGAAAATGGGGAGGTATGGAATAAAGATACAGGGACCGAATCAGATTTTTCTTTTTCGAGCCCAGCAAGCAACATTAGTGTGAGTCGGAAAGAGTACAGACCTTGTAGTTTGGAAGCCCCTGATAACGATATTCCAGAAGGCTACCAGTTATGTTTTTCCACCGATAACGAGCAAGATGGGATCTCTCAGCCTCAAAGTGTGGGGGAATCGGGTGGATTGACAGAAGATATGCCTAGTCGGGTCATGGAGACACAGGTGGATACGCCGAAAACCTCCCCAGACCAGTTGCAAATTGAAAATGCTATCATCGAAGATCAGAATTTGATTTCCCCAACAGCGCTAGCTATTATGCAGTCTGAAAATGATGAGAGGATAGCCAATAATGTTGATAATGATGATCTTCTGTTAAGTAAAGAACTGATTCTCACCCTTAGAAGAAATAATTTATGTATTAGACCGATTGTAGCTTCGAATACTAAGAAGGGTAATTCTACAAAGAAAAGACGCATCAGGGAGGTGACCAACCTTCTCAGAACTTGGGAAAAGGAAGTAGAGCCGATTATAGAGATGGAAAATGATAATGATAGAGTGGTAGAACCTCTTAGTATGGTAGAAAGGGCCAATGCGGTGTCTTTATGAAGATCCTCTCGTGGAATGTTCGTGGGCTTGGAGCGAGGTCGAAAAGAGCCCTCATTAAAGACCTCATTATCGAGTCTAACCCGGATATTGTGATCTTGCAGGAATCCAGGTTAAATGCTATTAATAGAAGTATTGTGAAGTCCGTTTGTAGCTCAAGGCATATTGCTTGGGTGGCCTTAGATGCGGTGTCTTCTGCTGGGGGCATCCTTATCTTATGGAAAGAAAATAAGTTAGATGTAGTTGATACTGTTGTTGGGGCTTTCTCGGTTTCTATTAAATTTGCTATCCAAGGCAATTTGGTTGGGTGGATCTCGGGTGTTTATGGCCCGTGTAATTATCAAGAAAGACAGCATTTTTTACAGGAGTTGTATGACATGTACGGCCTTTGCCAGGGAGTTTGGTGCTTAGCTGGTGATTTTAATATGATTAGGTGGGCTGAGGAGAGATTGGTCAGGTCAACTCCTTCAAGAAGTATGAAAAAGTTTAATCGATTTATAGCATCTGCAGAGTTAATTGATCCGCCTCTGAGTAATGGTATGTTCACTTGGTCTAGGATGGGTATTAGAGTGGCAGCCTCTAAGTTAGATAGATTCCTTGTCTCGAAGCAGTGGAATGATAAATTCTCAGATTTTAGAGTTTTGAGGCTTCAAAGGCCCACCTCGGATCATTTTCCGATTTTGTTGTCCATTGGGGCGATCAAATGGGGCCCGAATCCTTTCCGGTTCGAGAACTCTTGGATGGACATTCGTGAGTTTAAGGAGAAGGTGGAGCTTTGGTGGAACGAGATGAAACCGATTGGTTGGGCAGGGTATAGATTCATGGAAAAATTGAAAGGTTTGAAAGTTAAGATTAAAGAGTGGAATGCTGTCAGATGTGCAGTGGCTAGCTCCAAGAAACAAGAGATTTTAGATCAAATAGATCTCATTGATCGCTTGGAGGAACGAAATGAAATTCAGGGCCACCACATTGAGGAAAGAAAGAAGCTCAAGGTGGACCTTTTGGAGATTACTATTGCTGAGCATAGAAGCTTCAATCAGAAGTGTAAACTTAAATGGTTAAAAGAGGGAGATGAAAACTCCTCTTTCTTCCATAAATGGGCCACGGCAAAGAAGAACAAAGCTTTTATTTCTGTTTTAGAGAATGACAGTGGAGACGTTATCACGAGTGAAGCAGATATTGAGGGAGAGATTGTGACCTTCTTTAATAAGTTGTACTCGAAAGATCAGGGTAAAAGGTTTGTGCTTGAAGGTATTAACTGGGTGCCCATTGATGCTCAAAGTAGTTTAAACCTGGAGAAGGAGTTCACGGCAGAAGAAATTTTCAAGGCTATTGATGACTTGGGGAGCTCAAAATCTCCGGGTCCGGATGGGATGACAGGTGAGTTTTTTAAAAACTCTTGGAACATCTTGAAGAACGATTTAGTAGGGGTGTTCCACGAATTTTTCCAAAACGGAATTGTTAACAAAAGGACCAATGAGACTTATATCTGCTTGATTCCCAAGAAGAAGAACCCTTCCAAAGTCAAGGAGTTCAGGCCGATTAGCTTAACCACTTCCCTCTACAAGATTTTAGCCAAGGTCCTTGTAGATAGGTTGAAGAAAGTCCTTCCGCTCACCATCAGCGATTGCCAAGCGGCTTTTGTCCAGGGGAGACAAATCTTGGATGCTATCCTAATTGCTACTGAATCGGTTGAAGAGCTTAAGGCTAACAAAGGATCGGGAGTCCTCTTTAAACTCGATCTTGAGAAGGCTTATGACATGGTAGATTGGAACTTCCTTGATTCTATTCTTTCCATGAAAGGGTTTGGCATTAGATGGAGAAATTGGATAAAAGGCTGCCTTAACAACACCAATTTCTCGGTGATAGTTAATGTAGACCGAGGGGGAAAATAGTGGCTTCTAAAGGTCTTAGACAGGGTGATTCGTTATCGCCATTTCTTTTCACCATAGTTGGGGATGCCGTTAGTAGATCTGTGTAGCTTTGTCTTGAGAAAAGAGTTTTAAAAGGGTGGAGAATCGGGCAAGATAGTTCGGTAGTGGCTATTTTGCAGTATGTTGATGATACTTTGGTTTTTTGCCCAAACAGTGATGCTGACATTGAGAATTGGTGGGATATTTTGAGATTAATTATGCTTGGCTCTGGCTTATCGATCAATTCAGCAAAAACGTCTTTGATTGGGGTGAACGTGGATACGGTAAATTTGTTTAATTGAGCTAATCATTTGGGCTGTAATGTGGAGTCCTTGCCGGTTAATTATCTAGGCTTTCCTTTGGGTGGTAACTTCCACAGGAAGCAGTTTTGGGACCCTTTATTGGGCAGATTCAGTGGGAAGCTTGAAAGTTGGGGGAAATTTCCAATTTCAAAAGGGGGAAGACTGACACTTGCACAATCCGTGCTGAATAGCCTCCCTTTATACTATTTCTCTTTGCTCAAAGCTCCTAAAATAGTCACTAAGGCTATGGAAAAAATCGTCAAGAGACTTTGTGTGGAGTGGGGGAAGCTACAAACCCGGGGCAAATTTGGTGAAATGGGAGTGGACAGCCTTACCTACTTATCAAGGGGGAATGGGGATTGGATCTCTTTAGCAAAGAAATACGGCTCTTATGACCAAATGGCTGTGGCGGTTTGCTCAAGAGAAGAATGCCTTTTGGAGAAAAATCATTGTAAGCATTTATGGCTCTTGTTCTTTAGATTGGAAATCCGAGAAGCTCAAAGGTAGAAAGGGCAATAGAGTATGGGTGGATATTGCATCTAACTACCCCCTTTTTGACCAATTTTCGGCTTTTATTGTGAGATGTGGCAGCAAAGTTAGATTCTGGGAGGATTGTTGGTGTGATTCCCAGCCGTTGCAAGTCCTCTTCTCGGATCTTTATAGGTTTCTTGCAAGAAAGAGGCTACTATTGCGGATTGCTGGGTTGTTGAACAACAAACTTGGGATCTTTCTTTCAGAAGGGGGCTCCTTGATAGGGAATTAAATAGCTGGTCGGATCTCGTCGAGAAGATTAATTTGGTGAACTTGGTGGAAGGTCAAGACGCTTAAAAATGGACCCTTGATGGCTCGGGAAAGTTTACAACTAAATCTATGTTCCAAAAGCTCATCGAGGGACCTTCCAAAATTCCCCCTTTTATATGCAAAAAAGTGTGGAGACATAAGAGTCCGAAAAAGGTGAAAGTCTTTCTTTGGTCTCTTTTATACCTTAGCCTAAATACGGATGATAGGCTCCAAAAGAAATTCAGTAAATGGTCATTATCCCCCTCAGCGTGCCGTCTTTGTCTCAAGGCCGAAGAAAGATTAGACCATCTGTTCTTACATTGTGACTTTGCGGGAAAAGTTTGGAGCTTTATTGCCAAGAGATTGGGCTTGTCGTTTTGTGCCCCTAGATTTATTGATGATTGGGTGTTCGAAGGCTTGGCTGTGTGGAATCTTAAGAATAAGGCCAAGATCATAGCTAGTTGTGTGTTCAGGGCTGCGGTGTGGCTTATCTGGAAGGAAAGAAATTCCAGATCATTCGATGGGAAGTCTGCTAGTTTAGACATTTTTTGTGAAAATGTACAGAGTACAGCTTCGTGGTGGATATCGTTATATAGGGATTCTTTTTGTAATTATAGCCTGTCTATGATTATTAACGATTGGAAGGCTCTCCAGATTTAGATCTTTGATGTAGGACATCTTTGTTCCAATCTTGACAACTTATCATGTTTTCTTTAGTTTCTTGAAGATCTTTTCTTTAATCATCTTGTTTTTACTGTACAGTAATATTTCTGTTAAGTTGATAGATTTCCAGCAATTAATTCCTTTTATCTAGGCGGTTAAGTTAGTTATTAGTTGTTTAGTCTTTTTCCAGCCCTCCTATTTGTATATAAAGGGGGCTGCTGCCTTATGTAAGGTATCTTTTTCATCATTAATAAAACTCTCCAGCTTGTTTACATCAAGTGGTACCAGAGCTCTCGATCCATAGCTCGAATTTTTTTTCAAGAATCGGATCTTTAACACAACCACCATCATGGAAGCGGAAGCCTCCTCCATTACCCCTCAAAATCTTGATCGACGCTTGCAGTCGGTAGAGAAATCAATTGAAGAAATGAAAAAAGGGCTCATTGACATTCAGCAAGCTATTATACAACTCACAAGGCAGATGAATCAGCAAGCCACCTTTCAACAAACAAATCCCAGAATAGAAAATCCAGCAGCTGTTCGTAATGTTCAAGAAGGCCAAGAAATCCAACAGAATGTTCAAGAAAGGCAAAATATGTATGAGGATCATAATAGAATGGTCGGAAACCAGAATTTAGGAAGATTAATGGGAAACCAAATGCCTGGTTTCATGATGTATGATTCTGAATCTTCAGATGAAGGAGGAATGAATTTTGGCCAGCAAGTGCACATTGGCAGAGTTCCAAGAAGACAACAATTTGACCAAGAAAATTCTGAAATCAAGATGAAGGTGGATCTACCTAGTTTCAATGGTAGGATGGATGTCGAAAAATTTTTAGATTGGGTCAAGAATGTCGAAAGTTTCTTTGAATACGCCAACACACCCGATGATAAGAAAGTTAAATTGGTAGCCTTCAAACTACAAAGTGGGGCGTCGGCATGGTGGGATCAACTACAAAATAATCGAAGATACTATGGTAAACAACCAATCAAGAATTGGCCAAAAATGCTTCGGTTAATGAAGAAACGCTTTCTACCACTCAACTATCAACAAATCCTATATAATCAATACCAACAATGTAAACAAGGTACTCGCACTATCCTTGATTACACGGAAGAATTTCACCGTTTGGGAGCAAGAAACAACCTACCGGAGACCGAACAACAACAAATTTCAAGGTTTGTTAATGGTTTACGTGATGACATCAAGGAAATAGTGAATTTACATCCACTAGCCTATCTTGCGGATGCCATAACTTTAGCCACCAAGATTGAGGAAAACGATGAGGTCAAACCGATTAAGACTTACCAAAGGAGAAATTCTTGGGAACGGCAATCTCAAAGAAGAAATTCCACCGATAATAATCGAATTTTCCAACAAGGAAGCTCTTCCACATCCAATCAGCAAGGCAAAAAAGAGGAACAACTTCCCAAGAACAATACAAATAAAGGTTTGGAAGGTAATAATAACAAAAAAGTGTCTAATCCTTATAATCGACCTTCTCTTGGAAAATGTTTTAGGTGCGGACAGCAAGGACATCTCTCTAATGAGTGTCCCCAACGACGAACCTTAGCAATACGAGAGGAATCCGATGAAGAGAATGCATTGAACTCGGAGGGCTCGGAGGATCTTGAGTATGCGGAACCGGATTCAGATGGGGATCAATTATCTTGTGTTCTTCAGAGAATTCTTCTTGCCCCAAAAACAGAAACAAATGCCCAAAGACACAAACTTTTTCGAACTCGATGCACAATCAACGGTAAAATTTGTCAAGTTATTATTGATAGTGGTAGCACTGAAAATATTGTTTCTAAAAAGCTTATTGATGCTTTAAAATTGAAATCCGAACCTCATCCCAATCCTTATAAGGTTAGTTGGATTCAAAAGGGTGGGGAGAAACAAGTCCTTGAAATTTGTACCATTCCTCTTTCCATTGGACAACATTATAAAGACCAAATAGTATGTGATGTTTTAGACATGGATGCTTGCCATATCCTACTAGGTCGTCCTTGGCAATATGACAACCAAGCCATACATAGAGGTCGGGAAAATACATATACCTTTTCTTGGATGGGAAAGAAAGTAGTCCTTTTACCCTTAGGGACAACCGAGGATAAGAAGAAACTTGCTGGAAAACCTCCTCAAAAACAATTATTTACTCTAACAAATGACAAAGACATATTTACTAAACATAAGAATAGTTTGGTAGCTTTTATTGTCAAAGGAGAGTATGAAAATGAGAAAACAGAACCTTTCCCTCCTCCCATTTCCCAGCTACTGGCTGAATTCCCTAAAATTTCTGGACCTCCATCTTCTCTTCCACCTTTGCGAAATATACAGCACAAAATAGACCTAGTTCCAGGCAGCTCTCTTCCCCATTTACCTCACTATCGTATGAGTCCAAATGAATACCAAATCCTACATGATCAAATTCAAGATTTGCTTGCTAAGGGACACATTCAACCAAGCCTTAGTCCATGTGCAGTTCCAGCCTTATTAGCCCCTAAAAAAGATGGATCTTGGCGTCTTTGTGTTGATAGTCGAGCGATTAATAAGATAACGGTTAAATATAGATTTCCCATTCCTCGTTTGTCTGATCTTTTAGACCAATTAGGAGGTGCGTCGATATTTTCTAAAATTGATCTTAAGAGTGGTTATCACCAAATCCGAATTAAGCCCGGTGATGAATGGAAGACGGCTTTTAAAACCAACGAAGGCCTCTTTGAATGGTTAGTGATGCCCTTTGGATTGTCCAATGCACCAAGTACATTTATGCGCCTAATGAATCAGGTACTACTTCCTTACTTAAACAAATTTGTGGTGGTTTATTTTGACGATATACTTATTTATAGCAAATCCCATAACGAACATCTTGAACATCTCCACAAAGTTTTTTGTTTACTAAATAATAATGAACTTTATATAAATATCAAGAAGTGTACTTTCTTATGTGCTGAAATTAATTTTTTAGGATTTGTCATTAGTAAAAATGGAGTGGCAGTAGATCCTAAAAAAATTGAAGCTATTAAAGATTGGCCTATCCCACAAAACACAAGAGCACTTCAATGTTTTCTCGGTCTAGCATCTTTTTATCGCAAGTTTATTAGAAATTTCAGCACTGTTGCTGCACCCCTTACTAATTGTTTAAAAAAGGGACAATTTGATTGGGGAGAATCACAAGATAACAGCTTTATTAAACTTAAAATTCTATTGGCATCTACTCCTGTCCTAACTTTACCAAACTTTAATAAACCCTTTGAAGTTTCTGTGGATGCTTCAGGAGTAGGTATTGGGGCTGTTTTAAGCCAAGAGAATCACCCTATTGAGTTTTTTAGTGAAAAGTTAAGTGCTGCCCGCCAAAATTGGAGCACTTATGAGCAAGAGTTATACTCTTTAGTGCGAGCCCTTAAACAATGGGAACATTATTTACTTGCCAATGAATTTGTTCTACTAACGGATCATTTTTCTTTGAAGTTTCTACAATCTCAGAAAAATATTAGTCGAATGCATGCTCGTTGGCTTCAATTCCTTCAACGTTTTGACTTTGTGATAAAGCATACTACCGGTAAAAGTAACAAAGTGGCTGATGCTTTAAGTCGGAAAGGTACACTTTTAACTCTTCTTCATGGAGAAATAATTGCTTTTGATCATCTCCCAGAATTGTATGCCACAGATCCAGATTTTAAGGATATTTGGGACAAATGTATTTCTCATAAACCTTGTACTGATTATCATATCTTGGATGGCTTTTTGTTTAAAGGTGATGTGGTTTGCATACCTCATACTTCACTTAGAGAGTCTATAATTCAGGACATGCATTCGGGTGGGTTAGCAGGACATTTCGGCCGTGATAAAACTATTGCCTCCATTTCTTCAAAATTTTTTTGGCCTCAACTTAAAAAAGATGTTGCTAGTTTTATTAAAAGGTGTTTTATTTGCCAAACCTCAAAAGGAACTAGCCAAAATACCGGTCTTTACACTCCTCTACCTATACCAAATTCAGTTTGGGAGGATCTCTCCATGGATTTTGTATTGGGTTTACCTAGGACACAACGTGGTTTTGACTCGGTTTTGGTGGTTGTGGATAGATTTAGCAAGATGGCACACTTTTTACCTTGCAAAAAAAACTAATGATGCTCTTAACATTGCTAATCTTTTTTTTCGTGAGATTGTTAGACTTCATGGCATACCTAAAACAATCGTTTCGGATAGAGATGTCAAGTTCATGAGTTATTTTTGGAAATCTTTGTGGAAGAAATTTGGTACAAGTTTGCTCTTTAGTACTACAAGTCATCCACAAACGGACGGTCAAACCGAGGTCACCAATAGGACTCTTGGGAACTTAGTTCGATGCCTTAGCGGGGATAAACCCAAACAATGGGATTTATCGTTGGCCCAAGCTGAGTTTGCATTCAACCATATGAAGAATCGTTCCACAGGGAAGTCACCATTTGAGGTTGTGTATACTCATCTCCCTCGTTTGACTGTTGACTTAGCTAATATTCCTTCCTCTTTTGATCTTAGTGCTGAGGCAGATAGCATGGTTTCAAGGATTCAAGAGTTGCATCAAGAGGTTAAAAACCACCTAGAAACAGCCAATGCTTCATACAAGTCATCGGCTGATGTTCATCGTCGACTTCAAGAGTTTCAAGTGGGAGATTTGGTGATGGTTCACCTTCGAAAGAGTCGTCTTCCGGCTGGTCATCATACCAAATTGACCAGCAAAAAGATCGGACCTTTTCCTATTGTTCAGCGGATCGGTCCTAATGCCTATCAAGTGGCTTTATCTCCATCTTTGCGTATTAGCAATACATTTAACGTGGCGGATATTTTTAAATACCACGCTCCTGATGAGTTTTCTTTACATGCTTAACTCGAGGTCGAGTTTTCTTTTGGGAGGAAGGGTTTGATGTAGGACATCTTTGTTCCAATCTTGACAACTTATCATGTTTTCTTTAGTTTCTTGAAGATCTTTTCTTTAATCATCTTGTTTTTACTGTACAGTAATATTTCTGTTAAGTTGATAGATTTCCAGCAATTAATTCCTTTTATCTAGGCGGTTAAGTTAGTTATTAGTTGTTTAGTCTTTTTCCAGCCCTCCTATTTGTATATAAAGGGGGCTGCTGCCTTATGTAAGGTATCTTTTTCATCATTAATAAAACTCTCCAGCTTGTTTACATCAATCTTTCTTTTGTTGTCTTTTTGGGGAGGGGTTCTCTCTACCCCTAGCCCTTAGGCTGTATGTTTCCTCTTTGATCAATACAGTCGATTTTGTCTCTTTTAAAAAAAAATAAAATAAAATAATTTGGAACCAAATATGTTTGTAAGCTACAAAGCTAATCATTAAACAATAAAAATCAACATTTAATTTTGATAAAAAATTTTGTGACAAGGATTAAATTGTTACAAATCTGAAAGTACGGAGACTAAATTGTTACTTATTAAAGTTTAGGGACTAAATTGTTACAAAATTGAAAGTATGGGGACTAAATCGTTACAAATCAAAGTTCAGGGACTAAATTGATACCTTCATGAAAGTTTAGGGACGAAAAGTGATTTTTTACCAAATATATACATACAATAAGAGTTGCTTATCTAAGATAATTTAGGACTGCACAGTTATATTTTATATGGACTAGCTCAAATATCTTCAAAGTTGGATAGCAAGCTTGCATTATGCAAGTTATGTATCATAGCTAACAAATATGTGGATAATTGGATAAATATTCAGGGATCAGCTTAAGGTGATGTCTACGTTATGTTCTGCAGGATCATTTCACAACTCTCCCAGCTTATCTGCATTGATAATCATCATTATGGCTAGCTGTGCTTTTAGGGCTACTTTATGGCTTTTGTGAAAGGAAAGGAACACTAGAACCTTTGAATATAAGTCTATTAGCTTTGATTTCTTTTTTGATAACGTTCAAAATACAGCATCTTGGTGGATATCTTTACACAAAAAAAAAATTGTAATTATAGTTTGCTAACGATTATTAAAGATTGGCAAGCTCTTTTGTATTAGCTTCCGGGCGAGGGTGATCTCCACCCTCGGCCCTTAGGCTGTCAGCTTCTTTTGTGTTTAATATATATATCCTTGATGTTTCTTATATATACATATATATATATATATATATATATATATAAAAAGATAATCATCATTATGTTGTCCCTTTGTCTACCGGCCACTCACAAATCAAATAATCATATTCTCTTATGGTATGCACTAATAAATCTACTTATGGTTTCCAGATATTAGGGTAAAAAGGAAATGATGAAGAAAAATTTAGGCTAAAAAAAGCTTAATATACTTGAAGTACTTCTGGAAAGCCACGGGATCCTTGCTCAGACCAGCAATATCGAATCCATAATCACCCGGCAGTTCACCTGACAGATATTTTGGATAATCATATGGAATTGGACCAAGCCAACGAGGACGCTCTTCTCCATACCATGAGCTGCAATTATTCACCAATAGAATGGTATTTACAATATGATGCTATTAGATTCAAATGTACTATTCGTTTATATTTTTCCTGGCTGTTGGACATTCACAGTTAGGAAAACAATAATTCATAATACCACATCCAATACAATGTAAATTAGTACAAGCAATCGCAGCCATGTACTCAATCCCAAAAATGAAAAATGAAAAATGAAAAGACAAAAAAAATTGCAGAATGTGAAAGATACTAGAGAATAAATTCTACATGAAAGTAAAGATTGCACATCTCAGAATCCTTTTATGGCATGAAAATTTGAAACCATTTGCAGAAATGTCCATGTCATCACTTCAAAGTTCTTAGTTGGACATCCTTTCTTGATTCTAAGATGAACTTACATATGTAGCAGAAGATAGATGTAGAAAAATAATCATAGGCTGTTTGTCAGGAACCAGGATACATAAAAACAATGGACACAATTCAAGAGGAACATACGAAATCTAAAAGGAAATTCAAATGAAATGAATATTGAAGAAATACAGCTGGCTCAATTCTACCATGAAACTTCAAAAATTAAACAAATATCTACTATGGGTAGGCCTAGTGGTCAATAAGGGTCAAGGTAAATAACAAATAACTTACCTAAAATTTAATGTTCTTTTGGGTGGTTCCATTTTCCTTTTCCAATGGAAGTTATTAGCTGCAGTATTCAAAATAGGTATTTTTGTATTTGGAGGGAAGGAAATACCTTTTTTGTTGAGAATACCAGTAAGAAGCATTTGATTCCATTGTCCATTTCCTGTTTACAGTGGCTTGAAAAGGTGTTAGTTGAGATTTTGCAGAATCCTGTTTCAACTTTCTTTCATGAGAAAATCAAGGAAGATTTTGGAGTCATTAGATTGATTAAGTTCTTCTCGGATAATGAATGGTTCTTTGAATGTGCTATTTGGCCATCCACGGGTGGAAAAAGGTTTATTCAAGTTCCAGCTGGCTTGAATAAGAGAGGTTGGTATGTTTTTTGGGAGATGATTAGGAATTTCACTCTCAAAATTCATTCTTATGAGAATCAGCCAATTAGGTCATTGTTGAGCAAAGAGGAGTGTCTTCCGGTTTTAGATTCAGTTTCAGAAGGTCCAGTCTTTCCGAATTCATACGCTGAAGTGGTAAAGCAAGATGGCTCAATAAAAAGTTCAGTCTTTTTGGATGACTCAATAAGAAATGTGAAGGGTGTTAATCAAGAAGCTTACTGGGTTCGGAAGAATAGCGATGTGCTGGAAATGGATTTGAAAAGATCACTTGTTGTTTCTCGATTGATGGCCCATTATTCTTGGAAGAAAGTTCAGATTGCCCTTGAGAATTTCTTTAAATCTTCCGTCTTGATTAACCCCTTCATGGATGATAAAGCTTTGGTTCATGTTGCAGCTGGTGGCCTGGAATTTTCAGTAATTGGTAAGTGGAAGAGATTTGGGGACTTACATTTGAAAATGGAGTTTTGGTCCTCTGATATTCATTCACAGCCGAAGGTTATAAAAAGTTATGGAGGCTGGCTTGCTATTAGAAATCTTCCACTGGATTTATGGCATCGTGATTCCTTTGAGGCTATTGGAAAGAATCTTGGAGGGTTGGTAAGTATATCTTCCAATACTCTTAATTTGTTAGATTGTTCTGAAGCCTTTATTGAAGTTGAAAAGAATTTCTGTGGATTTATTCCCGCTGATATTAATGTTAAGATTGGTAGCAAGTATGAATTTTCATTAAGATATGGTGATATTAATTCTTTAGAAACCAGAAATCAGAATTTTGATTCAAGAAAAAAGCTTGATGTCAATGACTTTTCAAATTCCCTGGATTCAAGTAGGGTTAGGCAAGTGATTTTGGATGAAGATTCTGATAACAAAAATGATGGGGAAGGGATGCGTGAGAAGACAACTAAATCTCGGTATCAGGAGGAATTTAATGAGGCTTTGGTTCCTTCAAAGGTTGTTTCGGTACAAGAAAAATGTATTAATTGCAGCAGCTGTAATATCCCTTCAACCAAGATGATTAATGCTATTGATAGCTGTTTTTTGAATAATGAAGTACAGCAGGTTTTAGAAAAGGATGAATCATCAGCATTAATTTCTCATTCTCCTGCCCCTTCAATTCCAGAGCCTTCATCTGAAAAGTCAGCATTGAATACGGAGTCTTCATTGGCATTAAATCTGGAGCCTTCTTCTGAAGTTATCCCTATTTTGTCTCCAATTTTAAATAATCACTCTTCCAATCATTTGTTGCCTGAAGTTCCCAAGACGACTATGGAAATTCTTCCTCCTTTATTCGGTGACTCTTCAAGTCCACAAAGCATTCAAGATGTCAAAAATAAATTCATTCAGACCTATTCTCATTTTTATACTCGGAAGAAGAATGAAGTTGCTTCATCATCTATTGCTAAGGATTCTCACGGTAATTCAAATGCTATTGAAGAGGCCTGTTCATTATTATTGGCTCCCTCTCTTAAGCAAGCTTCGTATTCTGGGAAATCATTAAATGTTCATCTGCAACAATTGTCTTTCAATAATTGTAGCCTTAGTAAAATTCCAATTGGGGAATCCAGAGATGTCTTCATCAAGGGTATTTTTTCTCATGATCAAAATGTTTCTATTAATTGTCCAACTTCTATCTCTTGTATGGAAGAATCTGATGTGGCTTCTGATGTCAGCTTAAGTAGTGAAGAATTTGAACCTCTTTCTACGAGTCAACCTAATGATACCATTATTGAAGACACTATTGAAGACACTTATGCTGAAACTTTGAGATTATTATTTCGGGATGATGAGCAGAACATTGATCAATGATCCTCCTAATTTAAAAGTTTCTTCCCAATCATCTATAGTTATTCGGGATAATTTCTCTTCTTTGGTTGATGCGTGTGGTTTCCAGATACAAGAAATTCCTCCTTTAAATCCAAAGACAGTTCAGTAATTGCATATTGATTGAAGTATCATAATGAAGATCATTTCATGGAATACAAGAGGTCTTGGGGATCGTTCTAAAAGAATTGCTATAAAAAAGTTCATTCATCATCATGTTCCAGACTTGGTTTTGTTTCAAGAAACCAAGACAGCTTCATTTGATATTAATTTGACCAAATCATTATGGAGTTCCAAGGATATATGCTGGATTAATGTGGAATCTTTAGGTCGTTCAGGTGGTTTGTTGATTATGTGGGATGACAGTAAGTTGAAAGTCCTCTGGAATTTATTAAAGGAGGGTATATTTTATCAGTAAAATTCTCTTTTTTGAATGATAAAGTGTTTTGGATTTCTAATGTGTATGGTCCAAATGATTATAGAGAAAGGAAGCATCTATGGATTGAACTCCGGTCTTTATTTTATTATATTGATAATCCATGGTGCATTGGAGGTGATTTTAATTTAATATGTTGGGTTCATGAAAGAATCCCTTGGATGAGTATCTCTACTGTTTGGAAGGTCTCGGGGTTGATGGAAGTCTTGGGGTTGGTGGATTGAAATACCGAAACACTGCTTTATTGGCAAAATGGGGTTGGAGGTTCATTCATGAACCTCATTCCTTTTGGAAAAGGATTATTGTTAGTATTCATGGATCTTCATCTTTTGATTGGCATTCAGCTGGAAAACACAGTTTTAGTCTTCGAAGTCCTTGGATGAGTATCTCTTCTGTTTGGAAGCATATTGAATATTTAGCTCATTTCAAATTGGGAAATGGGAAAAGGATTTCATTTTGGAATGCCCCGTGGATTGCAAATCGTCCATTGAAGCTGGAATTCCCGCAGTTATTTTCTCTATCTTCTTCTCCTAATGGTTCGGTTTCAGAGTATTGGGATGCTTCTCATTTATCTTGGAATGTTATATTTCGTAGATTTTTGAAGGAAGAGGAAATTCCAGATTTTCAATCCTTTTTGGTAAGGTTATCTTCTATTACCATTGCTCCTTTTGATGATAATCGTATATGGTCTTTGGAACCTTCAGGGTGTTTTTCAGTGAAGTCTCTTACCCGTCATTTGGCTTCCTCACTTCCTTTGGAGAAAGAGATTTTTAATGCTCTGTGGAAAACTAAGAGCCCGAGAAGAACTTCCATCCTTGTGTGGATCATGCTTAATGGTTCCTTAAATTCATCAGATGTTTTGCAAAGGAAGCTTTCTTCTCATTATCTTATGCCATCAGTTTGTGTCTTATGTTGCTTGGCTGGGGATTCTTTGAACCATATTTTCTTTGAGTGCTTTTACTCTCGATTGTGTTGGTTCAAGCTTTTCTCCTTCTTCAATCTTCATTGGGTCTTCTCCAACATGTTTAAGGACAACGTCACTTCTATCTTAATTGGGCCATCCTTGGCTCCAACTTCCAAACTTTTATGGTGCAATGCTGTCAAAGCATTATTATCAGAAATGTGGATGGAAAGAAACCAACGGATTTTTCAAAATTCGCATATGCTTTGGTTCGATCAGCTCGATTCAGCTCGTTTAAAGGCGTCGTCTTGGTGTTCTCTCTCTAAGAATTTCGATAATTACTCGATTCAGGATATTTATCTTAATTGACTTGCTCTTATTTCTCATGAATAATTTTTATTTCTGTTTGTTTTGTTTCACTCCCTGGTGGAGTTTGTATCTTTTGAGCAATAGTCTCTTTTCATTTCATCAATGAAAAGTTTCGTTTCTGTTTCGAAAAGTAGAGTCAAGCGATTATTCCGTGAAAATAGTTGAGGTACGCATAAGTTGATTTAAGCACTCACGAATATTATAAAAAACAATAATAATAAAGAGAAAAAATGGAAAATATTTTCACTTTTACAAAGTGGATCGTAGCAGCAAGGTCACCCTGCCGCGGAAAACATTTCTACTTTTATTAACTAAATGTTGTTAATTTTTTTACTTAGTTTTAGTCAGGTCCTTCATTCTGTTATGAGCTGGCTAGACGTTTGACTATATTCGTACTTTCTTGTATGGCATTATCGTGATAATAATTGAAAGTCAGTTTCCAAAGCTTTCTTCGCCTGAATGTGGTATCACAACAGTGCTAGCCAACTACATGTTCTCACCAGTCACCATCATAGTTCTACTTCTACCTTTTCTTTTATGGGCAGCATGACCTTCTCCATTGTATCAAATGATTAGACCAGCCAACTTGAAAAGATATGATTCTCCAGGAATTTACTCCTGGAATTCTAAGGGCATCCAAAAAATCTTGTCTAATTACAATTAAACCCTACTCAATTGCCCACTGTATCAAATGATTAGACCAGCCAACTTGAAAAGATATGATTCTCCAGGAATTTACTCCTGGAGTTCTAAGGGCATCCAAAAAATCTTGTCTAATTACAATTAAACCCTACTCAATTGCAAATAACTATATAGTGGATGACGCCTCCATCAATCCCCTTTACATCAACCATTCTGAATCTGATAATCTAGGGTCGGTGCTTGTTCCCCACCCATCAACTGGAGAAACTTCATTTCCTGTGGTCAAAGTCAAACCATGAAGATAGTGATAAACCTTGATTTATTTATAAACTATTTTGACAATGACGAGGGAGTTTCGAGAGCTCCCCTCCCTCCAAGAACACTAAGAAAATGAGTTTACCAATGAAATCCAAAAAAGTGCCCCCCTTCCCTCATAAACGCCCTTAAAAGGCTTCCCCTCAACAGCAATGCTCAACAAAATTCTAACTAGCAAACTTGGGCCCACAAAACCACAGCAAGGCACGCCCAAAAGATTACAGCATATCAGTGCTCAGTCCTCGTGTAGACGTGTACTATGTAGTTCGACTACCCTTATCTCTCTTTCTTACGTGTATAGAACTTAGTATCAGATAGTACTTTCCAATTTCCATGAAGAACTCTGTTGGATTATTATAGCATCTTGGCATGTCCGTCAAGAAATGATCCCTTGGTAAATCTGTGGATCCACGGCAATATCATTGTAGTCTCTTGGATTCTCGTTATCAAATGAAACAGCAGCCAGCGTTATCCACCTACATTCATCTCAAGAAATATGAGAGATTCTCAAAGAAGAATGTCCTTCAAAGTTTTCAGCTATGATGGGAATGGGTGACTCCTTTCTTGCTAATATAACCCTTTCCCCCTTGACTACATGGGTAGAATCTTAATGAGTTATGAGTTACTTTATGATTAAGTCGCCGACCCTCCCATTTACGTGTTTTTGGGTGTACTGTGTTGTGCCCCAAGTTTAGCGTCTTGCAGAACAGGATTTGAACACCAGACATCTGCTTACATTTTTGTTGGATACCCACCTAGAGTAAAGGAATACAGACTGTATAGTGTCCATACAGAACAGTTCTTTATTTCCAAACCAACACTTTCATGATAATTTCAGAAAGACAGTTTCTCCATCCAAATAGAGAGAAATATTAGAGAGATTTTTCTGAGATTAAGACATCAGGTGTCATTGTCACCAAATCACGCGTGCATCGTTAGACCAAATTTCGACAGTGCAAGTGACCGGCCATTTTAACAGAAAATGTAGCAAGTTTAGAAGATAATTCAGTGAACAAGGCAATAAGATAGAGGGATTTGGGCACCAACAAATAAGCTTACCCGATTACCTATCTTTTCTAGCCTCCTCAGCAAGAGCCTTGAACTTCGAAGAGTTGGCTACGGCAGCTTTTTTCTTCTTTTCCAATTGCCTCTGGAGCGACTCTCCGAGTGGGCTATTGGCGATGGCTTTCACAGCCGTGAAGGGGATTGCGGAGAATATCAGAACCCCCGCAAGCTAGAGCAAGATGGAAAAAAATAAAAAGGACTTAACAATGAGCTAAAGTTGGATACAGATAGCTTGTTATGTTACGAACCTCCTGCCACGAAGCTCTGCAAGTGGAACGATGATGGATAGAGTGGCTGTTTCGAAGATTTAGGGCAGTGGTTCGCGAACGGAGTTGTTGAAGAGAACCCCCGTAGAATGAGGCGGAGGAAGATGAAATTGCAGAAGGTGAAGTGTATGGCTGAAATAGCGCCATTGCCATCTATGATTTTGGAGTGAACACTGAGCGAGAACGCATCAGGTATCACTTTTAAGGCGCGTTTAAACAGTTGGATGTTCGTTTTTCGTTCGTTGTTCTTTTTCTTTCCCTTTTCTTTCTTTCTTAACGTACTCGTAGTAATTTGGTTTTTTTTTTTTTTTTTTTTTTTTTTTTTTTTTTTTTTTTTTTTATGTAATTCTTTTCTTTTTTTAAACAGGTGGGGACGGAGATTCCTGTATGAAAATGTTTCTACAAAATTGAGAACGTGAAGTTCAAAGTAGGAAAATGATGTGTTTACTTATGTGATGCTTATTTTGCAAGATTTCTGTATGAAAATGTTTTAAAATGATTTCTTCTCAGAAAAAAAAAATGTTTTAAAATTATTATTTCAACAATAACATTTCCTATCTTCAAATAAGTTTATATTAATTTAATATAATTTAAATTTATATACAATTTTTTACTTTGATAATTTAACATTTCATTGAGATGAATTCCATTCATGTTAATTTTATATGTTATTTTGTAAAAAAAATAAATAAATTATTTATGTTACTTTAAGATTTTTATAAAAAAAAAATTGGAATTAAATATTAATTTCAATTTAAACTTGAAATACTTTTAACTTATTTTAAAAGAAAACAATTATATAGTTGATAACCTTTTTTAGTAGATTATATCTTTACAATATCAAAATAGAGTTTTGAGAGAAATAGTATCGATTTATGATAATTTTTTTTTTTTAAATATTGGATGATCATAGTTGGAAAAGTAAAATAAATAAATTTATTCCCTTCAAATTTCAACTATAAATAAATTAAGGATCCGTTTGGAATACATTTTTAATTTAAATGTTTTTCAATAATGCATTTTTTAAAAAACATTTTGTATAAAAATTGTTTAAAATTTAAACATTCATATGTTTAGATGTATTTTCTCATAGGTGTTTTTATACACGCAAATTATTGTATACTAAAGACTCTTTTTTAAAAAATTGGTTTCAAGTGTTTCTCTCAAAATGATTTATTTATCAATCTCATTTTCTAATAAGTCATTGTTAGTGGTTGCCAAACACTATAAATTTTTTAAAAATGATTTTTTTTTTCAAATTTAAACACTTGAAAAGTTAAACCAAACACACCCTAAATAATGTATTGTGGTAAAAGAAACATGAAAAGATTAAGGCATAATTTTTGGTACTTTAGCTTTTTTTAGTATTTATTAAATCAATTTGAAAATCTGATTGCAGTACACCTAGTTGGAAAACAGAGTTAGATCGTTTTATGGATAAACTCCAAGATTTGTTGACATTACACTCATATATACACAAACATGATCAAATTCTTCCTTGCCAGTTAAAACTATAACTCGACGGGACACAAGATAACTATGTTAGACGATCCAAAGTGTCATAAACATTATTAATTTTATAATTTAGAAAAACCGATTATGTCACTAATCATAATTATATTACTAGAGACTTGGTTTGACCCATGTATGTTTAGTGAATTGACAATTTAGTTTGTAAAATTTACTATGCAATCGTTTAACCATTGTAGTTCAAAATTTGTAACTTAGCTAAGGAATTCTAATATCTAATAATTAAGTGTCTATATAGTTAAAATTTGATAATAATTTAATCCCTATTGTGAAACTCTTATCGAAAGGTCAACTATATATCAATATTATATACACAACAATTTAGACCCCATTTGATAACCATTTGGTTTTTGGTTTTTGAAAACTATGCTTGTTTTTTCTTGATTTTCTTACCATAATTTTCACCTTTATTAGGAAAAAAATTAAAGTTCTTAACCAAATTCCAAAAAAAAAAAAAAAAAAGTTTTTTTTTTTTTTTTTTTTCCAAAATTTGGCTTAATTTTTGAAACCAAGGGAATGAGGTAGATAACAAACCAAAGAAATGTATAGGTGGAAGGAGTGCTTATATTTTAAAAAACCAAAAACAAAAAAAAAATGGTTATCAAACGAAACCTAAGTTAATATAATTTAGAAAGTAAAAACACATAAATTATAGAGCTACCTATCAATCTACATGTCAAAAAAAAAAAAAAAAAAAAAAACTATCAATACACGAAAAAATTATCATTAATCCTTAATACGAATTTTGAATTTTCATAATATATATGTTGACACCATAATTAGTCCGGTTTAATTCTTTTGTACGTTAAGAATTTCTCCTAAATGATTCCTAACTAAATACTTTTACGAAACTAATTAATTATAATTAAATTGTTTAGCTTAAAATACTTGTGATTATAGTCAATCCCAAGCATATATGAATTTTATCGAACAAATCAATGGACGCCAAAAAAAAAGAGAAAAAAAATCCATGAATTAAAAAAAAAAAAAAGTAAAATATGACGTAGACCTATTAAACAAAAACTTGAAAGTTCAAAACCTTATTAAACACATCTGAAAATTTAAAGACCTAAAACACAACTTCAAAATTCCAATAACAAAAATTGCAATTTAACAATTGTAAAATTGTAGACACCAAAGTAATTTGAATCATTGCTACCTGAACCTGTGTAATATATATATATATATATATATATATATATCAAGAACCTTAAATTTCAATCCATTGAACCTTAAATTAGAGAATGCGATGAAATTGATACCTTTCAATCCTTCTAAATCATTGGCGTTGCACAACAACAATTTTTTTGTCCGAAAAAAACTATATTGTGTAAATTCATTCTTTTGAGCAGGGCTAATTGTTTGTTTTATGAGTTTCTTTTAGAAAATTATAAAATTCAGTTTTGAAAAGATATTTGGTATCACGACTTGTTCAGTTTTTAAATCAACTTACTGATGCAAAAAAATAAAAGTAACATAGATATGGAGACGATATATATTATTTTTAACCAAACTCTAGAAACTTCAAAGAGGTTACCGTTAAGAGGCCAAGCATCCAAACAATTTAGACACCATAAAAAAAAAAGGAATCATTTTTTGTCTCTAAACATTTGTGTAAGCAACAATTTGGTCCCTGCACTTTGATTTGTAACAATTTAGTCCATATACTTTCAATTTTGTAACAATTTAGTCATTGTACTTTCAAATTTGTAACAATTTAGTCATTGTACTTTCAAAACTGTAACAAGTTAATCATTGTCGCAAAAAAATTTATCAAATTAAATGTTGATTTTTATTCTTGAATGATTAAACTTTGTAGCTTATAAACATATTCGACTCCAAATTAGTTTATTAATCTGTCTATGTAAGAAATTTCATGAAATATTTACATTAAGTTTCACGATACGGACTAAATTGTTAAAATTTGAATGTACTGGGATTAAATTGCTACTTATTAAAGTTTATGGACTAAATTGTTACAAATTGAAAGTACATGAACTAAATCGTTACAAATCAAAGTTTAGAGACCAAATTGTTACTTTCATGAAAGTTCAAGGACGAAAAGTGATTTTTAACAAAAAATATATCATATACAAAAATCAACCAAACTCAAATATTTACTTTGCTCTCATGAAATGAAAGAAATAAGAGTGAGAAACAACAAACAAGGAGAGGAATTGAAAATTTCAATATCAAAGGGGATAGACCATAAAGGAGAGAAATTGGTAATGCCCCATGTTTTATTATTCTAGCCTAGTGACGTTACTAAATTCCTATATTCAAACTAACCGTGAGCTCCAAAAATTTTGGCAGCATAACGACATACATAGGACGAAACCAATTTTTTTTATTCACCTGATAAACACAAAACAACACTTCTATAGAAATCCAATCCACTCCACAACTCCACCATAACATACGAGTCAGATCTCGTATCTTCAACCAACAACAAAACTACAACTTTTCTAGTGTAAGCATGCTCTTAACTTCCTAGAAACTGTTCAACTTTATTAACCACTTACTTATTTACAATCTAACGGAAACATGAAAATCTACACATGCTCGACAACAAAAAAAATTAATCCAACCTAGCTACAAATTATAGGTTCGACCTATCATCAATTGGTCAAAGAACTACCCTATCCAACAGAAAGAAAATAAACAGGTAAATGAACTTATGTGATCATCCCTTGTGCACCTCCTCATCTACATTACCAAGCACATAAAACTCGCCAACACCTACATAATCTGAAAATGTTGGGGGAAGAAACGGGAGGGGTATCAGTACAACCACAGTACTGGTAAGTAGCTCACACCTGGCGAGCCACCAAACAACAAACAATCACATCGACATGCTATTCGCACGCAAACATCATGCTTTAAAAGGGATACAACAACCTAAATGCTTTTTAAGCGATAAACCAAACATACTTTTAAACGAGAAACAAATGATACTACACATGCTTCATGCAATGACGGGACGACAACATGAATTCACACATCATGCTATGTGTCACGGTCATGCTTGTCCAAGGCGTGTTGCCCATGGCCGCATGCCCATGACAACCCTTTCCCCTCATGCTTTCATTATATGTATTTCTTTTGTATCGCTTGTTTATTTTTCCTTGCATTTCTCAAGTGTATGACTCCTCGTGATTTTCATGTTCAAGCCTGCCAAGGCTAAATTGCTTAATAATATACTATAGGGGGGTACGACTAGTTGTCAAACCTTCCTACCCGAGAGTTGTATGCTATCAAGCTGTTGTTGTCCCTTTGCTTTCTTGATAGTCTGTGCAACTAATATTCTTACAAAATGTTTTCAACCGTTTTCCAAAGCTTTTACTCTAACCCCGTTTTCTAAAACCGTTTTCCAAGAACAGGGGTGGAGGTTGCGAGATAGACCCTTTGTGCCACCGGCAATCCGAAACCGAGTTGGCTGACTTACTCGTGGGCGAGAGTAAGTGCCGCACAATCGCTTGCGTGTACGAAAGGGTGCGATTGTGACAGTTGGTATCAGAGCCTAGTTGGCTCCTGAAGTTGAAAGCATGTCGTCGACCAAGCAGTTGTCGAAAACCCATGTGGAACGTTTAGTAGAGATCGAAGAGCAGTTACTCTACTTGAGGGAAGTCCCTGATGCTATTCGGTTCGTGGAATCTCGGCTGGCTGAGATTTCGACTAAAGCCGACAAAGTTGATGCGGTAGCTGGCCGCGTGGATGGGATGCCCATCCAAGAATTGATGATGAGGGTTGAGAACCTTGAAAGTAAAGCCACCCGACCTGGTAGCTACGAGCGTGGTGATAGCTTGTCGGGCTCTGCTGCCCTGATGGAGGAGCATGTCGATGGCTTAGACAGCTCCCAGAAAGCGATAGTCCAGATGGTTACGGACTTATCAGACGATGTGAAAGCTGCCCTCGACGTGGTCAGGGCCGGAGTGGCGGATCTGAGCACCAGATTAAACCTCACGATGAGAGCAGTGGGGAACCAAGCCCCAGCAGGGGGTGCGGTCCAGTTCAACATAGTTAAAGTACCCGAGCCTAAGCCCTTCTGTGGGGTTCGTGATGCAAAGGCTCTCGAGAACTTCATTTTTGATCTTGAACAATACTTTCGAGCGACAAATACCGTGACCGAAGAGTCAAAGATAACATTGGCTACGATGCATCTTGCTGATGATGCAAAGTTGTGGTGGAGGTCCCGGTTCATGGACATCCAAGAGGGTCGTTGAACCATAGATAGTTGGGAAAAATTGAAACAGGAACTTCGTTCTCAGTTTTTCCCCGAAAATGTGGAAATTTTGGCGAGGCGGAAGTTGAGAGAGCTCAAACATACAGGCAACATCCGAGATTATGTGAAACAGTTCTCCGGATTATTGTTGGACATTCGCGATATGTCAGAGAAAGACAAAGTTTTCTGTTTTGTCGAAGGATTGAAGCCGTGGGCAAAATCCAAACCGTATGAACAGCGGGTGCAAGACCTTTCTACTGCCTATGCAGCGGTAGAGCGACTGTTTGACCTCAGTAATGATCAGTCCCAAGACGTGAGACGGAATCCGGGCCCTTCTAATGGAGGAAACAAAAATAATCGACCAGGCTCCCCCAAAAGTGGGGGAGGAGACAGACAAGGAGGGGGAGATCGTAGACCCTTCCAGCAGAGAGGCGGAAACTCGTGGCGAGGGCCACCCCAACAGAACAATTACTATCAGAGGCCCCTTTCGTGTTTCATATGTAAGGGGGCCCATCGGGTGTCTGATTGCCCGAAGCGGGTAGCCCTCCAAGCTTTTCAAGCCACTTTTGACACCGATCCCGAAGTCGAAGCGGTAGCCGTAGAGACTGAGGGACCACATGCTGAAGTTGAGAACAACCCTTGAATGGGGGCACTGAAATTCCTCTCCGCCCTCCAGAAGAAAGTGGGGGAGACCAAAGAGCCATTAGAAAGAGGACTCATGTACGTTGATGCATGGGTGAATCACAAGTCGGCCAAGAGCACGATGGTCGACTCGGGAGCCACCCATAACTTTATGACAGAGACAGAAGCACGTCGGCTTAACTTGCGATGAGACAGGGACACAGACAAAATGAAAGCTGTCAATTCGGCAGCCCTACCCATTATGGGGATAGCCAAGAGGGCCACGGTGAAGCTGGGTGATTGGAGTGGCCAAGCTGATTTCGTGATCGTCAAGATGGATGACTTTGACATTGTGTTGGGGATGGAGTTCCTCCTCGAACACAAGGTGATACCGAAGCCCCTGGCAAAATGCGTAGTGATCACGGGATCCAGCCCCACTGTCGTCCAGGCCAATATCAAGCAACCAGGAGGAATAAGGATGATCTCAGCCCTTCAGCTGAAGAAGGGCCTTGCCCATGACGAACCCACCTTTATGGCCATCCCCATAGTGACAGATGAGAGTGAGAAAGAAACAGTCCCCGAAGGGATCCAACGAGTTCTAGAAGAATTTTGCGGTGTCATGCCTGACAGTTTACCAAAGAACTTACCTCCGAGGAGAGGGATTGATCACGAAATTGAGTTGTTGCCTGGGGCAAAGCCGCCCGCCAAGAATGCCTACCGTATGGCACCTCCCGAGTTAGCGGAACTTCGAAAGCAACTTGATGAGTTATTGAATGCTGGATTCATCCGCCCAGCAAAAGCTCCTTATGGGGCCCTAGTCTTGTTCCAGAAGAAGAAAGACGGAAGTTTACGTTTGTGTATTGATTATTGAGCATTGAACAAACTGACTGTCCGAAACAAGTATCCTCTCCCAATCATAACAGATTTGTTCGACCGCCTCCATGGGGCGAAGTACTTCTCGAAGTTAGATCTGAGTTCAGGATACTACCAAGTCCGCATTGCAGAAGGAGACGAGCCGAAAACAACCTGTGTCACCCGCTATGGGGCTTTCGAATTGCCCTTTGGCCTTACAAACGCTCCGGCCACCTTCTGCACCCTGATGAATCAAGTCTTTCATGAATATCTCGACAAATTTGTGGTCGTCTATCTAGATGACATCGTTGTGTATAGCCCGACCTTGGAAGAACATCAGGTTCACCTGCGACTTGTCTTTGAAAAGTTGAAGCTGAATCAGCTGTATGTAAAGAGAGAGAAGTGCTCCTTCGCGCAGAAACGCATCACTGAGGGCTTGGAGACAATACCTTTTGGGAGCCAAGTTTGTAGTCAAGACGGACAATAGCTCCATCTGCCACTTCTTCAACCAACCAAGATTGTCATCCAAACAGGCGCGATGACAAGAACTTCTCGCAGAGTTTGACTTTCAGTTCGAACACAAGCCTGGTAAAGCTAACCAAGCGGCGGACGCTTTGAGTCGGAAGAGTGAACATGCGGCCCTGTGCATGTTAGCCCACTTGAAAGTGAGTAGGCTGAGTGGAACCGTCCGCGAGACAATTAAGGAACATTTGAAGAACGACACCGCAGCCCAAGCAATAATGAAGTTGGCTGAAGAAGGAAAGACCCGTCAGTTTTGGGTCGAAGACGGTTTGCTCTTAACCAAGGGCAACCGCCTGTATGTCCCTCGTTCGGGGAACCTCAGGAAGCTCTTAATCGAAGAATGCCACGATACACCGTGGGCCGGCCACTTTGGGTGGCAACGAACTTATGCGCTCGTCAAGCAGGGGTATTTTTGGCCGAGCCTTCGAGACGATGTAATGTTGTTTACAAAGACCTGCCTCGTGTGCCAGCAAGACAAGGTGGAACGAGCCAAGATAGCAGGGTTGCTGGAACCCCTGCCCGTCCCCTCAAGACCATGGGAGAGTGTATCTCTCGATTTCATCACTCATCTCCCTAAGGTTGGAGAATTTGAATCCATTCTCGTGGTCGTTGACCGATTTTCGAAGTACGCCACGTTCATTCCGACTCCGAAGATGTGCTCAGCTGAGATGGCGGCACAATTGTTTTTCAAAAATGTTGTCAAGTTATGGGGTGTACCCGAGAGTATCATTAGTGATCGAGATGCTCGATTCACTGGAACATTCTGGACGGAATTATTTAGATTACTGGGCTCTCACCTAAATATTTCCTCCAGCTACCACCCGCAGACAGATGGCCAGACAGAACGATTCAACAGTATGCTCGAGGAGTACTTGCGTCACTTTATTGACGTCCGACAGAAGAATTGGGCTGAGATGCTTGATGTTGCTCAGTTCAGTTTCAACTGCCAAAAGAGTTCAGCAACAGGAAAAACTCCCTTCGAGTTAGTATGCGGAAGACAGTCATTGATGCCGCATTTAATTGACCATCCTTACGCGGGGAAGAGTCCCCAAGCTTACAACTTCACCAAGGAGTGGAGACAGACATCAGAGATAGCACGAGCGTACTTAGAGAAGGCATCGAAGCGTATGAAAAAATGGGCCGATCAGAAACGACGACCAATGGAATTCCAAGCGGGAGACAGAGTTCTGATCAAGCTGAGACCAGAACAGATCTGGTTCAGAGGGAAGAGAGACCAACGCCTTGTCCGAAATACGAAGGCCCCGTCGAAGTGATCCAGAAGGTCGGTAAGACATCTTATAGGGTTCAGTTACCCTCGTGGATGAAGATTCACCCTGTCATCCACGTTAGTAACTTGAAGACCTACCATCCTGTCCTAGAAGACTCCGAGCGCAATGAAGTGACGCGGCCCCTGGTCACCATGCAGAACCTGAATGACAAAGGAGTAGAAGAGATTTTGGCAGACAGGATTCGTCGCACAGGTAAACCTCGTCGAGACGTCCAAGAGTTCCTGGTGAAGTGGAAAGGGCTCCCAGATGCTGAGATTAGTTGGGAGCGAGCTGAAGACTTGAAGACGGCTGCTATCAAGATCGCAGAGTTCGAGCAGCGTCGGTTGACAGGGACGTCAACCATTTAAGTGGGGGAGAGTGTCACGGTCATGTTTGTCCAAGGCGTGTTGCCCATGGCCGCATGCCCATGACAACCCTTTCCCCTCATGCTTTCATTATATGTATTTCCTTTGTATCGCTTGTTTATTTTTCCTTGCATTTCTCAAGTGTATGACTCCTCGTGATTTTCATGTTCAAGCCTGCCAAGGCTAAAATGCTTAATAATATACTATAGGGGGGTACGACTAGTTGTCAAACCTTCCTACCCGAGAGTTGTATGCTATCAAGCTGTTGTTGTCCCTTTGCTTTCTTGATAGTCTGTGCAACTAATATTCTTACAAAATGTTTTCAACCGTTTTCCAAAGCTTTTTCTCTAACCCCGTTTTCTAAAACCGTTTTCCAAGAACAGGGGTGGAGGTTGCGAGATAGACCCTTTGTGCCACCGGCAATCCGAAACCGAGTTGGCTGACTTACTCGTGGGCGAGAGTAAGTGCCGCACAATCGCTTGCGTGTTTGAAAGAGTGCGATTGTGACACTATGCACCCCCACATGGTTTCCAAGCCATGCCCGCACACTCACATGATTTCTACGTCACGCTCCGCATTCACATCCCACACGTGATTTCCGCGACACGCTCCGCAAACCCACCCAACACATGTATTACGCGCCATGCGCAGTGCCACTCACATGTGATTTTCGCATCACACTCCGCACTCATACCCACACATGATTTCCGCGTCACGATCCACAAACACACCCAACACATGATTTACGCGTTATGCTCCGCCTCTCCCCAATGAACATATACTATGCAGACACGACTCACATGCAACATAGCCCACCAACACCCATACCTCAGGCTCATGAATTAAACAAAGCAGCATACTTATGAACTATAAAGCACGGACACCTCTAAAATGGCGAAGTGTCAGTGTCCGACACTTCGACACGTGTCCGACACGCCACGTGGCGTGTTTTTTTTTTTTTTTTTTTTAAAAAATTTTCCGACACGTTCCGCGTCACGCTTCGCAAACCCACCCAACACATGAATTACGCGCCATGCGTAGCGCCACTCACACGTGATTTCTGCGTCACACTCCGCACTCACACCCACACGTGATTTCCACGTCACACTCCGCACACAAACCCAACACATATTTACGCGTTATGCTCCGCCTCTCCCCAATGAACATACACTATGCAGACACAACTCACATGCAACATAGCCCACCACCAACAATACCTCATGCTCATGAATTAAAGAAAGCAGCATACTTATGAACTATAAAGCACGAACACCTCTAAAATGGCGAAGTGTCAGTGGCGGACACGTGTCCGACAAGCCACGTGGCCTGTCTTTTTTTTTTTTTTGTTTTTTTTTTTAAATTTTCTGACACGCCTCCGACACGCGAGGTACATGCCTCTGACACACGAGGGACACGTTTTAAAAAAAAAAGGGCCGTTTTTTAAAATTTAATCACCGTTTAAAATAAACCCACTCATTCACAACCCACCCACGGTTAAAAAAAGAGCCATTTTGTTTTTTTTTAATTTTTTTAATTTTTTTTATTTTTAATCTGCCCTAGGTCATTTTTAAGTCTTCTATCATCTTCCCCACGATATTTTTGGTCTTCTACACAATTTCTTCTCCACTATTCTATGAGTTGAGAGTGAGACCAAGATAGAAGCAACCAAGTCTCGGCCTCCACGCAATAAAGCTGTTCGGCGTTCACCATCACGTCACGACGGGCCGGTGGCTTCTAGTTCTCAAGTTCTTGTTTTGATGTTTAAATATAGGGGAACACACAAAAAAATTAACGTGTCCCCAACGTGTCGTGTCCTACTTTTTTGGAAATTGACGTGTCGCCGTGTCCGTGTCGTGTGTCAGTGTTTGTGCTTCTTGGCTTATGAATCAACAAAGCAACATGCTTAAGAATCAAACAAAGCTTCGTGCTTATTCACATAGTGAGCTACATACATATTAACACAACATATAATAACAAGCAAGTAAAGCAAACGACATGCACAAACAAACAAACAAGCCCATCCAAATAGAAACTACTTTCAAATAGCTTAAGAGCGCTCCTAAATCCAACTAACACTTGTTGGAAAAAATTAGAATAGGCTCTAAGCGGACCTACGAACACAATAAAGACCTTATAGAGGTTAGGGAACAACCTAACAACTTTCCCAACACTTAACATAAGTTTAAAGGGACCTAAAACATGCTGTAAGGTGCTGAAACTTACCGAACAGGGATGGGAACCTTGTTGGAATTAATCGATCAGCACTGAAATACCTTGAATAAATGTTGTCCGAAGTTCGAATTGGGTCCAAACTACACTTTAAAGAGCACTAATGGTTATAAACTATTCTAAAGCTAACTAAGGCAGTTTCTAAAGACTTTAAGGCCGCTGGAACTTACCGATAAACACCAAACAGTGATGATTACGTGTTGTACAGTGTCCAAAATGGCCAGAACCTGCAATTTAGGAGGCGATACAGAGTGGGTAACTCAGATTAACGCTTTTTGGGTCATGGGTAACTTAAATTCGATGCCAATAAGGAATGGGTTAGTGCCAAAACTTACCGAAATCGCTGAAACGTAGAAGAATTGTGCTGGTATTCACAGATTGAAGCCAAACAGAGGAGAGACAACGTTGAGCAGGGCTGAAACCGCACTGATTTCACACTGGATGAAGGCAAAACCACAAGAAAAAGAATTCCGAGTAGTTAATCACACGATTCCTGACTAAAATGGGAGGGGGTTTACCCTTGCTCACCCAACAAAGAACGAAAGCGAGGGAAAAAGGAGACTTACACAAATATATAACAAACAAAAAGGAAAGACAAATAGAACAAATTTTCTCATAACAAAGTTTATGGAAACAGTAAGGAAATTGATAAATAATGGAACATGAATAGCTACCCATAGACTATTAAATGAAAGAAGGTAAATTCAATAGATTCCCATTCACAGATTTTAAACAGGTAGAATATGAAATTTTACAACACACATGAAAGTTCAAAAGATTTAATGGAAACTTTGAAATTTCAATGACTAAAATTGTAATTTAACAAATCTAACACTGAATACAACACTAGAATGGTAATTTGAATAATAGGGTAAAATGTAATTTTGATGCCTAAGTTTTGGGTTAGGATTTTATTTAGCCCTTAAGTTTAATAGTTTGACAGTTTAGTCCCTAACTTTTGAAAAAGGATGAGACATTTAACTTGGTGACTAAATTTTGTATTTTAAATGAGATACAAAATATATTGATTTCAAATGTATTTAGGGTCAACGTGAACATAGTTCAACTCACATAAAGTTTGTACTAATGTCCAAGAGGTCCGTGCTTCAAAACCCCCACCACCTCACATGTTAAAAAAAGAAGGAAAAAACACACTTTTGGTCCCTGAGGTTTGGGTTAGGTTTCATTTTGGTCCCTAAGTTTTCAAACTCGACAATTTAGTCCCTGAGGTTTGAATTTCATTTCATTTTAGTCTCTTCATCCATTTCATTTCAAACTCGACAAAAAACACACTTTCTGTTAGGAGTTAACGGAAAAATAGATGAAGGGACTTAAAATGAAACGAAATCCAAACCTCAGGGACTAAATTGTCGAGTTTGAAAACTCAGGGACCAAAATGAAACCTAACCCAAATCTCAGAGACCAAAAGTGTATTTTTCCCAAAAAAGAATGGAAATATTACCACAACTATCCGTGAAGCTGAACAAAGAAGAATTTGTTAAGCCTCCAATTATCTTGCAATATGTACGAAGGGGTAAAAAGGGAAATGCAGCTCCAACATTCCCTAAAGAATCCGTTTCGTTTAGGAGGCAGTGCGCGAGGAGGGGACCAGCTGTGGCATTGTTTTCTGTTATGCCTACCTTACATATATAGTCTACTTTTGTGTTAGTTGTTTTTATGCTTGTTTTCGTTGATAACTGAAAGCTAGAGAGAGATGAGAGATTACAGGCCCTCTCAAATTGGTCGGGAGTTTATGCATCGTTTTGGCTCTTTCTCTGATTATCAATATATCATTGTGAGGATACCTCACAACTTGGTATCAGAGCACGTTCACCCTGGGAAGGTTAGGAAAAATGACACAGAAAATGATTGAGGTGCAGCTCGATGTGACGGACCCTGATCTCGAAGGAATCGAGAAAGAAATGCATAAGTTACCTGCGATAGAAAGGAACCCGACGAAGCTTTCACATACTTCTGAGGAGACGGTCAAGGCCTTGGCGACGATTGCAAGTGAAATGGTCCATTGGCGAACGAAACCGTCGTCTTCTGACGTCACGGAGGCATTGGGTTCGAAAGGAAAGGAAAGAGAAGGCAGTGCGATGAAGGAAACGGAAAACCAAGGCGTTGACGCATCTCCTTCGGTTACGTGTGGTAGTGTGAAGAAGGGGGCTATCGGAGGGTCTGGTAGCGAACGTCTTAAGTTCAAGAAGGTGGAGATGCCTGTTTTCGGAGGTGATGACCTGGATTCGTGGCTCTTCAGAGACGACAGGTATAGGGGATTGGAGGAACGGGAACCTTTCGCGGGATGGCAGGACTTCAAAATCCGGTTACTGGAGAGGTTTCGAGTTGCCCATTAGGGAAGTGTCCTGGCCAGGTTTTTAGCCGTTAAGCAAGAAACCACGGTGAGAGAGTATTGGAAAGCTTTTGAGCTATTAATGGCGCCGTTACCGAATTTATCAGAAGATGTCCTGAAAACCACCTTCTTAAACGGTCGCGATTCGGTCATCAAGGCGGCGGTGCAATGCTGGGAAACCAGTGGGCTTCATACAGTGATGAAAATGTTGGGTTTAATGTCCTAAAACTCGTAGTTTTGTAAAACATTAAACATATTCTATTTTCAATAAAGATGTTGTTGAGATTATTCAGTAAAGATGTTATTGAATATGTAAATTGCAAAATATTTAACCTAAATCCAATAAACTAAGACCCTTTGCTATAATATGAATACTCGAACTATATGTAGAGACATAAAATTGGATCAAGTTCAAGTATATAGCCAAAACGGTCTATAGTATAAGGATAGGGTTGGGTACCCTATCCTGGGGACACTATGGACGCGACATTGTTGGAACATCTTGAAGTCGGATACAGTAGAGGTGTTCCAAGAATTTTTCCAAAACGGCATTAATAATAAGAGAACCAACGAAACCTACATATGTCTAATTCCTAAGAAGAAAAAAGCCTCCAAAGTAAGGGACAATAGACAAATATGCTTGATCACCTCTCCTTACAAGCTGATTGCTAAGGTGCTGGCCGAAAGGTTAAAAAAAGCCCTTCCGCTAACCATCAGTGGCTGCCAGGCGGCCTTCGTTCAGGGAAGACAAATTATTGATGCTATTTTAGTAGCAACTAAAGCAGTGGAAGATTATAGAGTTAGAAATGAGAAAGACTTCTTACTCAAAGTAAATCTTGAGAAGGCTTATGACATCGACTGACTCAGTTTTCAAACCGACCGACCGACGTCGATTTGGTCGGTTTTTGGTGGTAGGGTCGGTTTTCAGAGATCCTTTGAACACCCCTAGGCCAGGGTAATGCTAAACTGTTAGTCCCACAATAGTCAAAACTTATGTTAGAAGGAGTAAAAAGGATTTCACCTTCAGTGGGGCTGTGACCGTTTTTAGCTGTTGGAGGAAAAGTTCTATTGTAAGCTTATCTTTTTTATTTAAGGTTGTTTAGTGTTTGTTGTTGCTTCTTATGTTATGTTATGTTATGTGTTAGCTTGTATCTTGGATACGAAGAAGGAGAGAACCACCCCCTCGGGAGGCGTGGATTTGCTTGTACTCTCTGCTGTGTAATCAACTATTTTGTGAATTAATACTAGTTGTGAGGAAGATACCTCACATAAACTATTCACAAACGTGAAGATTGAAGAAATGGTAGTGGTGTAGTTAGTAGATGACTAGGATGCCTTGCTTCTAATGCCATAAACTCAAAAGTATGGTCCCTCTTTGGAGGAATGTTATTGGATTTCTTGAATGGAAATATTACCACAACTAACCATGAAGCTGAACAAAGAAGAATCTGTTAGGCCTCCAATTATCTTGCAATATGTACGAAGGGGTAAAAAGGGAAATGCAGCTCCAACATTCCCTACAAAATCCGTTTCGTTTAGGAGGTAGTGCGCGAGGAGGGGACCAGCTGTGGCATTGTTTTCTATTATGCCTACCTTATATATATAGTCTACTTTTGTGTTAGTTGTTTTTATGCTTATTTTCGTTGATAGCTGAAAGCTAGAGAGAGAGGAGAGATTACTGGCCCTCTCGAATTGGCCGGGAGTTTATGCATCGTTTTGGCTCTTTCTCTGATTACCAATATATCATTGTGAGGATACCTCACAACTTGGTATCAGAGCACGTTCACCCTGGGAAGGTTAGGAAAAATGACACAGAAAAGGATTGAGGTGCGGCTCAATGTGACGGACACTGAGCTCGAAGGAATCGAGAAAGAAATGCATAAGTTACCTGCGATCGAAAGGAACCCGCGCGAAGCTTTCGCAAACTTCTGAGGAGACGGTCAAGGCCTTGGCAACGATTGCAAGCGAAATGGTCCATTGGGTAACGAAACCGTCGTCCTCCGACGTCACGGAGGCTTCGGGTTCAAAAGGAAAGGAAAGAGAAGGCAGTGCAATGAAAGAAACGGAAAACCAGGGCGTTGACGCATTTCCTTCGGTTACATGTGGTAGTGTGAGGAAGGGGGCTATCGGAGGGACTGGTAGCAAACGTCTTAAGTTCAAGAAGGTGGAGATGCCTGTTTTCGGAGGTGATGACCTGGATTCGTGGCTCTTCAGAGACGACAGGTACAGGGGATTGGAGGAACGCAAACCTTTCGCGGGATGGCAGGACTTCAAAATCCGGTTACTGGAGAGGTTTCGAGTTGCCCATTAGGGAAGTGTCCTGGCAAGGTTTTTAGCCGTTAAGCAAGAAACCACGGTGAGAGAGTATTGGAAAGCTTTTGAGCTATTAATGGCGCCGTTACCGCATTTATTGGAAGATGTCCTAGAAACCACCTTCTTGAACGGTCGCGATTCGATCATCAAGGCGGCGGTGCAATGTTGGGAAACCAGTGGGCTTCATACAGTGATGAAAATGTTGGATTTAATGTCCTAAAACTCGTAGTTTTGTAAAACATTAAACATATTCTATTTTCAATAAAGATGTTGTTAAGGTTATTCAGTAAAGATATTATTGAATATGTAAATTGCAAAATATTTAACCTAAATCCAATAAACTAAGATCCTTCGCTATAATATGAATACTCTAACTATATGTAGAGACATAAAATTGGATCAAGTTCAAGTATATAGCCAAAACGGTCTATAGTATAAGGATAGGGTTGGGTACCCTATCCTGGGGACACTATGGATGCGGCCCACTTTGTATTAAGTACAAACGATGAGATCCTGAATCGTTCATGTGGAGACATGTGAGTGGGGGCATCCTATGCAACGAGTTTGCATAAGACCGGACCGCGAAATAAGTCACTTTCACTTCATAACGCCGTTTACTGTAGAAACTGACTATTTCATAGGATGACCTAGGTAACTCGATCTTAATCCTGAGCTAACTATGAACTCCTGTTTATTTGGAATTGTCATTTGATCTGCATGGGTGAGAGTGGCCAGACATCGCCAACTCAATAAGCTTACCATTTTGGGGATAAGACTGGATAGATAGCTGGGGACATAGTCTCGCAAGACGAAATTCGCTCCTACCCATTTTAGGGATAGTAGAAAGGTTGTTCTCTTAAGTACTGACTCCGGGACTTGAACAAGGGGCCCCACCCTCTCATTGGCCCGAGAGGGACTCGCTTTGATGGTTGGACCACAAACCAATTGTTCATTAGAGGATTAGTGGAACTTAAGGAACAAGTACTATAGGGATAAAACAGACATTTGACCCGGCTATAGCTACGAACAACCTGTGAAGGATCGACTTACTGAACATTGTTATATCAAGTGGACGGAAACATATCTACGGTGAGGGGAGTGCATCTACTGGGCTATAGTGGAGTGTCCCGGTAGTTAACGAATGTTGGTTAGCTTGGTTAATGAGATTAGTCGGTTAACCTCGAATCGTTGGAGCCCATGATCTGTAGGTCCATTAGGTCCCCCTGCTAGCTCACATCGGAATAAAGCTTAGAACAATAAGATAAGAAAGTTTGAATCGTTCAAAATCGGGAAAGGGAATTAGTGTCAATTATATTTGATATTATTGACACAATAATTTAATTACTTCGATAGAAGATGACAGAGAAAATCTCCTTACCAATGAAGGAGAAGTTGAAGCTGAGTTTATTAATTTCTTCCAAAAATTGTACACTAAAGATAATGGGTAGAGATTTATGATTGCTTTTTTGAATTATCATATAAAAGAAGAGTTGAAAAGTCCATTCATGGAAGAAGAAATCTTTAAAGAATCTTTAAAGCTATATAAGCCTTGGCATGACAAGTAAGTTGAAGATTTTTTTTTCTTTCTTTTAGGAACATGTTGAAGAATGATATAGTAGAGGCGTTCCAAGATTTTCTTTAAACAAGATTATAAACAAAAGGACCGATTAGACCAACATTTTCCTCATTCCATTGAAGTTGAAAGCAAGTAGAGTGAGTGAATATAGATTGATCAGCCTTATTTCTTCACTTTACAAGGTGATTGCTAAGGTGCTTGTAAAGCTTTTAAAGGAAGTATTACATCACTTAACAGAAGATATACATTGCAAATGACTTTGTAGAAAGAAGACATTCTTGAGGTGATTTTAATTGCGTATTGATAAGGTGGATTGGTCATACCTTGATGTCATACTTGGTTACATGGGCTTTGGCCAGGATGAAGAGTGTGCATGGACTATTGTCGCTAGAATAAAGCTACAAAGAAGGGATAATACTAGGACACAAGATCTCAAGGAAAAGAATTAAGGTGGAAAAAACAAACTAGATCTCATCTCAAAGCTACCTCCACTACCATCAGTAAAGAAGATTCAGAGTTTCTTAGGCCATGCGGAGTTTTATAGACGATTTATCTAGAACATCTCCTACATGTCTAAATCTTTAGGCAGGTTGTTGGAGAATGATAGATAGTTTGACTTTAACCAAGATTACTTGAAAGCCTTTGTACAACTAAAGGGAGCACTAAGCTCGACCTCTATCATGACAAAACCTGACTGGAGTCAGTTGTTGAAGCTTTTGTGTGATGCAAGTGATTTTGCGGTAGGAGCTGTGCTGGCACAAAAAAGAAACAAGATAATACATCTGATCTGTTATGTCAATAAGACCATGAACGAAGCACATGTAAACTACACAACTACAGAGAAAGAGCTTCTTGTAATGGTGTTAGTCTTGACAAGTTTAAATCATACTTAGTTGGACAAAAGTGATTGTGTATACAGATATCATTGAGCTCTAAAGTATCCCTTATTAAAAAAGGATGCTAAATCTCACCTCTTCAGAAGGATTATACTTTTATAGGAAATTGACTAAAAGATTCGGGACAAAAAAAGAATTGAAAATCAGGGTGCTGACCATATGTCCAAGTTACGAAAGGGAGCACAACAAGAAGAGAACAAAGATCAGAGATGCTTTCGTACATGAGAAGTTGTTGGCAGTTGAATCTTTCACATTGTCTTAGTATGCAGACATAACTAACTATTTAGTTAGTGGACTCACACCAACGAAGCACATGTAAACTACACAACTACAGAGAAAGAGCTTCTTGTAATGGTGTTAGTCTTGACAAGTTTAAATCATACTTAGTTGGACTAAAGTGATTGTGTATACAGATATCATTGAGCTCTAAAGTATCCCTTATTAAAAAAGGATGCTAAATCTCACCTCTTCAGAAGGATTCTACTTTTATAGGAAATTGACTAAAAGATTCGGGACAAAAAAAGAATTGAAAATCAGGGTGCTGACCATATGTCCAAGTTACGAAAGGAAGCACAACAAGAAGAGAACAAAGATCAGAGATGCTTTCGTAGATGAGAAGTTGTTGGCAGTTGAATCTTTCACATTGTCTTAGTATGCAGACATAACGAACTATTTAGTTAGTGGACTCACACCATCAGACGCAACCCCACAAAAATTGAAAATTTTCTTTCATGACACTAAGTATTACTATTGGGATGAACCTTATTTGTATAGGTTAGGACCAGATCAAGTGTAATGCTAAACTATTCACAAACGTGAAGGCAAGGGTATGAAATCATCAAGCGAAGTCAAGCCCAAAACATTTGCGCAGACAAACAAGTGAAACCATCTTTTTACGTGCAACACCTTCCATCACATGGGAAAATAGTCATGGCAATCTCATAGCTTGAGTCATGCTTGACATGACTTTGCAAGATACGTCATTTGACATGAAATTTACAAGACCAAACAGCCAGCATTAACAAAGCAAGTCAACCATAAGTTCGACTCAACATTCATTATCATCCATTCAGGTGATGTTTGGGGCATGGTGTACATCTGATCCAACTAATCTTGCAACCCTAGAACACACCCCTAACTTGAGATTAACCCTAAAGATTATGTTAGAGATCTTTAACACGTGGCAAAATCGTTTTTCACTAAATGATATGAGCTCTCTAGGTCACCAAAAACGTGTTCTTCTATTATATATAAAAAGCTCTCGACATGACTTGACACTAGACCCACTCTCTCTTTATCGTTCGTCCATTCCACAACTCTGACTACTATTGCCCATGCTCCAATTTGGACCAAGACTCTGTAATGGTGGGTATGGATTTGGGTAGACAATTGATTAAGATAGAGGAAAATGTTAATGTTTATGTATGATAGAAAGAGGAAAGGGAGATTTGTAGAATTGCGAAGAAACATGGAAAAATGTTCTTCGGCTTACCGATTGAAGAAATAGTAGTGGTGTACTTCGTTGATGCCTAAGACGCCTTGTTTTTGTGCCATAAACTCAAAACTATGGTCCCACCTTGGGGGAATGTTACTGGATTTCTTGAATGGAAAAATTACAAAAAAGGACTTCATTGCTCTTAAAACTCATTAACTAGAGGTCCCAATTTTGGAACTCACAAACTCATGAAGAAATGGAAAGTCCCTTCATGGAAGAAGAGATCTTTAAAGATCTTTAAAGCTATGAGTCTTGGTAAGACTAGTGAGCTTTTTTTTTTTATTATTTATTTCTATTTTTAAATTTTAATTTTTTTTTATAAAAAAACTAAGAACATGTAAAACGACATAATAGAGGTGTCCAAGATTTTTTTAAAACAAGATTATAAACAAAAGGACCAATGAGACCACCATTTGCCTCATCCCGTAGTGGTTGAAAGCAAATAGAGTTGAGTGAATATAGACTGATCAGCCTCATCTCTTTACAAGGTGATTGCTAAGGTGCTTGTAGAGCGTTTGAAGAAAGTGTTGCATCAGTTAATAAAAGATCTACAAGTGATATTTGTAGAAGGAAGACAAATTCTTGATGTGATGTTAATTGCTTATTGATAAGGTAGATTGGTCATACCTTGATGTCATACTTAGATACATGGACTTCGGCCAAAAATGATGAAAATGGATAAGGGTATGTCAGACGAATACGAGTTTCTCGATTTTGCTCAATGGTAGGCCAAGGGAGGAGTTCTTTGTTGGGAGAGGTATGAAACAAGAGGACCTAACTTTCACCTTTTTGTTTACTAGTTGTAGGTGACGCTTTGAGTCGACCTATTCCAAACTTCATATCTCGAACCAAGTCCAAGGAGCCGAGGAAAGATATATACGAGACCATATATTGCCTTTTTTCACCTAAAAACTTTCCCTTCCTCCCTCTGGGCTTGAAAACCTGGTGGAGGATGAATAGAAACCTATTTGTGGAGGTCTCCATGAAAAAAAGGCATTTTTGACATCAAGCTAATGCAATGACCAAAATTTGTTAGCTGTAAAAGACAGAATGACTCGTATGGATTTTTTTTAGTGCTCGACAGGAACAACGACCAACAAAGATCGTAATTACATAGATAACAACTTCTCCCCTTCCCTTCTCTTCTTTAAGGCAAAACCGTATGGCGAGTGGACAGAAAGATGACCCCACCTTATCGTAGATGGTGTCAGTGAGAGCCACTTTAGTATCCCCGTTGACCTTCTTTTGTAGATAGAATCTTCAATGAGTAGAAAGAAGCAACCTTACTAATAAAGGTGCTAGTTGAGTAAGGCTGATGGCAAGCTCTATTTTCATTCGGAACCCAACTTCACCACTGTATCTCATTAGGGCCACCGTGGAGTGGTAGTTGGTGTAAGACCGCATCGGACAAGTAGGAACGATCTTTGGCATAAAGATACCTTCTTATTAGAGAAAAAGACAATCTATCTTACTAATAAGAAAAAAAAAGGGTGAGATAGGTGACAGGTAGCTTGCTTCAAAGCCGACCAGACCGCAAGGAAGAAAGAGATCTTTGTCGAAGCCGACTTGGATCTCAAATAATGGAATAAGGTGGCCACAAGCAACGGGTAGTCGCAGTTGAAGCTTGGCTCTAGTCGATAGGCTAGTTGTAAGCTTGGTGAAAGTGAGGTGCTTACCAAGTGCAAAGGAAAGGGCCTTCGCCACTTGAGTCGTATGTCGAGGAACTCGCACGTGCGGTTCTTATGAGGGGAGAGATAGTAGGAGCCATCCTATCCCAATAGCGTATATTTGGAGCTCAATATGAAATCTTATTTTCTTGTCAGACCCTTCGGATAAGGGAAAACTCCAAAGATTGCTTCGAAGTAAGATCCTTGTGTTGATCCTTTCCTGAACTTGAACTAGAGTGGGAGGAAAAGGGGATCAAAATGTCCCATCAATAAAGTGAGGGCTTTCCGGACTTTCCCCACCCCATTTCCATTATTCCTTCCCCTCTCATTCCCTCTTTTTCAGTAAAGAAGCCCCACTCCCTATCCCTCCGCGGATGGGTGGAAGAGAGAAAGGAGAACCCTAATCTTCTAAAATCCCTCATTAGGGAGTCTGTTGCTTTCTTTCATAACAGACTTGAGAATAAGTGACTCAACAGACTGTCTTTGGAGTGGTAGTTGGATTGTAAATTCAATGATAAGCTTGCAAAATGGAAGAACGTCCCTCTCTCAAACGGCGGGAAGCTCATGCTTGGGTTCTCCACTTGGAATAAGCTCCCTCCCTATTTACTTCTCAATCTTCAAAGCTCCATGAAGATGATAAATAAGACGAAAAGATTAGCAAGGAACTTTATCTAGAATGGTGGTGCTTATCTACAACGTACTCAATCGGTTAAATGGGGTTGGACAACTCTGCTTTTGCAACATGGAGGCATTGGGCTAGTCTCTTTTAGACAAAGAAATAATGCACCCTATCTGCAATGGTTGTGGAGATTTATGTAATAAGAAATGGTTGTCAGCTCTCTCTGGATGCCTCTTCCAAACAGACGATGCTGCAAAAGGGAGACATTGGCTGGACATAGCCAACATAGGATGCTTCTCTATACACATATCAACTCAAACTCACAATCTTAAAACTCATTAACTAGAGGTCCCAATTTTGGAACTCACAAACTCACAATCCTTTAAATATTTTCATAATGCAACTAGTATAACAAATGTATATAACTTGCAAAAAGAAACTAACATCAGATACGATATCTCAAATTAAAAAAAAAAAATCCTAACATCATATACAAAATATATTCCATACCTTGAAATCTAGATTGCAAAAAAATATTTGTTCATCAATGCGAAGTCTCCTTTGTTGAAGCAAAAAAATATCATCAAATCTACATCATAAGAAATGAAACTTTTAATTGAATTAATGAAAAGAGACTAATGCTCAAGAATACAAACTCCACTAGGGAACGAATAAGAACCAAATGTAGCAATAGGGGCCAGAAAGGAATAAAAAACCAAAGATCTAAGAAGATAAAAAAAAAACCAACGAACATCAAAACAAACACATACAAAGCCACATACAAAGTCAAAGACAGTCCATTAAAGACCAAACCAAAGACCAACAAGAACTTGAAGAAAACCACCAAAGAGGCATGGAAAAAAAGGGAGGTCAAAGGCAAAGAATGAGAAAATTGATGAAAAGCAAAACACCAATCGAAAAACTTACAAAGACCCCAAACATGGATTCCATCTTAATTCAAGGGAAGATTTCACGTAACTCAAGACCACAAACTTTAGAAAACGAGGCAAATTTGCCAGGCACTAATGGTGAAAGATGAGAGATTTCTTTGTCACACCCCTAAAATAAAGAAGCCAGATATTCACGGAAGGAATCTTCAATGTTATTTTTCATAGGTTGTAAGGAGTTCACACTACTCACACTACTAATGGAGGGAAAACTTGGGAAATATATAAACGGGAGAAAGGAGGTCGAGAATGAACATTTGATGAAATTTTTTGATTTGTTGCTTGCTTGGCAGAGGAGACCAAAAGACGCAAAGCATTTCATTCCACCAAGTTTGGATTCAAGGTATCAAGCTTAAGTGGTGGAAGAATTGAGGAATCCCACGCTTTTCTTCGAGACTAGAACAAATGGCAGGTTGCAATAAAACAATTCTTAACGTCTTTAAAACTAAGGGGCTAAGTAGACTCGAGAATCTTAATGGAGTCTCCAAAAGGTGTCTCAATTGCCTCAAAAGGCATCTCTTGGAAAGAGCCTACAAAGCATCACTAAATGACGTAATAAAGGATGTTGGTGGTTCATGAGGAGAATTTAAAAGACACCCATTCAAAAAATATTTATTTTACAACTCGGAGGGAAAGCAACGTGCTAATAAATTTTTCCTTGAAACCACCCTCTAGCCAAGAGACATTTATCCCCATAATCCCACCTTCCTTAGAAGAATTGACATTAATTGAAGGAGAGATAAATTCTTTTCGAAAACTGATGGTTCAAGACATCTTTCATTAAATTCCTTAACCATTTAATTGAAAGTGAGAGAAATTCCTTTTGAAAATTGTTGGCTACATGACTCCTTTCGTTAAATTCCTTAACAAACTCACATTAATTGAAGGAGAGATAAAAACCTATGGAGAACTATTGGCTGCATGGCTCCCTTCAAAAAAAATTCTAAAAATTCCTCAACAAATTCCTCAATGGGCTGAATTGAAGAAAAATCTTGCACAAAGAACTTACAATAAACTCCATGAAGAAAGGTTCTTCATGCAGAAAACCCATCTCATTAAAAGCAATTTTGAGATCTTCACAGGTATTTTTGAAACTTTTTAAAGTTCGAGGGTATTTATTGAAAAACTCTATTTTTTGTTTAAATTGTTGTCCATCCAAGTTAGCATCTTGGGCCGCATTGGTGGGTTGTGAGGTAGTCAGTTCCCTCCCACTTATTTAAAACTCCCCTTGGATGGAAACCTTAAGGTGTTTTGGAATCCTATGGTAGAAAAGTTTCAAAAATGATTGTCCAATTGGAAAAATGTCTTTTCTTTCAAAAGGGGGAGACTTACACTCATTCAGATAGTCTTGAGTGGGGATCCCTAGCCTTTTCTTGTCCATGTTTAGGGTCCCTATCTCCGAGAGTAAGAGCATGATGAGAAAATTTTCATGAGGGGTGAGGATCCCATTTGGTTAAGTGGGAGATAGTGGTGAATCTTATTAAGCTCAAAGGTATGGGTATTGGGAGTTAGCACTTACACAATGAGGCTCTCTTGACTAAGAGGCTGCGGCGATTCTTTACAGAAACTGACAACCTTTGGTATAGAGTGATTGGGAGTTGGTATGACTCTCACCCCTTTGAGTGGTTATCACCCTGAGCAAAAACCTTTGGGAAGTTATTTCTTCTTCTTTTCCCTCCTTTCCTCATTTTGTTACATGTTATGTTAGGGAAGGTTTAGAAGTAAACTTCTGGGAGGACCATTGGGTGGTTGATAAACCTTTGTGCATCTTATTCTCTCGTTTCTACTTCTTTTCGGAGAACAAGTTGCATTCGGTGGCCTCAGTTTTGCCTCCCTCTAGTCTCTCTTCATTTATTTTGTTAAGCTTTCACGACCCTTTATATGATAGTGAGGCGATGACGTGCTAAGTCTTCTTTTTATCCTTCGAGATCAGTCTATCATCCTTCGAGGAGAGAAGTTAGGGTTTTGACTCTCGACTCCTCTATGGGTTTCTCTTGCCATTCCTACTGGCATTCTATCTCTTTCCTCTGTCTCATTAGCTGCACTTAAGGCTTTTGTTTTTGTCTCTCTCTGGAAGGTTAAAACTCCTAAAAAGGTGAAAGTTTTTTGCGTGACAAGTTTTACTAGGAAATGTCAACACTTTAGATCACGTCCAAAGACACTCCATAGTTTTGTTCCTGCAATAGTGCATTATTTGCAGAAGTCATGGGGAGCATCTGAATCATTTGTTGTGGGATTACCAGTTTTCTTTTTACCTTTGGGATTGCTAGAAGGGTGTGTTCGGTGTTAGTAGGACGCGAAACAGAGATGGGATGTGATAGACCTCCAATTAAGTATGTATATAAACATAAGCTTGTGAGAAAGGGGAGTGGAGACCAATAGTGTAGTTGTTGAGGTTAGTCTGGTATCTGGAGGTTTAACTTAATGTAATTAGTAGAGTAGTATATAACTAATAGGGAGGGACTGGGAAGGATATCTTTTTGATTGATCTTGTGACTAGGCGAATTGAGTGGGAGAGGTGGGGAAAACTCGAAACTTTCCTTGACTTCTATCCTTTTACATAAATAATATCTCGTTCCTATCAAGACGTCTTTGATGAAGTAAGTGCTCTTGCATCCTCCTTTTAAGGAGAGAAGCATGTTGTTATGGTATGCATACTTTTTTGCATTTTTGTGACTCTTCGATGTTGCGTAGGGAGCATTTGATGATTACTCATCTCCAATTCGCTAACAACACTCTCATTTTCTACCTAAACAGCAAGGAATTTCTCCAAAATTGGTGGACCATTTTTTTTTCTATTTTTCTAAAAGGAATTTGCCTGCATTTCAAAAACCTCCATTGTTGGTCTAAATATCAACAAGGAAGAAGATACTCAACCGGTTGTATCTTTGGGTTGCAAACTTGAGAACCACTCCTTCACTTACTTGAGTGTCCCTCTTAGGGGCAATTACCATACACCAAGTTCCTAAGATCCTATTGTTGAAAAATTCAGAGCTAAGCTTGCCAGATGGAAGAACATTTGAACAAAGGGGGAGGATTCGAATGGACAGAGGAGGCCTCGTTGGCTTTTGAACAACTCAAACAAGCCATGATGACTCTTCCTGTCTTAGCTCATGCGGATTTCAGTCAACCATTTGTAGTAGAAACAGACGCCTCAGGGACGGGATTGGGGGCAGTTTTATCTCAGAACCAAAGACCGATTGCTTTCTTCAGCCATACCTTGTCATCTCAGGCACAAGCGAAGTCTATTTACGAGAGAGAATTGATGGCTGTGGTAATGGCAATTTAGCGGTGGAGACCTTATTTGCTGGGTAGAAAATTTTTGGTTCGGACAGATCAAAGGGCCTTGATGCATCTCCTTGAACAGAGGGTAATTCAGCCTGAATACCAGTGATGGGTTTCCAAGCTGCTGGGGTATGGTTTCGACATTGAGTACAGACCAGGCCTTGAGAACAAAGCGGCTGATGCTCTATCCCGTTTACCTCCAGTAGCACACTTGGCTCATCTTGTCGTTCCCTCTCTGGTTGATATTGATGTGATTACTCGTGAAGTTCAGAAAGATCCCAACCTCAGTTCCATTATCAGTCGGCTACAAAACGATCCGGATGACACCAATAGATTCTCATTCCAGCGGGGCATTCTGAAGTATAACGGAAGGTTAGTGATCTCGAAAACCTCTTCTCTAATTCCTACTATCTTACATACCTATCACGACTCTGTTCTTGGCACTCGGGTTTTCTAAGAACATATAAGAGGTTGACCGCTGATTTATACTGGGAGGGAATGAAATCGGATGTTAAAAGATACGTGGAAGAATGTCTTGTTTGTCAGCAACATAAGACCCAAGCAGCTTCTCCGGCAGGGTTACTCCAACCATTGGATGTGCCAACCCGAATATGGGAAGACATCACAATGGATTGGGTCGATTGTCTGAGTAAATATAGCCATTTTCTAGCACTCAAACACCCTTTTACCGCGAAGACAGTGGCGGCCAAGTTCCTTCAAGAGGTGGTCCGATTACATGGTTTCCCTGGTTCGATAATTTCTGATAGGGACAAGGTTTTTGTCAGTCATTTATGGACTGAACTATTTAAAGTACACGGAACAAAACTGAAGCGCAGCACATCGTATCGTCCACAGATGGATGGGCAAACAAAGATTGTGAATAAGTGTGTTGAGCATTTCTTACGGTGCTTCTGTTCGGAACGACCGAAACAATGGTGTCAATGGTTAGGATGGGAGGAGTACTTACGTTCCATATAAAGATTGGCATCACTCCATTCCAAGTAGTGTACGGTAGACCACCACCACCTCTGATTTCGTATGGTGAGAGTAGCACAAGCAATTCCACACTGGAATCACAGCTGATTGAACGCGATATTGTTCTGGATGTATTAAAAGAGAAGATGAGATTAGCCCAAGAAAGAACGAAGAAATATGTTGACCGTAAACAGAGAGAGATCGAATATGAGGAAGGGGACATGGTTTTTCTGAAAGTTAAGCCCTATCGACAGACGACATTAGCTAAGAAGAGGAATGAAAAGCTCTCGCCCAAGTATTATGGGCCATACCGCATCTTACCGAAGATAGGCAAAGTGGCATACAAGCTCGAATTGCCCAAGGAAGCAAGTATACACCCTGTGTTTCATGTGTCCCAATTGAAGAAGCTGATAGGGACAACAACCTCTGTGCTACCAGGGGTACCGCCTTTGACAGACGAATTCGAATGGATAGCCGAGCCTGAAGATGTATTCGCGGCACGAAAACACCAACCCACGGGGGAAACTAAATTACTTGTGAGCTGGAAGCACCTACCAGAACACGAAGCTACATGGATGCTGTTATCTGATTTTCGTTAGCAATTCCCGGACTTCCACCTTGAGGACAAGGTGTCTTTGACCCCTGTTGGTGATGTTAGGCCTCCAATAATAAAGAAATACGTTAGGAAGGGTAAAAAGGAGAATTCAAGGCCTGCCAAGTTAGTTAGTGAGAGTGAGGGGGGACCATCCATGAGTCCTATATGATTGTCAGTGTATGGAATGTTTTCTTTTATGCTTTTTGGTTGTAATTAGCTCAGCGAGGCTAGTGGGAAAGGAGAGTTTACCGGCCCTCTCGAATAGGCTGGGAGTTTTGTAATTCCTTCGGGAAACTCTTTCTCTGAAATCAATATCATAGTGAGGGATACCTCACACATCCCTCCTTTGTTTTTTTGTTTTTTTTTTATAAATAAACCAACTTTCTCTTCAACTCTGATTTTGCTTCTTTGGCTCGGTTTCTGAAAATTGAACATAAAATGGCATCAAAACACATAATTTAAGCACAAAACTAGCTTAAAATTAATAAGAAATAGATAGCATTTCCGCATGCTATCACAAATCTTTGTTTGGTTCTCAAGTCCTTCATTTTTTTGGGAGTTTGTATCCTTGAGCATTAGTCTCTTCTCATTTATTCAATGAAAAGTTTTGGTTCATCTTCAATACATACATAAGCACTCTAGGGAGTTGAAAATTATCTCCGACTAATCTTTAAACTCAAGAGTACTCACTCAATTGGCTTAGAAAGCTTAAAAGATTCAATCAATTTGACATCAACTGAAATTTTAACACATGAAAAAATCGTCCCTTACCAAATAATATGAACCCCAAGGGTATTGAAGATGATCTCCCACAAATCTTGATGACTTACAAGGCAAAACCATCTTTTATCCAATGATATGACTCCTTAAGAGAATTCAAGATTATATCCAACTAATCTTCAAATCGTACAACCTAAGAAGCACAGACACTCTATTTTAGGAAGTGTATGTGTCAAACACGGACACGGACACGCTCCGAACACATATTTAGATGACTTACAAGGCAAAACCATCTTTCATCAAGTGATATGACTCCTTAAGAGAATTCAAGATTATATCCAACTAATCTTCAAACCCTACAACCTAAGACGCACGGACACTATTTTAGGAAGTGTCTATGTCAAACACAACACACACGCTTCAAACACGTATCCGACACGCCAAAAATTGTGTCCAATATTTGATTATTACTTTTTTCTCTCGTACACATTCAAAATTAAAATTAATTGTGAACAAGATTAAAAGCCAAGTCCATTAAGCCCAACATAAAAAGTATATTTAAAAAAAAAAGAAAACCTTAAACTTTTAAATTGAAAATCCTAAAAAGTAAAAACCATTTCAAGATGTCATTGGTTTGCCAACTGCGCTACCCGCTACCAGCTTCCCAATTCATACGGTAAGGTTTCTTTTTTTCTTTTTTCTTCCTCTCTCTCTATTCCTAAACTTCATAAAAGATGAGAGTTATAGAAGACCTCTAAATTCTAAATTTTCTAACAAATCGTATATATTTATCATTTAAAAACCATTAGAAGATAACTTTAATGTCTAACCATAGTCATAGCCGCTAAAATCCTTTGAGCTTTCCTAATGTTGAAGATGTATCAATATATACATATATTCCATTAAAATAAATGAGTCCCCAACTGTGTCCTACTTTTTAAAAAATTCACGTATCGTCGTGTCTATGTCGTGTCGTGCCTGTATCCTGTGTCCATGATTCTTAGCCTACAACAATTACTCTTCCTCGAGGGAAGATTTGGGCTAAAAGGGGCATAAGACAAGAGGACCCCTGTCACCTTTCTTGTTCACCCTTCTGGGAGAAGAGAATGTTGATGGGTGGGCTGTATGAGAAAAGGATGTGATTGTTTCACACCTCCAATATGTAGATAACACTTTTATTTCTGGCCCGACAATCAAATCTCCACTAAAAAACTGGACAGTCATATGTATCTTTCTTAGATGCTTGGTTTTAAGCCTAAACATAGTTAAGTCCCTTTGATCGGGATTGATATTGATGATCATATTATAACAAGGGAGGCTAGACTTTTGGGGTGCAAAACCGATAATCTCCCCATCACATACCTTAGTTTTCCCTTAGGAGGTAATCATCAATCCTTAGCTTTCTAGGAACCAATAGTTGACAAGTTTAGAAAGAAAATATCAAAGTGGAAGCCTTCCTCGCTCTACAAGGGAGGTAGGTTGTCTCTCATTTCTTCCGTGCTTAAATGGTATCCCTTTGTATTTTTTCTCCTTGCTTAGAGCTCCAAAGGGGATCTAAAGGACTTGGAGAAGCTAATTAGAGATTTTTTTTGGGTTGGAGGAGATTTTAGAGTCGATACTCACCTTGTGAATTGGAAGACCTCTTCCCTCCCCCTTCACCATGTGGTGTCCTTGGGATTGACTCTCTTGAACACATAAATTCAACTCTGCTCACTAAATGGTGGTGGCCACCATTTCTCTATAGAGAAAGATGTCCTTTGGAGACAACTGGTGGCTAGCATCTATGAGGAAGAGAATCTTGGATGGATGACGTTATCCCCTCAGGGAGTTCGAAGAACCGCCCTTGATTTGATATTGCAAAGTTGAGGTCGGTTTATGAGTTTTATCTCATTTAAAGTTGAAAAGGGGGGATGAATCAAATTTTGGAAGGATATTTGGATTGGGAACGCTTCTCTTAAAGATGAGTTTCCTAACATTTTTGCGTTGTCGTTGAAGCAACACGCTACAATGGCTGATTGTTGCGATGAGGGGCAAGGAACTTGGAGATGGATGTTTGATAGAGATTTTTCCGCTTAGTTATGCTTGATATCAAAGTTGGAAACTTTTTGAGTGGGCCATGAAGATGATAAAATTAGGTGGTCGATTAAAATCTTTTTGTGGCCAATGGCTCAGAGGAGTTTGAACACTCACAATAGAATTCAAAAGATGGCTCCCAACCATGCACTCTGCCCTTCTATATGTTCTCTTTGTTCGTCAAATGAAGAATCTTTGGATCATTTACTTCTACACTGCTCCTTTACTATATAGTGCTGGAAAAGGCTTTTGAATCATTTTGGGGAGCAAATTTGTTTGCCTAAGATGGTGGATGGGTGGCTTTTTGAATCCTCGGGGGGTCGGAATTAGAAAGGTGAGACCAAAATCCTATGGAAACTTGCCTCCGGAGTTCTTTCTTGGAGTTTGTGGTTAGAAAGGAATTTTTGAAGTGTTGGTTTATATTAGCTGTAAATATATTAATTAGGTGTATTTATTAATGATTTTATTCTTATTCTTTCCTTTCTTGTATTGAGCCTTTCTCCTATATAAGAGGGCTATGTATCTTACATTTTAATATACAATTTATGCCATCCAAATTAGCATGGTATCAGAGCAGAAAAAAAAAATAAATAAATAAAACCCTAATATTTTCCCAACCCTAGCCGTCAGCCACCACAGCCGCAAAACCCTAGTATTTTCCCAACCCTAGCCGTCAGCCACCACAGCCGCCACTACAACCGCCGTCGCCGTCGTCTTCCACCTGTGAGTGCGCCGCTGTCGTCTTCCGCCTGTGAGTGCGCCGCCGTCGTCTTCCGCCTGTGAGTGCGCCGCTGTCCGACCTAGATCCTAGGAGTTTCGGCTCCGAGCAGCGCTGTTCGTGCCAAGAAGCCGCACCTGTTGGTGACCCGCGACTACAGGCGCTCGCGACTCGATCTGCTGAGTTCGCGCTGCCGCCCACTCGCGTCCGCCACTGCTGAGGTTCGCGCCGCCGGCCACCTTGTTCGCCGCTCGTCGTCCGTCCGTCTGTTCGACCACAGGCCTTCCGTTACTCGTTTTATTTTGTTTGGTCTGGGTTGCAGTTTCTTTTGCGTTTTTTTTTGGCTGGGAGTTGTTTGATTGGCCGTTCGTGGTCTTCGTGATCTTCGTGGTCTTCACCGTTCACAGTAGGACTTCGTTGAAAGCTGGGTATTTTTCCATATGTCTCAGCACATTCGTGATTGTCGTGGGTTTGAAGAAGAGTTGATTTGAAGTTTGGTCTGGTTTGATTTGGTTCTCTACTTGGTTCGGTCTGATTCAAATATCAGATTTGGTTTGGTTCAAATATCAGGTTTGGTTCTTGCTTCAATAAACCGGTTCAGATCACTTCCACTCCAGAATGGAGCAAATTCATCCGATCTTGAAATCGCTACCGACCAATTTATCATTTAATAATTCTTGTGTTTCCTTGGCACGAACAGGTAATTACCCTCAGGCCTTTTCTAGTCGTAACTCATCTCCATGGATTATTGATTCTGGAGCTTCCGACCATATGACTAGTTCTTCTTCTTTATTTGATTCATACGCACCTTCATATTGCAATGAAAAAATTCGAATCGCAGATGGAAGTTTTTCATCTGTTGCAGGAAAAGGATCCATTAAACTGAATGAGGGAATCACTCTAAAATATGTCCTTCATGTTCCTAAATTAGCTTGTAATCTCTTATCTGTGAGCAAACTTTCTAAAGATTCTAACTGTCGGGTTGTTTTCTTTGAATCCCATTGTATTTTTCAGGATCAAACCTCAGGGAGGACGTTTGGACGTGCTAGGATGCTTGATGGTCTCTACTACTTTGATGAGTATTCTGGTAGTCATAAAATAACTCAGAGCTTTAGTAGTATGAGTTCTCTCTCTGTTAAAGAACAAATTATATTGTGGCATCGTAGGCTAGGACATCCTAATTTTTTCTATCTCAAAAAGTTATTTCCAAAACTTTTTAAGGGAGTTGATTGTTCTAATTTTCATTGTGAAAGTTGCATTTTTGCAAAAAACCATCGATCCACGTTTTTACCAAAACCTTACAAGTCCTCCAAACCGTTTTACTTGATTCATAGTGATGTTTGGGGTCCTTCTAAGGTTGTGACTTATAGTGGAAAACGGTGGTTTGTAACCTTTATTGATGATCATACTCGTTGGTCTTGGGTCTATTTAATGAAAAACAAATCTGAAGTGCAGGATATTTTTAAAGACTTTTACAATATGATTGAAACTCAATTTCAAACCAAAATCAGCATCCTGCATTCTGATAATGGAACAGAATATTTCAATGAACATTTGAGTGTGTTTTTAAAAGATAAAGGCATTGTTCATCAATCAACTTGCCGAGACACCCCTCAACAAAATGGCATTGCTGAACGGAAAAATAGGCATATATTGGATGTTGCTCAAGCCATAATGTTTTCAATGCATGTTCCAAAATACTTATGGGGGGATGCAGTCTTAACAGCTATCTACCTCATAAATCGAATGCCCACTAAAATTTTAAGCTTTAACACTCCTCTTGATGTTTTGAAAGAATTCTTTCCAAATACTCATTTGCACTCTGATTTACCCATCAAAGTTTTTGGATGTACTACATATGTGCATATTCCTAGTCCTTTTCGATCAAAATTAGACCACAGAGCTGTTAAATGCATTTTCCTGGGCTATGCTACTAACAAAAAAGGGTATAAATGTTTTAATCCTCACACACAAAAACTTTATGTGAGTATGGATGTATCTTTTTTGGAAAATCAGCCTTTTTTTACTGAGAATTATCTTCAGGGGGAGAAACCAAAGTTAGAGGAAGATAATTTTTGGGATGTATCTATTCCTCTTCCAAATGTTGTTTGTCTTGATTTTCCTAGTGCTTCAATGCCAACTATAGAAAATTCTAATTCAGGGGGAGAATTACTACAAAAAGATCCCACTGATCCGAACCCTGAGTTTAAGTTTTATACTAGAAGAAGACTCAATCAAATGAACAAGGACCAGATAGCTGACTCGTCACTGATCCAATCAGACACTCTGAGGAATGATTCTGAGACAACAGGTAACCAATCTGAAACTCCAACTATTGAAAATGTTCTACCTGTTGTTTCTGATCTTGATGTCCCTATTGCTTTAAGAAAAGGTACTCGAACTTGCACTAAATACCCTATTGCAAACTATATCTCATATCAAAAATTGTCAAATAGTCATAGAGCTTTTACATCTAAGATAACCAACTTGTTTATTCCAAGGAACATACAAGAAGCATTAAATGATCCAAATTGGAAATTAGCAGTTATGGAGGAGATGAATGCTCTAAAACAGAATTGTACATGGGAAATAGTGGATTTGCCAAGAGATAAGAAAACAGTGGGGTGTAAATGGGTTTTTACCATAAAATGCAATGCTGATGGGAGTGTTGAAAGATATAAAGCTAGACTAGTTGCAAAAGGATTCACTCAGACCTATGGGATTGATTATCAAGAAACTTTTGCTCCTGTTGCTAAAATTAACTCTATCAGAGTACTTTTATCTCTTGCAACAAATTTAGATTGGTCTCTTCACCAGCTCGATGTAAAAAATGCTTTTCTCAATGGTGATCTTGAAGAAGAAGTGTTTATGAGTTTACCACCAGGTTTTGAAATTGACCTTGGAAAGGGCAAAGTATGTCGACTAAAGAAATCTCTATATGGGCTCAAGCAATCTCCAAGAGCATGGTTTGAACGATTTGGGAAAGTAGTTATGAGCTTTGGATTTCTTCAAAGTCAAGCTGATCACACCATTTTTTATAAACATTCTACAAATAACAAAATTGCGATTTTGATTGTTTATGTAGATGACATTATTCTTACAGGTGATGACGAAATAGAATTGACCACTTTAAAGCAAAAGCTTGCAAGTGCATTTCAAATCAAGGACCTAGGAACACTAAAGTACTTCCTAGGAATGGAGTTTGCGAGATCCAAAAAAGGTATCTTTGTAAATCAAAGAAAATATATCATTGATTTACTTGGAGAAACAGGTTTACTTGGATGCAAAGTAGCTGAGACTCCTACTGAACCAAATTTGAAATTGGAAGCTGCAAAAGGTGAAGAAGTAATGGATAAGGAACGATACCAACGACTTGTGGGAAAACTCATTTATCTGTCTCACACACGTCCAGATATTGCTTTTGCCGTGAGCATGGTAAGTCAATTCAGGCACTCACCAGGAAGAATTCACTTTGAAGCTGCCTATAGAATCTTGAGATATTTGAAGGGAACTCCAGGGAAAGGTATATTGTTTAAAAAACACAACCATCTACAAGTTGAAGTTTATACTGATGCTGACTGGGCAGGAAGTACAATGGATAGAAGATCTACATCTGGTTATTGTTCATTTGTTGGAGGTAACTTAGTCACTTGGCGAAGTAAAAAACAAAATGTAGTGGCCAGAAGTAGCGCTGAAGCTGAATTTAGGGCTTTAGCCCATGGTATCTGTGAAGGAATATGGATCAAAAGGCTACTCGAAGAATTTAAATTTTTTCAGAAGAAACCTATACGGGTTTACTGCGACAACAAGGCCGCCATCTCTATAGCCCATAATCCAGTTCAACATGATAGGACGAAGCATATTGAAGTTGACAAACACTTCATTAAGGAAAAAATCGATACTGGTGTGATATGTATTCCTTATCTCCCAACTACAGAACAAACTGCTGATGTGTTGACTAAAGGACTACCAAAGGTACAATTTGATAGAATGATTGACAAGCTGGCAATGGAAGATATATTTAAACCAGCTTGAGCGGGAGTGTTGGTTTATATTAGCTGTAAATATATTAATTAGGTGTATTTATTAATGATTTTATTCTTATTCTTTCCTTTCTTGTATTGAGCCTTTCTCCTATATAAGAGGGCTATGTATCTTACATTTTAATATACAATTTATGCCATCCAAATTAGCATGAAGATACGTCAGTTCTTTTGTAATTATCCTTTCTCCATTATTCTTAATGATTGGAAAGCTTTTTGTAAGTAATTCCTTGGGTGGGGGTTCTCTCTTGGCCCAGCCACGGTTGTCTCTCTTTTGTTCCTTTTTTAATTTTAATATATTCTTTCCATTTCTTATTAAGAAAAAGGAAAAAAAAAACACTTTTGGTCCCGGAGGTTTGAGTTAGGTTTAATTTTGATTCTCGAGTTTTCAAACTCGACATTCATACCCCTAAGGTTTGGATTTCTTTACACTATTGGTAAATCCGTCTAATTTTCTGTTAAACCCTAACCAAGTCCAGTCACTTGCCGCTGTCGCCGCCAAAGTTTTTTTTTTTAATATTTTTCTTCCTCTCCCTTTCTTCGTCTCCTTTCCATTGCTTTCTTTTTTTTCCTAAGAAACCAAAATCAAAACGGGGGAAGGAGCTAGTGAATAAGAAAGGAAGAAGTAGAAAAATATTTTTTAAAAAAAAAAACCTTTGGAAATGGCAGCACCGACCGACAGGGGGCAGTCATCGACAGACGGTAGCTAGTGGTTGGACTTGAAGAAGGGAGGGAGAAATGAAATAATAATAATAAAATATATATATATATTAATTTATTTATTATTAATTTAATATTTATTTTAAAAATTAAAAAAAATAATTTTTTTTAATAAAAAGGGTGTCACATCAACAATCCATTAGTGTTTAAATATGCAAGGTTCTTCAACTTTCTTCCTAACGTAAGCACACATTGGTCCCCACCCTTTGTGGAATTTCACATCCCTCGTTCTCCCCTCCCACCCTGAGAATCCAACCATCATCTTTTTCGTGGAGCTTCATTTTTTACAACGGGAGGAAAAGCCAAAAAGTCACAAGAATAGTCGTATATAAGAGAATGTGCTTTATGTTTCTTGTTGACGAATTCCTTACCTATATTTTCTTAATCATAGAACTAACTGAAATGGGATTCCTACATCTGGGTAAGTACTCTTCTTTTTTATTTTTAATTCGTTGGTGAAACTATAGCGAAAGGGAATGGATGCAGTTGAGTTGGAGTTGAAACGAGCCTTGTCTACGAACTTTACAAATAGGGGCAACTCATCTTGCTTGGTTCTAACGAAACTTAACGCACTAGATCATCAGCATTATTTCTTGGTAAGACATCCGGTTTAGTGATGTCTACGGCAGCCTTTCTGGGATCCAAAATCGAATAATTTGTTTACAAGATGCTCTTATGGGGGTTGAAGAAGGTCCCAAGGGTTCAATTGCCTATGGTGTACTGGTCGTTAGGCCAATAATAACGTTGGACAACTAAGTTGGTATGGAAGAATCGCACGCCGCATGGCTGACGGGTGTTGAACCTCCCTTTCCTTTCATGGTCTAGGTTTACCCCTTTTTCCCAAGGTTGGCTGATGACCTTTCCGATGTGGCGATGATATGGGTGGTTGCCCTTACTCGGGAGTGGGTCCATATGTGGGTTCAGGAGAAGGACTTCAACTCCCAACTCTTTCTTGATCAAGGAGCCCACCTATTTCTTCTTCAATTTCACACAGCAGATTTGAGGGGGTGTTTGGCACAAGGAGTTGGGTGGAGTATAACTCCTTATTTGGCCCAAGGATATACACACCCGATTATGGGACCCACAAACTTATTAACCAATTACAACACTCTATTATGGACCCCATGCACTTATAAACTCCTATCCCAACACTTTATTGTGGGCCCACAAAGTTATTAACTCCTACTCCAAATTTCATAACTCCAACCCCTTGGACCAAACAGCCCCATTGTTAGGCGTTGTGCCTCCTACTCTCTTCCATTTGGCAAGCAACAAAGTGGCTTTTGCTCCCTAGTCTATTAATGTCCTATCCCACCTCTCTCTAGTGCTTGAGTTAGTTGATAAAGACTTGTACTGTAGGTAGGGTGAGCATCAAAGATCGAAAAACTGAGCCAACTGATCGAAACCGACCCAACCAACATCGGTCAATCGATTTTTTAGATGTGTCGATCGGGGTTCGACTAGTCAATCAATCGGTGAGCCCAAAAAGGCTCAAACCGACCTAACCGACCAACTTCATGTTATCATTACTTATTACTTATTTTTAAAAAATGCTTTTTTAATTTTTTTTATTTCCTCTCACCATCACGTTTCCTCCCTCCCTCATTTAGACTACCCTCTCCTTTCTCTTCTTTCCACTCTCATTTCATTTCCTCTCTTTTTCCTTTTACGTTGAAGCTCTTCGCCCTCGTTCTTTCTCTTTTTCCCATTCTCATTTCATTTCCTCTCTTTCTCTTTTTATCGATCTCTTTGTCGAAGCTCTTCGTAGCCACGAAACCAACACCTCTTTTTATCTTCTCTTTGCTGGAATCCAAGGCCTTTCTCTTCACCGTCTCTTTGTTGAAGCTCTTCGCCGCCACGAACTGCTCTCATTCTCTTTTTTTTTTTCACAACTTCGATGAACTTAACCGACCAAAACCAATCGATGTTTACTTATGGTCGGTCGGCCAGTTCCATAAACATCTCTGAAATCGACTACCGTCAACCGAACAAAACCGACATATCGATGGTCGGCGTTGGTTTGAACCCAAAACGTTCATCGATCGACTAATGACCACCCCTAACTGTAGGAATAAGTCACTTCTTGGCAAGTTTAGAAGCTTTGGTGAGAGGGGAACTCTTTTTTATTCCTTTCTTTTGAACTTCATGAAGCACCCCATTCGAGATCTCCCTCATTACAAACAAAATAGTGCACAATAAAAATGGGTTGCATTGGTAAGAATGGGTTGCATTGATAACCAATAAAACTCTGGAGAAGAAGCAAGCTTCAATGCTCGCCCAAGACTACAGAACACTCCTTATGGAGAGGGTAAACAACTTTGTCCAGCTACTCGATCAATAAAGACGGAATTAGGGCTGCTTGAAAGACAAAGAAAATAATTTGATCTTGATTTGAAAGTACTACAACGATTGAGTCTGGCTACCGCTCAAAATAAAACTATACCTTGCCACAACCGTCATGGCCCAATCATGTATAGGTTGCACCAAGGCTTGATACTAGGGTGAGCCAATAGGGAATAACCTTTTCTTCCTTGCTTCCTCGACCTTCATTCCCCTCCTACAGCCAAAGTGATAGCGACTGTAGCATCCACCGGTAATTTGTGGAAGAGGGTAAGCTTTCTGTGGGAATGGGACGTATCAACACCTTTTGCATTGGGTTCTGAGGACCAAGATGGTTGGAGATCAAAACCTAAATGTGTCTGGGGATGATGACTCCAATAGTAGGTAAGGAACTTTAGCTATATCTTGCTTTTAATGATAATGCTATCGGAATAGTGCTAGCGTAGGAAGATCAAAATGGTAAAGAAAAGCCAATATACTAGGCTTGCTAGTAGAATTTTCAAAGAAGCTGAAACGTTATACAATGTGGCAACGAGTTCAGGACATCGGGAACCATAGCATGGGAGGACGTCTAATCCTTTTGTTGTCGCAAGGTTGGCTAATTGTACACAACAGATTCGAAGATCCCTGGTTCTGGAAGGCACATGAGTCTGAACGCTTTGCAAGATCCTCTAGAACCACACAAATCCTTAGAGTGGCATTCCAACTCAGTACCTTTTGAGATTTTGAGAAGAGTTGCTCTTTGGAGAGCACAGTACCATGAAAGTTGTAAGCAGTGTTCAAAGGGAATCTCAGGTAGTTCTCTAAGCACCGGAAAACCACCTCGATCTAGGGGTGGAAAGTTGTACTCATGTTAAATTGTGTCCCTTGTAAACGAAAGAGCTACTGCCAGAATGAAGATTGAGACAGTGAAAATGACTGTGAAAATCTCCTTACCAATGAATGAGGAGTTGAAGCTGAGTTTATTAATTTCTTCCAAAAATTGTTCACTAAAGATAATGGGTAGACATTTATGATTGATGGTATAAATTGAGCTTTTTTGAATTATCATATAAAAGAAGAGTTGAAAAGTCCCTTCATGGAAGAAGAAATCTTTAAAGAATCTTTAAAGCTATATAAGCCTTGGCATGAAAAGTAAGTTGAAGATTTTTTTTTCTTTCTTTTAGGAACATGTTGAAGAATGACATAGTAGAGGTGTTCCAAGATTTTCTTTAAACAAGATTATAAACAAAAGGACCAATGAGACCAACATTTTCCTCATTCCATTGAAGTTGAAAGCAAATAGAGTGAGTGAATATGGACCGACCAACCTTATTTCTTCACTTTACAAGGTAATTTCTAAGGTGCTTGTAGAGCGTTTAAAGGAAGTATTGCATCACTTAACAGAAGATATGCATTGCAAACGACTTTGTAGAAAGAAGACAAATTCTTGAGGTGATTTTAATTGCGCATTGATAAGGAGATTGGTCATACCTTGATGTCATACTTGGTTACATGGGCTTTGGCCAGGATGAAGTATGTGCATGGAATATCGTTGCTTGAATAAAACTACAAAGAAGGGATAATACTAGGACACAAGATCTCAAGGAAAAGAATTGGAGAATGATAGATAGTTTGACTTTAACCAAGATTGCTTGAGAGCCTTTGCACAACTAAAGGGAGCACTAAGCTCGACCTCTATCATGACAGAACCTGATTGGAGTCAGTCATTGAAGCTTATGTGTGATGCTAGTGATTCTGCAGTAGGAGTTGTGCTGGCACAAAAAAGAAACAAGATAATACATATGATCTATTATGTCAATAAGACCATGAACGAAGCACAAGTAAACTACACAACTATAGAGAAAGAGCTTCTTGTAATGGTGTTAGTCTTTGACAAGTTCAAATCCTACTTAGTTGGGACAAAAGTGATTGTGTATACAAATATCATTGAGCTCTTAAGTATCCCTTATTAAAAAAGGATGCTAAATCTCTCATGTCCAAGTTAGGAAATCGCCTATCATAAGGATTCTACTTTTATAGGAAATTGACTAAAAGATTCGGGACAAAAAAAGAAATGAAAATTAGGGTGCTGACCATATGTCAAGTTACGAAAGGGAGCACAACAAGAAGAGAACAAAGAACAGAGATGCTTTTGTAGATGAGAAGCTGTTGGCAGTTGAATCTTTCACATTGTCTTAGTATGCAGACATAACTAACTATTTAGTTAGTGGACTCACACCATCAGACGCAGCCCCACAAAAATTGAAAAAGTTCTTTCATGACAGTAGACCAGATCAAGTGTAACGCTAAACTATTCAAAAACGTGAAAGCAAGGGTATGAAATCATCAAGCGAAGTCAAGCTCAAAACATTTGCGCAGACAAACAAGTGAAACGATCTTTTCACGTGTAACACCTTCCATCACATGGGAAAATAATCATGGCAATCTCGTAGCTTGAGTCATGCTTGACATGACTTTGCAAGATAGGTCATTTGACATGAAATTTACAAGACCAAACAGTCAACATTAACAAAGCAAGCCAACCATAAGTTCGACTCAACATTTCATTATCATCCATTCAGGTGATGTTTGGGGCACGGTGTACATCAAATCCAACTAATCTTGCAACCCTAGAACACACCCTTAATTTGAGATTAACCCTAAAGATTATGTTAGAGATCTTTAACATGTGGCAAAATCGTCTTTCACTAAATGATATGAGCTCTCTAGGTCACCAAAAACGTGTTCTTCTATTATATATAAAAAACTGTCGACATGACTTTGCACTAGACCCACTCTTTCTTTATTGTTCGTCCACTCCACAACTTCGACTACTATTGCCCATGCTCCAATCTCGACCAAGACTCTGTAATGGTGGGTATGGATTTGGGTAGACAGTTTATTAAGATAGAGGAAAATTTTCATATGTATGTATGATAGAAAGAGGAAAGGGAGATTTGTAGAATTGCGAAGAAACATGGAAAAATTTTCTTCGCCTTACCGATTGAAGAAATAGTAGTGGTGTACTTCGTTGATGCCTAAGACGCCTTGCTTCTGTGCCATAAACTCAAAAGTATGGTCCTACCTTGGGGGAATGTTACTGGATTTCTTGAATGGAAAAATTACCATGACTAACATAGTTGGAGTTATAAAAAACAATAGCATTAAGTGAGCTACCCTTTCAAGAGCAGAAGAAAGTGAAATTAGAGGGTTTAGGTCGAAGGAGATTGTCGTGAATACAAGGAGAGACTTCCACGATAGCTAGGTAGATTACTTGATCAGATCCTCTAAGATATCCTCAAAGAAAAGTTCATCATAAACCCATTCCACCCTAATAAGCCTTGGAGAAATGACAAATGACTATGATGCTTGCAGAAAGTCACCTCCCCATGATGAAAACCAAGGCCACTCCTAGCAAGCAAAATGTGCCTGCATCACCACCTCATCCTGAAGGTTCCTCCAACCCCTCCATTTCTAAACTTAAAGTAGAGCTCGAGCATTTGAGGGAGCAAAGTAGAGCCTGTTGGGCCTATGCAAGAGAGAGAGAGAGACAAAGCCATCCGTAGAATGTAAGAGGGCTTTGAGTGGTGCCCCAAAGAGCTGTAGCGAAGGTCCTTTTGATTAAAATTGGTCCGAACGTAGTGATCCTCCAAGAGACTAAGTTGATGGCTATGAGTTGAAGGCTGATGAAGTCTATTTGGAGTTCAAAATGGAAGAACATCCCTCTTTCAAACGGCGGGAAGCTGACGCTTGGGTTCTCCACTTGGAATAACCTCCCTCCCTATTTACTTCTCAATCTTCAAAGCTCCTTTGAAGGTGATAAATAAGATGGAAAGATTAGCAAGGAACTTTATCTAAAATGGTGGTGCTTATCTACAAGGTAGTCAATTGGTTAAATGGGGTTGGACAGCTCTGCTTTTGCAACATGGAGGCATTGGGCTAGTCTCTTTTAGACAAAGAAGCAATGCACCATATCTGCAATGGTTGTGGAGATTTATGTAATAAGAAATGGTTGTCAGCTCTCTCTGGAAGCCTCTTCCAACAAACGATGTTGCAAAAGGGAGACATTGGCTGGACATAGCCACCATAGGATGCTTCTCTGTACACATATCAACTCAAACTCACAATCTTAAAACTCATTAACTAGAGGTCCCAATTTTGGAACTTACAAACTCACAATCCTTCAAATATTTTCATAATGCAACTAGTATAACAAATGTATATAACTTACAAAAAGAAACTAACATCAGATACGATGTCTCAAATTTTTTTAAAAAAACTAACATCATATACGAAATATATTGCATACCTTGAGATCTAGATTGCAAAAAAATATTTGTTCATCAATGTGAAGTCTCCTTTGTTGAAGCAGAAAAATATCATCAAATCTACATCATAAGAAATGAAACTTTTAATTGAATTAATGAAAAGAGACTAGTGCTCAAGAATACAAACTCCACTAAGGAACGAATAAGAACCAAATGTAGCAATAGGGGCCAGAAAGGAATAAAAAACCGAAGATCTAAGAAGATAAAAAAAAAAAAAACAACGAACATCAAAACAAACACATACAAAGCCACATACAAAGTCAAAGACAGTCCATTAAAGACCAAACGAAAGACCAACAAGAACTTGAAGAAAACCGCCAAAGAGCCATGGATAAAAAGGTCGATGGCAAGGAATGAGAAAATTGATGAAAAGCAAAACACCAATCGAAAAACTTACAAAGACCCCAAAAATGGATTCCATCTTAATTCAAGGGAAGATTTCCCGTAACTCAAGACCACAAACTTCAGAAAAAGAGGCAAATTTGCTAGGCACTAATGGTGAAAGATGAGGGATCTCTTTGTCACACCCCACACCCCTGAAATAAAGAAGCTAGATCTTCAACGAAGGAATCTTCAATGTTATTTTTCATAGGTTGTAAGGAGTTCACACTACTCACACTACTAATGGAGGGAAAACTTGGGAAATATGAAAACTGGACAAAGGAGGTCGAGAATGAACATTTGATGAAATTTTTTAATTTGTTGCTTGCTTGGTAGAGGAGACCAAAAGACACGAAGCATTTCATTCCACTAATTCTGGATTCAAGGTATCAAGCTTAAATGGTGGAAGAAAGGAGGGATCCCACGCTTTTCTTCGAGAATAGAACAAATGGTAGGTTGCAATAAAACAATTCTTAACATCTATGGTAGTGAGGCGATGAAGTGCTAAGTCTTCTTTTTATCCTTCGAGATCAATCTATCATGCATGAGGCGATGATGTGTCAGACACGTGTCGGAGCGTATCTGTGTCAGATACGTGTCTGACACATTGAGCTATATTTTATACTATTTTAGTGTTAGTCTTGAGTATTATTTGGCCAATTTTATGTCTATATGGTTTAATTTTGTAGGAATCAAACATTTCGATGGAGATTGATGTTTTTGAAGAATACTGATGATTTGGGAGCCAAAGAATAAATTCGAGTGAAGAAATGAGCAAAGAAGACTAGGTTCAAGGCCCCTATTCAAAAGGGTAGCGTTGAGACGCCCCATAGACAGCGTCTCAACGCTGCCCCATAAATCAGAAGGCGCATTTTTGAGGCAGCGTCTCGACGCTGCGAGACTTTCCGGAATTATTAGGGCACGCAAAGCGACAACGTCGCGACGCTGTCGCGCAGAATGGGCAGTATAAATTCGTAGCTATGCAGCGGCTGAGGGGGAGCTTCGTTGGGAGAAAAAGACGATTACGAAGAGCAGAAAATGGCCAGAACACAGAGGCGATCAAGGGGAGCTTAATTTCGGAACTTAGATCGTGAGGATTGTGACGGGAACGCGCGGGAATCACAGCTAGCGAGTTTAATCTTTCTCCCTTTACTTCTAGTACTGATTTTATGATTATTGGACAAATTTTGCTTGTGATTTTGAGACTATGAGTAGCTAATTTCCGTTTCTTGGGGGCTTGATGTAGCCAGTAGATTGTATGGATTAATTTAGGGATTTGTAGGACGGTTCGTAACGCCTTTTATTTATGCAATTTGAATGCTTAATGCTTATAATCTCTTGATCACAGATTGTATGTTGTTTTATCTGAACTGATTGCTCGGGAGAAGGTAGTTTAGATTAGATTATCAATTGCATGACTTAGGTGGTTCTATAATCGGGAGATTTAGGATTGCTTGAGAAGCCGTTTTAAGGATTGTTTCTTAATGCTTATGCTTGTTGTAGAAATTAGATAGGGATATCAATTTCTTAATTTTGCATAAAGAATTAATTGTACTCGGGAGAGGCTTTTAATAATCAATAATCCTTGGTCTATGAAATCGTTACGTGTTCGTCCAAGGGATATCAATTTCTTAATTTTGCATAAAGAATTAATTGTACTCGGGAGAGGCTTTTAATAATCAATAATCCTTGGTTTATGAAATCGTTACGTGTTCGTTCATATTTAATCTCTGAATTAATTCATGCATCTAATAGGTGAAATCAATTCCCTGAGGTTTTTCTCCATTAAGTTTCCACCCTTTTAATTGCTTTGAGTAGTTTTTTATTAATTTGCATCTTTCTCGAATCTTTTCTCTAAATAAAATTGGGCGAATATACCTTTAGTAATTAGGTGAACTAGAAAACCAATCCAGAGGACGACATTCGATTTTAATCACTATATTATAACTTGGGCCCGTACACTTGCGGTAAGCAATTTGCGTATCAGACACTCCATACAAAATGAAGTGTCCGTGCTTCCTAGCTGACAACACTCTCATTTTCTACCTAAACAGCAAGGAATGTCTCCAAAATTGGTGGACCATTTTTTTTTCTATTTTTCTAAAAGGAATTTGCCTCCATTTCAAAAGTCTCCATTGTTGGTCTAAATATCAACAAGGAAGAAGATACTCAACCGGTTGTATCTTTGGGCTGCAAACTTGAGAACCACTCCTTCACTTACTTGAGTGTCCCTCTTAGGGGCAATTACCATACACCATGTTCCTAAGATCCTATTGTTGAAAAATTCAGAGCTAAGCTTGCAAGATGGAAGAACATCCCTCCTTTGTTTTTCTTGATAAATAAACCAACTTTCATTGAGAAAAAATGAACAGATACAAAGACATCCAAAAAACAAGCCCACAAAAGAAACTCCCTTTAAAGGAAGGGCCGCCAATAAAGAATGATAGTAGCTAGAGTATAATTACAAAAAGACTTGGACTTCGAGACCCATAGAGAAATATAGAACCTAGTGAGAGCCCAAACATCAGACTAATCCCTATCAAGTCCTCGATAAACTCTATTATAGACTTGGAAGAACATCCCTCTATCAAATGGCAGAAGGCTCGCACTTGGGTTGGGTTGTCCACTTTGATAGCCTCTTTTTGCTTTTTTTTTTTTTTTGGTTTATTTTTTTAATCTTCAAAGCTCCTTTGAAGGTGACAAATGAGATGGAAAAACCAAGTAGTCATTTGGTTAAATGGGGTCGGACAAGCTTGACCTTTGCTACATGGAGGCATTGCACTAGGCTCTTTTGGAAAAAGAATAATGATCTCCTGGAATGGTTGTGGAGATTTGTGCAAGAAGAAAGTGCCCTATGAAGAAAGGTGGTCGGTATTATCTACAATTTTGAGCCTCTTAGGCTAGATGTCTCTTCCACCAAAAGGTGCTACAAAAGGGAGACCTTGAGTGGAAATAGCCAAAAACAGAGTCTTTGTCTTCAATTTCATAAGTTCCAATGTGAACAATGGAGGCCGGATTTTTATTTTTCATGATAAATGGATGGTATCTTCCTCATTGGAGGAAGCTCTTCTAGATCTTTATCTCATTTTTCAAAAAAAAAAAAAAGGATGTCATTGTAGCGGAGTGTTGGAATGTGGAGTTCAATGATGGGAACCTTGGATTTAGATGGGGCATTATTGACAAAGAGTTGACAACGGGCTTCAATTCATTCTTTCATTGAAAAAATTAGATTGGGGGTTGGAGTGGACAAGGCCCTTTGGTCCCTCGAAAATTCGGGGAAGTTCTATACAAAGTTGGCTTTTTCAAAGTTAACGGAAACTAGCCAAAAGCATCCGACACCAATGATCAATTTGATCTGGATATTTGACGTTTCAAAGAAGATAAAAGTTTTCCTATGGAGTCTTGCTCACAAAAATCTGAATACGCATGATAGAGTGCAAAAGAAGTTTGAAAACTAGAACATGTCTCCCTAGGGTGGTGAAGAAAGTCAGAGATGCCCCTTTGCTATGGGAGGGTGGGAAAATCCCAAAGGCTTTTGGTCTTCAAATATGTTTTCCAAAGGAAGTTTTAGAATGCCTACTAGAAGCTTTAAACAGGTGGAATCTAAAAGGAAAAGCAAGGAAGGATCTTTTGGAGAAGTGTTGTATGAGCTTTTGTTTGGGAGCATTGGAAGGAGAGGAACATGAGAACATTTGAAGATACCCCTCTTCTTTTGAATCTTTCTGTTTCAATGTACAAATTTATGATTCTTTGTGGTGTCTAAGACCCACAAAATTCTTTTGTAATTATAACCTAGCTCGAATGCTCCAAGACTAGGATGTCGTATTGCATTAGTTTTTTTCGGGAGAGGGGACTCTACCCCTAAGTTGTTGCTCCCCTTTTGTCAATATATATATGACGAAAATTAGCACATGCTTGAGCAGGTTGCCTCAAAGAAACGATCAGGCAAAAAGTGGTTTGTGAAGGCTGACCAAACAAAGGCCAAGAATAAATTCCTCTTGAGGGAGGAAGGAGGAGGCAAGGCCCAGATTGAAGATGATCCTGACGACAATCTACCTAAAGAAGTTTCCAATAGCTACATCACGAGTTTCTTCCCTTCTTAAGCACAACACAGATATCGCCATTCTATTAAAAAAAAGCCGAGATATATGAAGAAAATTACCACCTTCTTTCGTCCCTTCAACCCCTAAGTTCATTTCTATGAATCCAAACGTTGCAGAAGAAAATGCTCAAGTCTTTTGGTCTCATCCATTAAGCAAGCTGTCACTCATACCTTACTTACATTTACTCCTCCCCAGACTTTGCAGCCAAATGTTTGTTCTCCAGCAAACTTTAATTCTGTCTTCACCAAAGGAGTCATTCATATGACAAAAGACCCTACATCTTTTCATTCTCCGTCACGTTGTGAAGATGATTCTAATTAGTGTGGAATTTGTCTCACAGCCTATGGAAAAAACACCAACGATATTGTGGTTGAAGATTCTTGTTTTGAAGATCTAGGTTCTTTATTCAGGAATGTGACATTGAGATTCCCCATCCTCCTTCCGTGTCAAGTAAATTTGCATCTCTTAATGAAGCTTGTGGCCTTGAGATTCGTGAAATTCCTCCTATGATTTCAGTGAGCAACAATGTTCGGGCATAATTTTGTAGCTTATTCCCAAAGGCTTTTCGTTTAGCAACTTTTTCTCCTCGGCTTTTAGTGCTGTTTTTAAGGGCTTTTAAGGGGATTTTGGCTCTTGTTGATTGTTCACCAACTTCTTCAAGGGGTGTTTGGGCCACCAACTTGGGAAGCCTGAGTTGCCTTGTCCCCTCAAATCGGTGTTTGGATCTCCAACTTGCAAAATCCAAACTTAATAAACCCGGACTTCAACAGTGTATACCGTGTTTCTCTCTCATTTCTCACAGACCTGGTTTTTCCCTTCCTCCACTTTCTCTTTCCCTTTTTTCCACCACCTTGTTCCCCATCTTCATCTTCTTGTGTTTTTTTTTCCTGCTCAAATCTGGAATTCTTGTGAAGAGGGTGAGTTATTTTTTTTTTTTCAGATTGAAGTGGGGAGAGGAGTTTGGGGAAGATGGGGAGGTTCTTTTTAGATCAAAGAAGATGGTGGGTTGGGTTTTTTAGTTTGAAGAGAAAATGGTGGGCTTATTGAGGAAGATGAAGATGAGGGGATGAGAGTTTGTACAGAGTGAAGATGGGGAGGGGGGGTTGTTGAGGAAGAAGAAGATGAGGTTAGGGGTGGGTTTTTGTTTGAAGAAAAAAGGATGGGTGAGTAGCCTTTTTGTTTGAAGAAGAAGAGGGCAAGGGCAACGAAGGCGACAACAAGGGCAGCGACAGCGGCAAGGGAAAGGATGGGGAAAGGAAAGGGAGGGTTTCATGGGGTTGGGGGCGAGAGGAGAGAGAGAATTTAAAAAAAAAAATTATTAATATTTATTTATTATTATAGAGTGGATTTTGATTTTGATTTTTTTTTTTTTTAGAAGAATGGATTTTGAACAAATATTTATCAATTATTTTCCTACAATGTTTGAATGAGAGAAATATAAATATAACTTAAAATCCCAATTCTAAAATTGATGGAAACAGATACTTATCAATTATTTTCCTACACTATTTGAATGTTATGAATCTAACTTTTTTTTTTTTCATTTTAATCAAAATTGTGACTTAAAATGAAAATGGTAAAATATACTTAAAATCTCAATTTTACAATTGATGGAAAAAAACATTTTTATTAATTCAATTTGGAAAAATTGTATAAAAAATTGAAATTAAAAAAAAAACAGCTAACATAAACTCAGATTTCACAACTCTGCTCTCCAAACACAGATTTCTTAACTCCAACTTAACAACTCTGCACTTCATAACTCACCAGACTTCACAACTCCACCTCGTTGCCCCAAACACCCCTTCATTGTTTTCTCTAAAGCTTGTTATTGTTGGTTGTTGAAGCTTGATCCAATGTTGTTTTCTTGGCCTCTTGTTTTCTGACGCTTTGAAGATGTATTTTTTATGTTTTTAGTGGTCTATTGTGTGGTTTTCCAGTTGCTTTCGAGGTATTTTCTTCAAGCTTCATTATGGCCTTTTGTGTAATTTTCAAGGAGCATCCTTTTGTGTTGTTTTTTTTACTTCTAAGGCTCTTTCGTTGGAATTTTTCCCTTCGATTATTTCCTCTGCATTTTCTTGCTCTTTATTCTTCTATTGAATTTTGTGAGAGATTATTTTTAGATTTCTCTCTTTATTGGCTTACATTTTTGTTCCTTTTATCTTTGTTTGGTTCTCAAGTCCTTCACTTTTTTTGGGAGTTTGTATCCTTGAGCATTAGTCTCTTCTCATTTATTCAATGAAAAGTTTTGCTTCTTCAATACATACATAAGCTCTCTAGGGAGTCGAAGATTATCTCCGACTAATCTTTAAACTAGAGAGCACTCACTAAATTGGCTTAGAAAGCTTAAAAGATTCAATCAATTTGACATCAATTGAAATTTTTACACATGAAAAAATCGTCCCTTACCAAATAATATGAACCCCAAGGGTATTGAAGATGATCTCCCACAAATCTCAACTAATCTTCAAACACTACAACCTAGGAAGAACGGACACTCTATTTTAGGAAGTGTCTATGCCAAACACGGACACAGACACGCTTCGAACACGTATCCGACACGCCAAAAACCGTGTCAAATATTTGATTACTTTTTTTTCTCGAACACTCTTAAAATTAAAATTCATTGTGAACAAGATTAAAAGCCAAGTCCATTAAGCCCAACATAAGAAGTATATTTAAAAAAAAAAAAAAAGAAAAAGAAAAAAAAAACAGAAAAACTCTTAAACTTTTAAATTGAAAATCCTAAAAAGTAAAAACCATTTCAAGGGGTCATTGGTTTGCCAACTGCGCTACCCGCTACCCGCTACCCAATTCATACGGCAAGGTTTCTTTTTTTCTTTTTTTTTTTTCCCTCTCTCTCTCTTCCTAAACTTTATAAAAGATCAGAGTTATAGAAGACCTCTAAATTCTAAATTTTCTAACAAATCGTATATATTTATCATTTAAAAACCATTAGAAGATATCTTTAATCTCTAACCATAGTCATAGCCACTAAAATCCTTTGAGCTTTCCTAATGTTGAAGATGAATCAATATATACATATATTCCATTAAAATAAATGTGTCCCCAACGTGTTTGTGTCGTACTGTTTTTAAAATTCACGTATCGTCGTGTCTGTGTCGTGTCCGTATCCTATGTCCATGATTCTTTGCCTACAACAATTACTCAATTTAATATCAAGCCTAAGGACTAGGTTAAGATCTATAACAAATGGAAAAATCGTTTCTCATAGCAGAAAATATCTTCGAAACTTCCATGAAATAGAAAGTTAATTCATACTCCAACAAACTATTTTCAATGTTAATCATGAACTCAAACATAATATGAGATTTAAAAGAAGTGTTTAAGACAATTTTTTTTCTTACCAAGTTATCACTGACTCTATTTTTCATCCCCTCAAAAATCCTTAGCTTTTAGGGAGTCCAGAAGACCTAATACATGTGGTTAAAAACCGGACAATTACGTGACAAAAATTAAAAATAAAAAAAAAATAAAAAATAAAAAAATAAAAAAAGAAGAAATGGACCATAGAAATGATTAAAAATTGGTGGTGATTCAAATAATACGAAATCTCAAATTTACCACATTCTTATTCCATTTTTTAAAAAATAATCAATTCATTAAGACCATGTAAATGAAAGTCGTGTTCAAAACTAGATACCAAAATTAGCTTAAGAAGGACTAATTAATGTTTTAAAAAATTGTGAAACATCATTAAAGATAACTTACTTAGGGTGTTCCAAAAAAATTTTCAAAATGGCATTGTGAACCACAGGATGATAGGAACTTATGTGTGCCTAATGCCAAAGAAATTGAGGGCAAATAGAGTGGGAGACTTCCGTCCAATTAGCCTTACGACCTCCCTTCACAAAATTATAGCCAAAGTTCTTGTAGAAAGACTCAAGGAAAGCGTTACCTAACATTATTCCTAACACTCAAGCGGCCTTTGTGGAAGGGAGACATTCTTGATGCCATTTTAGTGGCTTTAGAAGCAGTAGGGGAGTTGAAAGCTAAGAAAAGTTGGATTGGTTCTTTCTTGATGATGTCTTGGCTAAGAAGAGCTTCGATTTGACTTGGAGAAGGTGAATTTGGGGTTGTGTTTCCTCTATTATTATTAATGGTCTTCCTCGAGGGAAGATTTGGGCTAAAAGGGGCGTAAGACAAGGGGACCCCTGTCACCTTTCTTGTTCACCCTTCTGGGAGAAGAGAATTTTGAAGGGTGGGCTGTATGAGAAAAGGATGTGATTGTTTCACACCTCCAATATGCAGATAACACTGTTATTTTCGGCCCGGCGGTCAAATCTACACTAAAAAATTGGACAGCCATATGTATCTTTGTTAGATGCTTGGGTTTAAGCCTAAACATAGTTAAGTCCCCTTGATCGGGATTGATATTGATGACCATATTGTGACAAGGCAGGTTAGACTTTTGGGGTGCAAAACCGATAATCTCCCCATCACATACCTTGGTTTTCCCTTAGGAGGAAATCATCGATCCTTAGCTTTCTAGAAACCAATAGTTGACAAGTTTAGAAAGAAAATATCAAAGTGGAAGCCCTCCTTGCTCTCCAAGGGAGGTAGGTTGTCTCTCATTTCTTCCGTGCTTAACGGTATCCCTTTCTATTTATTCTCCCTGCTTAGAGCTCCAAAAGGGATCTAAAGGACATGGAGAAGCTAATTAGAGATCTTTTTTGGGTTGGAGGAGATTTTAGAGTCGATACTCACCTTGTGAATTGGAAGACCTCTTCCCTCCCCCTTCACCATGCGGTGTCCTTGGGATTGACTCTCTTGAACATAGAAATTCAACCCCGTTCACTAAATGGTGGTGGCCACCATTTCTCTATAGAGAAAGATGCCCTTTGGAGGCAAGTGGTGGCTAGCATCTATGGGGAAGAGACTCTTGGATGGATGACGTTATCCCCCTCGGGGAGTTCGAAGAACCGCCCTTGATTTGATATTGCAAAGTTGAGGTTGGTTTATGAGTGTTATCTCTTTTAAAGTCGGAAATGGGAAATGTATCAAATTTTGGAAGGATATTTGCATTGGGAACACACAGGTCCCCGCCCCTTGAGGAATTTCACATCCCTCGTTCTCCCCTTGCACTTCAAGAATCCAACCATCATCTTTTTCGTGAGACTTCATTTTTTACAACAACGGGAGGAAAAGCCAAAAAGTCACAAAAATAGTCGTATATAAGAAAATGTGCTTTATGTTTCTTGTTGACGAATTCCGTACCTATATTTTCTTCCAATGCCAATCATAGAACTAACTGAAATGGGATTCCTACATCTTGGGGTAAGTATTCTTCTTTTTTATTTTTGTTTCGTTGGTGAAACTATAGCCAAAGGGAATGGATGCAGTTGAGTTGGAGTTGAAAGAGCCTTGTCTACGAACTTTACATATAGGGGCAACCTCATCTTGCTTGGTTCTAGCGAAACTTAACGCACTAGATCATCAACATTATTTTTGGTAAGACATCCGGTTTAGTGATGTCTACAACAGCCTTTCTAGGATCCCAAATCGAATAATTGGTTTACAAGACGCTCTTATGGGGGTTGAAAAGGTCCCAAGGGTTCAATTGCCTATGATGTACTGGTCGTTATGCCAATAATAGCGTCGGACAGCTAAGTTGGTATGGAAGAACCACACAACACATGGCTGACGGGTGTTGAACCTCCCTTTCCTTTCATGGTCTAGGTTTGCCCTTTTTTCATAAGGTTGGGCTGATGACCTTTCCGATGTTGCGATGATATGGGTGGTTGCCGTTACTCGGGAGTGGGTCCATATGTGGGTTTAGGAGAAGGAGGACTTCAACTCCCAACTCTTTCTTGATCAAGGAGCCTGCCCATTTCTTCTTCAATATCACACAGAAGATTTGGGGGGGTGTTTGGCCCAAGGAGTTGGGTGGAGTATAACTCCTTTTTTGGCCCAAGGGCATACACACCCGATTATGGGACCCACAAACTTATTAACCAATTACAGCACTATATTATGGACCCACACACTTATTAACTCCTATTCCAACTCTTTATTGTGGGTCCCACAAAGTTATAACTCCTACTCCAAATTTCATAACTCTAACTCCTTGGACCAAACACCCCGTTGTTAGGTGAGGTGCCTCCTACTCTCTTCGATTTGGCAAGTAACTAAGTGGTTTTCGCTCCCTGGCCTATTGATGTCCTATCCCACCTCTCTCTAGTGCTTGAGTTAGTTGATAAATACCTGTACTGTAGGTAAGGCGAGCATTAAAGATCGAAAAACTGAGCCAACCGATCGAAACCGACCCAACCGACGTCGCTCAATCAATTTTTTAGATGTGTCGGTCGGGGACTAGTCCATCAGTCGATGAGCCCAAAAAGGCTCAAACCGACCTAACTGGCCAACTTCATGTTATCATTACTTATTTTTAAAACATGCTTTTTAATTTTTTTTTATTTCCCCTCACCATCACGTTTCCTCCTCCCTCCCTCCTTTAGACTACCCTCTCTTTCTCTTCTTCCCACTCTCATTTCATTTCCTCTCTTTTTCTTTTTACGTTGAAGCTCTTCGCCCTCGTTCTTTCTCTTTTTCCCACTTTGTGCCCTCCATTTGCTTGCAATGCTAACTGTTCACCTTTAGATAGAAGTAGAAGTAGAACGCGCCCTTTACTCCACAGTGAAGTAAAAGCAAACTAAACACACTGATATCAATTGATTTTGCAATCACATACAATGTCTACCGCTTTATTTACGTACTTTTAAGTTCCAATTTATTCACTTAGATTTCCTTTCAATCAAATAATCAGAGATATATTCCAACAAGCTGATAGAACATTAAACAATTTTGTGTTCTTGGGAGAGTTCTCGAACCTCTCAGATAGTTGGACTGTTATCTTCTTATTTTGTGTTCTTGAACTATTTTCAATACAATCGAAATAAAATCCCACTATCTATTGGCATTCCTGCAACAGAACAAGGTTGGGCTTTCTTACTTTGGCTTGCATATTGTTCTTAGTGTTTGTTACCGTAGATATATTGCAGGATGTCTAACAAAGTGGTATCAGAGCACGTCAGCCTGGGGAGGACACGAAGAATGGCCCAGAAACAAATAGAGGAAAGAGTCAATGCAACGGAGAAAGACATTGATGCAACGGGTAGAAAAGAGCATAGAGCGAATGACTATGATGATGGTTAACCTATTAGCTTCAAAGGGGAAATCTTCTTCGTCAATTATTGAAGGATCCTTGCAAAAACGAAAGTTGGGGGAGGAAAAAAGGAACCGACGAGAAAATCATAGATGGAAAAGAGGGATTCATCACCACCCAAATCCAGCGGAGATCGCAGCAAGTTAAAACGACTAGAAATGCCAATCTTCACAAGGATCAACCTCGATTCGTGGTTGTTTCATGTCGAGAGCTTTCGAGATACACAAGGTGACTGAACGGGAAAAGATTACAACTCGACTGCAATCATCAGCTTTGACAAATACGTTGTTGACTGGTACAAATGGTCTCACAATCACAAGAAAATCAAATCGTGGGAAGACTTGAAGGATCGAATGTTTAAACGCTTTATACCTTCTCAAGAAGGTAGTCTCTATGCGAAATTTTTGGCTATCAAACAGGAAGAGAGCGTGACAGAATATACCAGGAAGTTTGAGGGCTACTCGACGCTGCTACCGAATATGCAAGAGGACGTCCTAGAAAATACCTTCTTGAACGGACTCAAACCAAAAGGTAAGGCGACGGTGGTGAACAGACAACTTGTTGGGCCCAAAGACTACCCAGGCCCAACAGATTGAAGACGGAGATGAAGCCACCAAACTCGCGAGAGTGATGTTGAGCTTAGGATCAGTGGTAGAGTCTAACAAAGTCGGCTCCCAAGGTACGGGAAAGACCAGCCCAAACACTCGGGCTAAATCGAATCAGAAGTCTGGTAACCCGATGCAAACGTGTGCGATTATGTTTCCAAGAAAAAGGGGATATAGGATGTAAGGAATCTTTACCCAAAACTCTCAGACGTCGAATTTCAAGCTAAGAAAGACAAAGGGCTACACTTCAGATGCGACAAGAAATATAGTGCGAATCATAAATGCAAGAATCGTGAGACAAAGGAACTTAGGGTTCTTCTGTTAAACGGGTTGGAAGAAATCGAGTTGATCCAAGGGGCCATTTCAGAAGAAGAAGAAGATGACTCTACCCTAGAAATAGGGGATTTAATGGAACTGGATTTGAAATCAGTGATAGGTTTCTCGACTCTAGGAACAATGAAAGTCAAAGGAGCGTTGGGAGAAGGGGAGGTCGTGATATTGATCCATTGCGGAGCCACCCACAATTTCATATCCCAGAAACTAGTAGATGAACTCAAGATCAACGTGTCCAGAAAGTCTCATTATGGAATCGTAATGGGTAATGGGGTGGCGAACTATGGAGGTGATGGGAGTCGATTGGGCCACATTGACCATGACTTTTGTTTCAGGCTACCAGAAAATAACCATCAAAGGGGACCCATCCCTTAATAAAGCCAAGGTGTCCTTAAAAATGTTAGCTAAAGACTTGGAATGAAGCGGATCATGGGTTCCTCGTCGAGTGAGGATGAGAAGGAAGCTCAACTACCACCTGAGGTGGGAAAGTTATTGTTCGAGTACAAAGATATATTCCACATACTAGAAGGACTTCCCCCCAAGAGGAAGGGTTGAAGGAGGGCCAAGGTTCAGTCAACGTTAGGCCATATAAATATGCCCATTCGCAGAAGCTGAAAATTGAGAAACTGATCAAGGAAATGCTAGCATCTGGAATTGTCTGATCGAGCAACAGCACGTTTTCCAGTCCAATGTTGTTAGTCAAGAAGAAGGATGGTGGGAGGAGCTTGTGCGTCGACTATAGGGCTCGAACCAACAGAAGGAGTTAATAGGAATGTGGAGAATTAACTAACGAAAGGAGTTAATAGGAATGTGGAGAATTACTTATGATTATGTTTCGGAGGGGAGCAACCAAAGAAGTTGGAACAATGGATCTCGTGGACGAAATACTGGTACAATATGACATTCAATGTTTCCATCAACACAACACCCTTTAATGTTGTGTATAGAAGACATCCTCCACCCCTACTTTCTTATGGGGATTGAAAGACCACCAACAATGCCCTGGATCAACAGTTGGTTGACCAAGACGTTGCCTTAGCAGCATTAAAGGAGCAACTTCAGATTGCCCAAGATCGAATGAAGAAAATTGCGGACAGAAAACATCGTGAATTGGAGTTTAAGGTTGGGGACATGGTATGCATAAAGGTGGGACCCTATCGACGGAAGTCTTTGGCCAAGAAAAGATGTGAGAAGCTATCTCTAGAATACTTTGGGTCATATTGTGTGTTGGAACGAATAGGGCAGGTTGCTTAGAAAATTGAGTTACCATTAGAGGCCACCATTCATGACATCTTCCATGTGCCTCAACTCAAAAGAATGTTGGGAGAATGGGACGACCCAATCACATGGGCCTATCTTAACCGAGGATTATGAGTGGCGAGCAGAACCAGAGGAAGTATTGGGGTTGTGTTGGAATAAGTGTTGTTGAGGCGAGTGCAAGAGGTGAAGGTTGTGTTGGAATAAGTGTTGTTGAGGCGAGTGCAAGAGGTGAGGCTTCAGCACCTTGAAAGTATCCAAAAGGCACTCGCCTTGATGCGCAATTTTTCACCTTTTTGCACCATCACCACAAAGTCAAGCAAGCACCAGGGGTGATCGTCAGTCAATCAACATCGGTTTTGGGCTCAAACTGACGCCGACCACCGATTTATCGATTTTGGTTTATCGACTTAAATTGATTTTGAAGATATTTGGTGCACCAACCGACTGACCAAACTTGCGGTCGATCAATTTTGGTCAGTTTTCTAGCATTGATGAACGGAAAAAAAGAATATTGAAACAACAAACAACAAAAAAGAGAGAGAGAGAGAAAGAAGAAAAGAATAGGAAAGAAGAAAAATGGAATGAAAAAAAATAGAGAAGAAGAAAAACGAGGAAGAAAGAAGAAAAGAATGGAAAAGAGAAAAAAAAAAGGTGAGAAAAAAAAGAAGAAAAGAAGAAAGAAAGAGAAGAGAGAGGAAGATGTGACTTTTAGTGATGGAGAAAATGAGGGAGAAGAAAAAATAATGGAGGAAAGGTGGGAGAAAGATTAAAGAAGGAAAAAAAAATGAAATAAAACAAAAATTGTAATTAATTTGAATGTTACAGTAGCTCTACCATTTAAAGGGTCATTTCATTTTTTTTTTCCGATCGACTCTAGGTTGTTTGAGCCTCTTTGGGCTCACCAACCGACCGCCCAGTCGGTTTTTCTATAGGAAATACCGACTCCGACCGATTTAATTCAAAAACTGACCAACCGATGTCGATTCAAGCGGATCGATTTTTCGGTCTATGATGTTCACCCCTAGCGAGCGCCTATTAACCCATGACAACAACTTTATTAAGATGATGCTCATCTCATAAATAATTGAGAACAAAAAGACATAGTAGCTGGTGATCACACCCCTCCCAATTATTAAGGATAATGAACCATAATAAAATATAGGGAAAATTACACTTTTGGTCCATGAGTTATGGGTTAAGTTTCATTTTGATCCCTAAGTTTTAAAACTCAACATTTTAGTCCCTGAGGTTTGGATTTCGTTTCATTTTGGTCCCTCCATCCAAATTTCCGTTAATTACTAACGGATTGTTGACGTGGCTTTGGTCGATCAGTGGATGCCGGTTTTGGAAGTTCCGATGAAGAGATGGCGTCATTGTTTCGGTGAGGTGGAGAAAGAAAAATGGAGAAGTGAGGGCAATACTTTACCAGAAAAAAGAACGGAGAATGAGATGAAGGAGAAAGAAAAAACTGAGAATAAAAAAACACCATGACGGTCCGTGTGGCGCTAAGTGCCGACGAAGAAAGGATGTCATTCCGACGAGGTGTAGATGCTTGTTGATGGCCGAAAGATAAAAGAGATATTGAGAGAGTGAAAAGAAAAGGCTGAAAAAGAAAGAAGAGGGAGATGAAAAGAAAAATGAGAGAAATCTGAGAGGGTTAGAAGAAAAAAAAATAGAAAAACGAGTGTGAAAGAGAGATACAAAAGAAATTGAAAAAAAATAAAAATATGTTTTAATTATTCCTTGGGAAGACCAGGGTTGCTGCAGGCAGCGCATTAATGTTGCCTGCAGCAGCGTCAACTCAGACGCTTTATCAATTTTTTTTGGTTGGTTCTGTCGATTCTCGTCCCTTTTGGGTGAGCCAACCGACCATAAAGTCGGTTTTTCAGAATGTAAAACCAACCCCGACCAAGTTTATAAGAAAACCGACCGACCGACATCGGTTCGGTTGGTTTAGGTAGGTCGGCTCGATTTTTCGACTTTTCTTGCTCACCCGTATTTTAAATAACTGTATAAGGTAAACTCAAACGTTTCATCGAGAACTTAAACTGATAAATAAATACATCACAGATATTTTAAACAACTTGAAGTATTGGACAGAGAAAAAAAACTCATTAAATGCCACCAACCTTAAAAGAAGCTCCAACATCATCAGTGTATATCCTTGATTGGTAGCTACGTAAAATCCTCTCCAGCCTGTAATAATTCTCCTGGTAATCAAAACCAAAAATAGTAAACTGGTTGTTCAGGAACCATTAAATTCCTCCCGTCTAACCATACTGCTCAGATATAAACTAGGAATAACTGAAAACCAAAACCTTCTAACTACAGTCATGTTAAGTAAGGCAGAACATAGACAACACCTTGACGCATTTGGAAGTAGGTCTCTTTTTTCATTTGAAGACGAAATTCTCTTTCAATCTGAGTATTTATTTTCCCTTACCAGTTACAACACTATACTTCGATTCTGCTTTTCAAAAAGGAAAATCAGATCTAACAATTTCGTCTCTGTCTACTAAAACAACCGTAAATGTTTCAAAAATGGTCAGCATACGACGTACAAAAAGTTTGCCCCCTTCTTTATCTATAAAAACAGGGTGTCCTAACCACCCAACAACTATTCCATCCCCATTGTTCATGGAACCCACTCTGAATAATCCACCTTTTGTGGGATTATTCCTGATGTAATCATAAAAAGCAAGAGGGAGTGATTCAGAGATTGCAATTCATTGGACAAATAGATGGAGACCAGTAGTTATTCTGTTATAAGATGGACTCTGTTAAGTAGAGTTGGTTAAGGGATAGTATATAGTTGATGATTGTAAGAGTCTAGGTACCTTTTGACTAGACTTGAGTAAGGTGTAAAGGTGGAGGGACGGAAAGCTCTTGAATACTTCCCTTAGTTGTAAATGTACTTTTGCTCATAAATAATATCAAGAACCTATCAATTTAGTTCAACCAAAAAAAAAAAAACCTATCAATTTAGTATCAGAGCAGTGTTCTTTTTTTTCCCTGGTTATCGATGACTACTCGAATGGAAGCATTGGAAGCAAACATGGCGGATTTGTGGAATTTTGTTGGAAATATCTCTGAGCTGGTTGCACAGATGAAAGAGGGTTTGTTGGTCGTCATATCCCAGATTAAAAGTCTAAAATTGGAACGGGTTGTTGATAAGGATCAAGGAAAGAAGAACGATGAAGCGGTTAGTGCGGTGGCGAATGCTTGTGTAGGAGAATCGTAGGCGTCGTTGAACAAACGGTTTTCGATCTTTGACTTAGAAAGCTTGAGATTCCGGTTTTCTCTCGATTGAATCCCAATGAGTGGTTGCATCAGGTAGAACAGTAATTTGTCGTAAATCAATTGACTGATTCAGAGAAAGTAGAAGCTATTGTTCTCTGTTTGGATGGAGTTGCCTTAAAATGGCATCATTGAGAGAAGTGTAAACGGCTGATCGGAAGTTGGGAGGAGTTTTGTCGCCTTCTTCTGCAACGTTTTCTTCCGACTAAAGAAGGTAACCTTCATGAATGATTCTTTGCGCTTAAAAAAGAATCGACTATGGCGGACTATCGAGAGAAGTTCGAAGAGTTTTCATCATCGTTGGAAAACCTAGATAATGCAACTTTGGAAGGAAAATTCGTTGATGGGCTGAAGAGGAAATAAAGATAAAACTACGAGGGAACCGTTCTGTTGGGCTTAACTTGATAATGGAAATGGCCCCAAAATTAGAAGATGAACTGTTGCATTTTGAAGAAAAATATTTTGGAGCTACCTTTAATCCAAAAACACCAGCCCAAAGCCCAAGTTCGTCACCTGTTACACCCAAATCTGCTTTGTATGGTGCTAGATCCAACGCACGTACTATTTTTCTCAATCCTAGTAAATTAGGCGCGACTTTTTTAAAAAACGATGTTGGGAAGCGAGCGGAAGTTCCATTTAAGAAACTGACTGATTTAGAGTTTCAAATTAGATGTGAAAAGGGACTATGCTATCAATGTGAAGAGAAGTTCTTCCGTGGGCACCAATGTAAGGAGTTGCAGGTTATGGTAGTTTTTTTTTTTGTAAATAAGGTTATGGTAGTTCAAGATGAAGAAGTTGGAGTAGAAGAGCAAGTAGAGGAAGTGGTCGTGCAGACTATAGAGATGGCCAACGAATGTCCGTTGGGAGAAAGACCGCCAGAAGAAGTAGTGGAGGTTGGACTGCATTCTATGGTCCATATCGAATCTCCGAAAACCATCAAGTTGACGGGTTTAATTAGAGCCACAGAGGTTATTGTCTTGGTTGACAGTGGTGCTACAAATAATTTCATTGCTTTGAAGTTGGTTCAAGAGCTTGAATTGTCGTTAAGTGAGATTTGTAAGGATATTGTGCTTTCTTTGAGGACCATAATGATTGTTCAAGATTTTTTTCCTATCAATATGGGTACAGCTGATGTTATTTTGGGAGTTCAATGGCTTGAAACTCTTGGAGACGTGACTACCAGTCATCAATCACTACAACTTAGTATCACCTTGAATGGTTCTAAAGTCCTTCTTCATGGTGATCCTTCGTTAGTTCGTTCCCAAGTAACTTTGAAGTCATTGATTAAAGCTTTGAAGCTTGAAAAGCAGGGGTTTTTAGTTGAATTGAATGTGATGCAACAACATTCAGTTAAGAATGAAGGGTTGTGGGATGATGTACCTTCTGAGATCAGATCTGTTTTGGAGGCTCACTCCTCTATTTTCCAGTCGTTACCTATTCTTCTGCCAAACCGAGAGTTAGATCATGCAATAGAGTTGCTTCTTGGAACAGCTCCAATCTAAGAAGCACGGACACGGACACGGGACAAGGACACGACAGGACACGGCGATACGTCAATTTCTAAAAAACGAAGATACGGATACGTTGAGGATACGCTGTCTTTTTCTTTTATTTTTTATTTTTAATTTTTTAGTATATATATATTTTTAAATTTTTTGTATATATGTAATTTTTTAAAAAAATTATAGTATATACTAATTTTTTTAAAATATAAATTTTTATTGATAGTAGTTTAACTCCATCCTTCCTGTTTTTTTAACTTAAAAATGCTTCTTTTATTGGGCTGGGCCTATACAACCATTTGTCTAGGTTAAATATGAGGCTTTCCTTAATTTAAAAGAGGTTTAAATATTAAAAAAAAAAAAAGAAAAGAAAAACCAAAGGTACGAAGTGAAACAGAAGCGACTCTCTGTAGTTGACTAGAGGCAGCAAACCGACTAGTGGCAACAAACGGCGGTGGTGGTGAAGGCGGACGGTGACTGCGTCGGCGGTGAAGAAGAGAGAACAAATGGGTCAATGGAATTTGTGAAGAAGAAGAACCTCACCTGTTTTCTTTTCAGTTTTCACCTTCAGAATGCGAAGAAGCCCTAGCATGGTGATGGTGAAGAAATCGTGAACGGCAGCTTCATTTTCTATTCATCTTTCTTTCTTTTTTTTTTTTAATTAAAGACAGCTTGCCCAGAGAAATCTTTAAAATATTGATGTGGGCGTGTCCGGTGCGTGTCTGGGCCGTGTCCCAGCGTGTCCGAAATTAAAAAAATATATATATATTTTCGGACACGCAAAATTGCGTGTCCGACACGTGTCCGGAGCGTGTCCGGACGAATCCGTGTCCGACGCGTGTCCGACACAGATCCTTCCTCCATTTTAGCGTGTCCGTGCTTCATAGGCTCCAATAAATGTCAAACCATACAGGCATCCCCAGTTTCAAAAAGATGAAATTGAAAAGCTAGTTGAAGAGAAGTTAGCTGTTGGCATCATTCAGCCTAGCTCGAGCGCATTTTCCAGTCTTATTCTGTTGGTTAAGAAGAAAGATGGGAGCTGACGTTTCTGTATTGAATATTGAGCATTCAATAAGGTCACAATACCAAATAAGTTCCCTATTCCTATGGTTGATGAATTGTTGGATGAATTGTATGGTGCTGTTATTTTATCTAAAATTGATCTTAAATTTGGGTACCATCAAATTCGGTTAAAAGCCAAGGATGTTCATAAATCAGCATTTCGTACCCATGAAGGCCATTATAAGTTTTTAGTAATGTCTTTTAGTCTTAGGAATGCCCCTTCTACGTTTCAAGCTATTATGAATAGAGTTCTTTGTCCTTTCCTTCATAAATTTGTGTTGGTCTTTATGGATGATATATAGATTTATAGTCGAACTCTTAGGGATCATGTGGGTCATCTACATACAATTTTAAATGTGTTAAATTAACATCAGCTGGTTGTGAATAAGAAGTGTAGTTTTGCCATGAAACAAATTGAATATTTAGGCCATGTTGTCTCGGGTGAAGGCGTTTCTGCAGATCCTTCAAAGCTAGCTGGCATAGAGCAGTGGCTTATTCCCAAAAATCTAAAGGAATTAAGGGAATTTTTGGGGTCGACTGATTATTATCAAAAAAATTGTAGCGAATTATGGTAATATTGCCCATCCTTTGACTCGGCAATTAAAGAAAGATAGTTTTGCTTGGAGCTATGAGGCGAAGATGCGTTTCAAAGACTGAAAGTGGATATGATGATAGTACTTGTGTTGTGACTTTCGAACTTTTCTAAGGAGTTTGTGATTGAAGCGGATGCATCGGGAGTGGGAGTGGGGTTGTCTTAATGCAAGATGGGCATCCTATTGCTTTCTTTAGCCATGTTTTGCCCCCTTTGCATAGGAATAAGGTTGTGTATGAACGTGAACTAATGGTGATTGTAATGGTTGTGCAAAAGTGGAGGCCTTACCTGTTGGGTGGAAATTTTTTTGTTAGAACGGATCAGAGTAGTCTCAAGTTTATTCTTGAGTAGTGGTTGGTTGCTGATCATTATTAGAGGCTTTTGACCAAGCTGATGGGGTATGACTTTGACATTGTATATAAGCCTCGTGTGGAGAACAAGGTTGTTGATGCCTTGTCCAGAATTCCTTATGTTGTGGAGTTTGCAACCGTGAGTTTGGTAGGAGGGCTTAATACGGGGCTTATCTTTGATCAGCAGATGGATGATGTTAAACTACGTTCTATTCGAAACAAGATAATGAATGGTGATGAAGTTCCGGTTGGTTACTCATTGAAGGGCTCGTTGTTGTATTATCGGGGAAAGATTGTTCTCCCTGAGGACTCTCCTACTATTTCTCTTTTGTTAGAAGCTTTTCACTCTCCTGTTGGGGGTCATGGTGGGGTGCTTTGTACATATTAAAGGTTGGCTCGAGAAGTTTATTAGGTAGGTATGAAAGCTAGAGTTAAAATTTTTGTTGTTGAATGCTCTGTATGTCAACAAGCTAAGTATTTGGCTTTAGCTCTAGCAAGACTCTTTCAACTGTTACATATCCCTGATAATATATGGGAAGACATAATTGGCCTACCTCAAGCTGAGACTTTTGATTCTGTGTTGGTGGTTGTTGATCGTCTTTCTTAGTATGTTCATTTTCTTCCGCTCAAGCACCCATTTAATGCACTTTCTATTGCTCAAATCTTCATTAAGAAGATTGTTTGATTACATGGTATCCCTTGAAGTATTGTCTCAAACCGAGATCTGGTATTCACCAGTTTGTTTTGGGAAGAATTATTCAAATGGCAAGGTACCAAGCTAAAAAGGAGTACAACTCTCATCCTCAAACAGATGGACAAACGGAAGTGGTGAATAGAGGAATGGAAACCTATTTGAGATGTTTTGCAATGCATTGTCCTAGCGAGTGGGTTCGTTGGCTTCCGTGGGCTAGATTTAGTTATAACACATTATATCATTCTGGTTTGAAGGCTACTCCTTTTGAGGTGGTTTATGGGCGTCCTCCTCAAGATATTCTTCCTTATGTTGCAAATGGATCACCTGTTTTTGGAGTGGATAATCAATTAAAGGAAAGGGATGAAATGTTGTTGATAATCAAGGACATTTTGTCTTATGCCCAACAATATATGGTATCTATGGCTAATGAAACTCGTAGACATGTTGAGTTGGCAGTTGGCGACTCGACATATTTGAAGTTACGTCCTTATAGACAGGGGACTGTTAGACCCCCAATAGTACATACGTATGCGAGGAAGGGTAGGATAGGAAATTCACCCTCAATCTAGGCAGTTAATAGAGGATAAAGAGAAGCTTAATGTAATGTAAATAGTTAGCGGTCAATCGGTGTGATCGGTGGGAGGTTTATCTGAATTTTAGGTAGTATATATTGTATTTTGTTCAGAGGATTAGGTAGAAAATCCTTAGTTTTGTATACTCTTATCAGGGATGATAGGAGAGTGGGAGACCTCACCATCTCAAACTGGTGTTTGTAACTGACGTTTGTCTATAAATAAAGGCTTTCCTACTAGCTATGAAGCACGGATACGTAAAAATGGCTGGGGAATCTGTGTCGGACACGTGTTGGACACGGATACGTCCAGACACGCGCCGGACACGTGTTGGACACGCAAAAATCCGTGTCCCTTTTTTTTTTTTTTTTTTAAATCGGACACGTGCGGACACGCTCGGATACGCAAATCGGACACGTCTGGCCGTCCAAATGTCTGTTTACGGGAAGAAAAAAAAAAGAAGAAAAGAGGAGAAAAAGAATTTGAACCCAACGAACCTCATAATCGCAAAAGCTCCCCAACCTTTTTTCTTCTCCAGCCACGATCTCCCTCTTCGGCGGCGCCGCTGCCGCCGTCTTTGCCGTCGCCGCCGCCGTCAGAAAGTTAAGCGTTGGAGGACGGAGGTAGAGAGAGGGAGAGATGGAGGGAGAATCGAAGAAGAGAGGAAAGCAGAATCGAGGGGGGTGGGGGTCTGGGGAGGGTTTAGGGCTTATAGATTTTATTTGGTGGGCTGGGCTTTTAATGGGTATTTTGTGGCCGATTGTTTTTTTTTTTTTAAATCTTTATTGAGTTGGGTATCATTTATGTATATTGAAAATTTAAACTAAATTCAATAGCTAGTTAAATTTTCATTCATGTTCTTTTTTTTTTTTAATTTTAAATATTTTTAGTAGTTAGTAAAAAAAATTAAAGTATTTTGGATTTAATCTTTTAATATATCTAAATAAAAATAATAAAAAAATAACGTATCCTCGACGTATCCGTATCCTACATTTTCAGAAATTGACGTATCGCCGTGTCCTATCGTGTCCGTGTCCGTGTCCGTGCTTCTTAGCCTACTAGCTTCCCCTTCTATTAAAAAATCAGAATCCTAACAATCTGGTATCAGAGCACGTCATCCTGGGAAAGACACGGGGTATGGCGCATAAACAACTGGAAGAACGGGTAGCAGAGTCTGAAAAACATGTCGAAGGTATGAATGAAAAATTTCCCGAATTAGAAAATTTTGTAGCAGAATTGAATAAAAGTATGGAAAAGTTGTTTAATAGTATGGAAGATCAACGACAAATAACAATAGAAAATCAAAAGGCGTTGGCAAATTTGCTACAAGGTGGGTTTAAAGTTAGTTCTAGCGGGGAAAAAGAATCGGGTCAAAAACGAAAAATTGAGGAAGATATAAGTGCTTCCTCTAGTCGAAAGGAACCCAGGGGAGAAGAAAATTTCCATGATCGACAGAAATTCAAGAAAGTGGAAATGCCTACCTTCAAAGGAGACAACCCTGATGACTGCCTTTTTCGAGCAGAACGCTATTTCGACATACACCAATTATCAGACTCGGAGAAAATCGTGGTGTCAGCTGTGAGCTTCGCCGGAGTAGCTTTAAGGTGGTATCGATGGGCGGAGGGCTGAAGTCCGTTCTCAACCTGGAGAAATCTTAAATACCGCATACTGGAGCGCTTCAGGCCATCACAAGAAGGGACCCTCTGTGCTCGATTCCTTTCCATTAGAAAAGAGAAGACAGTGGCTGAATATCGAGAGAGATTCGAAGCTCTCGCAACCCCCCTCCCATAACTATCGGAAGAAGTCCTTGAAAATACCTTCCTTAATGGGTTGTTACCGGCTGTAAGATCCGAAGTTCTGTGCTTCGAACCCATAGGCCTGGAAGCAATCATGAAGGCGGCCCAAAGAATAGAAGACAAGAATCGGGCCATTGAGTCTAAGGCCCCATAGTCAGCCATGCAAATCCACCGAAGTTAATTGAACATAACCCCATTAAAACCATCACCTTACCCAATAATCTGTCTCATCCACCGAAGGAAACACCACTTAGATGTCTAACAGATTCTGAAATGCAATTAAGGAGAGAAAAGGGGTTGTGTTACAGGTGTGATGAAAAGTTCCACGTGGGGCACAAATGCATGGGAAAAGAATTTAAAGTCCTTCTGGTAGCATACGAGGAACCAGAACAGCAACCTTCCAAAGAAAAAGAAACTACAGAGTGTCGGGTAGAAGAAGTTGAAGATTCATCTGTGGAAGTCGACATGGCCGAACTCTCCATTAACACCGTAGTCAGATTTTCTTCTCCAGGAACGATGAAAGTAAAAGGAAAAATCGAAGACAAAAAAGTGGTTATTCTCGTTGATTGTGGAGCAACACACAATTTCATTTCGCAAAAGCTTATCGAAGACATGAAGTTACCAGTGACTGAGACGATGAATTATGGCATCATCATGGGCACGGGAACTTCAGTAAAAGGGAAAGGTATTTGTAAAAAGATCGTGATCGCGTTGGACGGAATCACCGTTGCGGAAGATTTTTTACCCATAGAGTTGAGCGGGGTTGATGTAATATTAGCCATGCAGTGGCTGAGAACATTAGGAATAACGACGATTGACTGGAAAACTCTCACAATGGAGATCAATGTAGGAGACTCCAAGATTACTCTCAAGGGAGATCCTTCCTTGACAAAGACAGAAGTATCGCTTAAACAGCTTAAGCGAACCTGGGGCAAACATGACCAAGGCTTCTTAGTTGAATTAAGGGCAATTACTGCAGCAGTAGGCGATCCGACCGTTTATGACGCCATTCCGCCGTCACCAAATCCACCGATCGTGGACCAATTGTTAGAACAGTACGAAGACGTGTTCTCCGAACCCACTCGACTTCCTCCTTACAGAGAGATTGATCACCGGATACCACTAAAGACCGGAAGTCAACCAATCAACGTTCGTCCTTATCGATATCCCCACGCCCAAAAGGAAGAAATTAAGAAGATGATCAGGGAGATGTTGATGGCAGGGGTGATATGACCCAGTACCAGCCCTTTTTCAAGTCCAGTACTGCTCTTGAAGAAAAGAGACGGTAGCTGGAGGTTTTGTGTGGACTACCGCGCTTTAAATGAAGCCACCGTGCCAGATAAATTTCCCATTCCAGTAATAGAGGAGTTGTTAGACGAGTTACACGGGGCACAAATTTTTTCCAAACTGGACCTGAAAGCTGGATATCATCAAATCCGCGTACATACCGAAGACATTCCAAAGACAACGTTCAGGATGCACGAAGGTCACTACGAATTCCTGGTAATGCCCTTCGGTCTCACTAATGCTCCATCAACTTTTCAAGCCTTAATGAATCATGTCTTTCGCCCTTTTCTACGAAGATGCGTTCTAGTATTTTTTGATGACATCCTTATTTATAGTCCGGATTTAGAAACACACTTGACACACCTTGGGGCAGTATTAAATGTCATGAGAGATAATTCTCTAAAAGTTAACATGAGAAAATGTGTATTCGCGAGAGATCGCATAGACTATTTAGGTCATTGGATTTCTGTGGTGGGTGTAGAGGCCGATGCGGACAAGGTCAGGTCGATGGTAGAATGGCCAAGACCAACGAACGTCAGGGAATTAAGAGGTTTCCTCGGACTCACGGGCTATTATCGAAAATTTGTGGAAAACTATGGTGCCAAAGCGTTTCCATTAACGCAGTTAACTCGCCAAGATGCATTTGAATGGACCGAGGAGGCCCAAGAAGCGTTCGACAGCTTGAAACGGGCCATGATGACCCTACCTGTCTTGGCGCTACCTGATTTTTCACAACCCTTCATAGTAGAAACCGATGCTTCCAGCACGGGATTGGGAGCGGTATTGACTCAGAACCAAAGGCCGATAGCCTATTTCAGTCAGTCGTTGTCAACCCAGGCCCAATCCAAACCAATATACGAGAAAGAATTCATGGCAACCGTAAAAGCGGTACAAAAGTGGAGGCCATATTTGTTGGGCCAACGTTTTCTGATACGGACAGACCAGCAAGCATTGCGATTCCTGGTAGATCAAACAGTCATACAACCCGAATACCAAAAATGGATCTCAAAGCTGTTGGGATATAACTTCGAAGTTCAGTATCAGCCAGGATTAGAGAACAAAGCGGCTGACGCCTTGTTCACCTTGCACCATTATCGGCACCAGCCATTCTGGATGTACAAGTAATCAAGAGAGAAGTAGCTCAAGACCCTAGGTTACAGGAAATAGTTCGAGATCTCTTCGTTGATCCTTCTCTCCATCCAAATTTTTCCCTCCATCAAGGGACATTGTTATATAAAGGAAGACTAGTTATGTCAAGCGAATCCAGATTGATCTCGGCAGTTCTTCACTCCTATCATGATTCCGTTATAGGTGGACACTCAGGGTTCTTAAGAACCTATAAAAGGATTACGGCCGAATTATATTGGCGGGGGATGAAGGGCGCAATAAAACGATATGTTGAAGATTGCCAGACCTGCCAGCGAAACAAGGCGTTAACGCTATCTCCAGCCGGACTCCTCCAACCATTACCGATTCCTGAAAGGATATGGGAAGACATTTCAATGGACTTTGTAGAAGGTCTACCCAAATCTAAGGGGTATGACATAATCCTTGTGGTGGTTGACAGACTCAGTAAATATGCTCACTTCCTCCCCTTGAGTCACCCCTTTTTCAGCAAAAGGCGTGGCAACCTTGTTCATAAAAGAAGTGGTACGACTACATGGATTCCCTAGATCAATAGTCTCAGACCGAGACAAAATATTTGTTAGTCATTTTTGGGCAGAAATGTTCCGTTTACAAGGCACTCAATTGAGGAGGAGCACTGCCTATCATCCCCAAACAGACGGACAAATTGAAGCTCTCAATAAATGCCTTGAGACGTATCTTAGATGCTTCTGTGGTGAAAGACCAAAGCAATGGGAACATTGGTTGTCTTGGGCAGAATACTGGTATAACACAACATACCACTCTTCACTCAACACAACGTCGTTCCGAGTGGTTTATGGCAGGCCACCTCCAACACTGTTATTCTACGGGGATCAGAAAACAAACAATGCGACATTAGATGAACAACTGCTTAACCGAGATAAAACCATCGATTTGCTCAGGACACAATTACTCAAGGCACAAGATCGAATGAAGAAATACGCTGACCAACAGAGAAGAGAAAAAACCTATGAAGAAGGAGGATGGGTATACATCAAGCTTCGTCCTTACCGACAATCAACAGTGGCACACAGAAGGAATGAAAAACTGTCCCCGAAGTATTTCGGGCCATATCGAATTCTCGAGAAAATTGGGCCTTTAGCCTACAAACTGGATCTTCCCAAGGAAGCCTCTATTCATCCCGTTTTTCATGTATCACAGCTTCGGCAGGCCATGGGAAGCAATGATCATGTCGGACGACTTCCACCCATATTGACAGAAAACTTCGAGTGGATAGCTGAACCAGAAGATGTAATGGCATACCGTACAAATCCCGTCACCAACGAATGGGAACTTCTAGTACAATGGAAGGGCCTACCGGAATTCGAAGGAACCTGGGAATCCTTGGAGCATTTCAGACAACAATTTCCAACATTTCCACTTGAGAACAAGGTGGCTTATATCTCCGGGGGTATTGTTAGACCCCCAATAGTACATACGTATGTGAGGAGGGGTAGGAGAGGAAATTCACCCTCAATCTAGGCGGTTAATAGAGGATAAAGAGAAGCTTAATGTAATGTAAATAGTTAGCGGTCAATCGGTGTGATCGGTGGGAGGTTTATCTGAATTTTGGGTAGTATATATTGTATTTTGTTCAGAGGATTAAGTAGAAAATCCTTAGTTTTGTATACTCTTATCAGGGATGATAGGAGAGTGGGAGACCTCACCATCTCAAACTGGTGTTTGTAACTGACGTTTGTCTATAAATAAAGGCTTTCCTACTAGCTTCCCCTTCTATTAAAAAACCAGAATCCTAACAGGGACTTTGGCTAAACATTCTAATCCTAGTAATCCCTCTCTTATTCCTAATCTTTCAAATGTTGAAAATACCTTACCTATTCTTTCTAATCTTGATATTCCTATTGCTATTAGGAAAGGTACTCGAACATGTACCAAATACCCCATTGCAAATTACATCTCATATGAAAATTTGTCAAATAGTCATAAAGCCTTCACCTATCGGATAGATAGACAACCTATTTGTTCCAAGGAATATACAAGAAGCCCTAGATGATCCAAATTGGAAACTAGCAGGTATGGAGGAAATGAATGCTCTAAGACAAAATGATACTTGGGAAATAACAGACCTGCCAAAAAATAAGAATTCAGTGGGATGCAAATGGGTGTTTACCATAAAGTGCAATGCTGACGAAAGTGTTGAAAGATACAAGGCTAGACTAGTAGCTAATGGCTTCACTAAAATCTATGGTATTGATTATCAGGAGACTTTTGCTCCAGTTGCAAAATCAACTCCATCAAAATTCTTTTGTCCGTTGCAGCTAATTTAGATTGGCCACTTCATCAACTTGGTGTTAAGAATGCATTTCTCAATGGTGATTTGGAAGAAGAGGTATTTATGAGCCTACCACCAGGATTTGAAATGGTACTTGGAAATAACAAAGTTTGAGTGTTAAAGAAATCCTTATATGGTCTCAAACAATCTCCAAGAGCTTGGTTTGAACGATTTGGAAAAGCAGTTACTACCTATGGATACCTTCAAAGTCATGCAGACCATACCATATTCTATAAAAATTCTAGGAATAATAAAATTGTTATTCTAATTGTTTATGTTGATGATATTATTCTCACAGGTAATGATGAGGAAGGTTTGGATGATCTTAAGAACAAACTTGCAAGTGAGTTTCAGATCAAAGACTTGGGAGCTTTAAAGTATTTTTTAGGAATGGAGTTTGCAAAATCTAAGAAAGGTATTTTTGTTAATAAAAAAAAATATGTTATTGACTTACTTCAAAAAATAGGTTTACTTGGTTGTCGAATAGCGGAAACTCCTATAGAACCGAACTTGAAGTTACAAGCTGCCAAAACTGAAGAAGTAAAGAACAAAGATAGGTATCAAAGACTTGTGGGTAAGCTGATCTATTTATCTCACACACGCCCAGATATAGCATTTGCAGTGAGTATGGTAAGTCAGTTTATGCACTCACCTAGATCCATTCATTTTGAAGCTGTGTATAGAATCCTGAAATATTTAAAAGGAACTCCAAGTAAAGGTATATTATTTCAAAAACATGATCACCTTCAAATTGAAGTATATATTATGCAGACTGGGTTGGAAGCACTATTGATAGAAGATCTACTTCTGGTTATTGCTCTTTTGTTGGAGGAAACTTAGTAACATGGCGTAGTAAAAAACAAAATATAGTAGCCAGGAGTAGTGCTGAAGCAGAATTTAGAGCTCTAGCACATGAATTCTAGTTGATATGTTGAGGATCTCGATAACTGGAGACTTCACAATTTATAAGATCGATGGGCTACTCCACTCATTGCCAATTGGTTATGAAATGGAACCCCATGTTATCTAATATGGTATCAGAGCCCATTAAACCCAAACGGGTATTCGGTCCCATAAAAAAAATTGAGATCCTGATCCCAAAAAGGCACCATCTTGAGGGGGTATGTTGAGGATCCCGTAAGTGGAGACTTCACAATTTATAAGATAGGGCTACTCCACTTATTGCCAATGGATTATGAGATGGAACCCCATGTTATCTAATACTTGTGATGCCTTTTCCTCCTAATATGTCTTCTGACTTTGAGTTTAAGGTGGAACCCTCGAGGATTTTGGGCATTCGAAGTCACCTGCTGATCCTTCAAAATTAGAGGTGTTGATCCAGTGGACTGATATGGAGATTTCTGAAGCTACATGGAACGATGCAGTGTGGATTGTAAATCAGTTTCCTAATTTTCATCTTGAGGACAAGATGGTTTTTTGGGGGTGGGTAGTGATAGACCTCCCATTAAACATGTGTATAAGAGAAGGTGTAAGAAAGGAGATGGGGACCAGTAGTTATTTTGTTGTAAGATGGAGTCTGTTAAGTAGAGTTGGGTAAGAGATAGTATATGTTGATGATGGTAAGTGTGTGGGGTACCTTTTGACTAAACTTGAGTAAGGTCTAAAGGTGGAGGGACGAGAAGCTCTCTAATACTTCCCTTGACTGTAAATGTACTTTTGTTCATAAATAATATCGAGAACCTATCAGCCACACAAGTTTCCTCACCATAAATCAACAACAAAAAAAAGGTTTATCAAAAGAGTCTAGAACAAATGTGATGTGATGGTGGATGTTTTTTGGAAAACTACGGGTGAACCGTTCTGTTGGGCTTAACTTGATAATGGAAATGTCACCAAAATTAGAAGATGAATTGTTGCATTTTGAGGAAAAATATTTTGGAGCTACCTTTAATCCAAAAACACCAGCCCAAAGCCCAAGTTCGTCATTTGTTACGCCCAAATCTGCTTCATATGGTGTTGGATCCAACACGAGTACTATTTTTGTCAATCCTAGTAAATTAGGCGCGACTTTTTGAAAAGACAGTGTTGGGAAGCAAGCTGAAGTTCCATCTAAGAAACTGATTGATTTAGAGCTTCAAATTAGATGTGAAAAGGGACTATGTTATCGATGTGAAGAGAAGTTTTTTCGTGGGCACCAATGTTAGAAGGAGTTGCAGGTTATGGTAGTTTTTTTTTTTTTTTTTGAAATAAGGTTATGGTAGTTCAAGATGAAGAAGTTAGAGATGGCCAGCGAATGTCCGTAGGGAGAAAGACCGCCGAAAGAAGTAATGGAGGTTGGACTGCATTCTATGGAGGTTATTGTCTTGGTTGACAATGGTGTACACATAATTTCATTGCTTTATTTGGGTTCAATTCCTTTCTTTCTACTCAGACCAACATTGGATTAATTCCTTCGATGCTTGCTCAGACCGAATTGACCCCATATCGAGAGACTAAACATCGAGGACTTTATTGCACCTTTATGTCTCCATCTCTTGAGTCGAGCTCAATCTTTGATAGGTATTGTTTGGTCTGGAGTGTCATCCATCTTTCTAGATGATGAAGCCCTGTTTGCCAACATATCAGGTAGTTGGTGGATCGGGAATCTAACCCAGCGAAGAAAATGCCTACGATTAAGTCAAGCGCATTAGAGCACCAAGCACGAAAATAGTGGATAGACTGGTGCACTCGTGCAATCACAAAAAAGAGCATTCGCGTTAGTAAGCTAGCTTTGGGTGCTAAGCAAGCCTGGTTCATCAGGCACTACGGTAGGAGATGGATCGATCATGACGAGACCGTAATTTAATAGAAGAGTCACAATTCTGTTCCTCGAGCTTTCTTCCTTCTCGACTAGACAAAGGAGATATGAATTATATTCAGGCGGGCCAAGCCCTTACCTTGTGTTCTCCCTAGGTCGAGTCAGAGGCGAAGACTGGCAAAGTTCACCAGTGGTGTGGTGTTCATGGAAAAGAAGGCGTCGCCAAACGAGTGGTAGATTTGGATGGAGTCTCACTTTGATGCTGGGGAGATCCATAAATTTGTAGTCTTGCTCATATATATCAAGGAAGAGTACGTGCACTACGACTTACGTAGTTGATCGGATCAGATGGTCATTCGGGCTCAAAGTCTGATCAACAAGTTGGAGGTATGGCTGAACAGCTCAAGGCATTGATTTGGTAAATCGACATACAAGAAGATTGTATCATGGGTTCTCATCTCATTTCCTACGGCACGGAAGTAGAATGGGCGAAATTACGTGAGAGAAAGAACCTCTTGGTGGAGTCTTTCTGAGGATAGAATAGCACAACTTAGTGACTAGGAGCAAAGGAAAAGATCGTTGCGTGTTGTTTTTGTTTGACCAACCTATCCTCTTTCGAGAAGAAAGCTCCCTCCGTTTGTCCAGTCCCTAGACGACTCTCGATTTTTTAGCATGTTGGGAGATTAGGCGACAGTTGAAAGAGCAACTTGAAAGCTTGACGAACAAGCGAAAAAGAAAGCCCTAACTATTTATTTGAGTAAATGGTTTTTTCCTTACTAGTCAAGCAGTAAGGTAGGGCGTATTCTTTGGAGAAAACAAAATTTAGAAAAGTGGTTCAGGTAGCTCAATTGGTTAGAGCAAAGAACTGAAAATCCTTGTGTAAGTGGTTCGAATCCACTTCTAAGCAAAGGGTCCAAATCCAAAGGACACGTAGCCGGGAGCGAGCCAAATTTGGAAATGCAAATGAAAGAGGAAGCAAAACAAAATGTGACCGCTCCTTACCTTTGTAAACTCGATAAAGTGGCTTCGCTTCTGCACAAGACGATTTTTTAGGGGCCACAAGTTCGAATCTTTTCACCTTGAGGTGGTATTCTTGGGGCTGAAGATATCTTGCTAAGATATCTTTCCTCTTTCTAGTCAATCTAGTCCATAATTAGTACTATAATTGTGTATTTAATTAGTACTATAATTGTGTATTTATACTAACAGATTGAATGAATAGGAACTAACCCTACGACTAGGGATTATATGACAACTATGAAACAAACTATTAAACAATTAACATTAATTTACGCTCCCCTCAAGTTGGCACATAGATGTCAAACATGCCTAACTTGGTTACAAGACTATGAAATACTGGTTTGAATAAACCTTTAGTCAAAATGTCGGTTGTTTGGACTTTTGATTTGATGAAAAGAATGGAAATAATCTTAACTTACAAGTTCTCTTTTATGAAATGCCCGACAACCTATATGAGTTTGGTCTGATCATGTTAAACACGGTTTATGCAATACTGATTGTGGCCTAATTGTCATAAAAGAGTTTTATAAGCGAATCAACTTCTAGTTATAACTATGTTAGAACTCATTTATCCACAGAATCTCACATACCTCATTAGGCATTCCTCTATACTCGACTTCTGCCATGCTCAGAGCTATAATACCTTGTTTTTTGCTTTTCCAAGTTACTAAGTTTCCCCAAACATAGGTGCAATATCGATTTATGAGTGAGGTAAATGAGTCTCCCAACCAACCGTTGATATTGTTGTGTATTCACTAGAGCACCTTCCTGCATGTCACTAAGTTTATTGTTTGGATCAATAAGTATATTTATCGGATCACGTTCACTCATTCTCGAGTCTTTCAAGAGATTTATGATGTATTTTCACTGAGACATGACGATCCCCTTCTTTTGAAATACATTTTTATTTATAGACATCTAATATCGAATACCATAGTGATTTGAATTGAAACATTGGTTCAAAATACCCGAACCCCCGACATGCTCTCTCTTCCCCCTCCAACTGCTTCTCCATACCGACATAGCCCCCACCGATCCTTCTCCAACCCATCACCATGACCCTCAACACCAGCGACCATGGCCAACACTACAAACGGCTCTTTCAGGGTAGAAAGGAAAACGTTCTCCATCTCCATTGACCACAGAAACCCAAATCTCTTCCGCCTCACCGAAACCTGCAAGGACCGAAGCTTTACCTTATCTCTTGCAAAGTCTCTTCTTCCATGGCTACAGACGTGCTTCGACAGACTCTGCTTCATCCCCTTAACTCAGAAATTCTTCAATGAAACGAGAACAGAAGAAACAGTTTTATGGATGGAAAAAATATCCAGTAAGAGGGGTCACTCTGCAGAAATAGCTAGACTTGGGCCCAATGGAGGCATTAATAAACTCATTGTTCTGGTTGGTGAGAATAGAAAGGGATGGAAAAGTCTCATTACTTGCATTCAATCTCTCACCAACCAACACCAGCGTGCAGTTATTAGACCCCAAGCCCCGACTGATATAAATAGGAGATCCTCCTACAGAGATGCTTTACAGAAAGGACAAGAAGATACCCCTACGTGCAACCAAAAACAAACCGCCGATGATATAGCCCCATCCCAGCCGGAGTTCGCAACCATATTCTTATCCTCATCGGTCATTATTCAAAGGAAACACTTCCATGACAGCTGGTATGACATCATGAGGGCTCTACAACAACACTTATCTGCCTTATCTTTTGTTAGCCCTATCCAACCAGACAAAGCTCTCCTAGCTTGCGAAGATGAAGAACAAGCGCGAATTCTATCCAAGATCAAAGGATGGTATAAAGTGGGGAAATACTTGGTTCGATTTCATCCTTGGAGCGCCGAAGCTATGATTGGAGAACCTAAGGTTCCCTCTTATGGAGGATGGATAAAGATCAGAAATCTTCCGCTGGATAAATGGAACATTGATAATTTCAGGAAAATAGGTGACGTTTGTGGAGGATATATAGAGACCGCCAATAAGACTCTTGCTCGCATGGATATGATGGAAATCTGTATTAAAGTTAAGGAAAACAGTTATGGCTTCATCCCTGCAGAAGTTCATCTCCCATCTACTTCCTCCAGCCCCAAGATTGTAAAAATCGATCCCTTCTATAAGAAAAACAGTTATGGATCAATCATGACAGGACCGTAATTTAATAGAAGAGTCACAATTCTGTTCCTCGAGCTTTCTTCCTTCTCGACTAGACAAAGGAGATATGAATTATATTCAGGAGGGCCAAACCCTTACCTTGTGTTCTCCCTAGGTCGACTCAGAGGCGAAGACTGGCAAAGTTCATCAGTGGTGTGGTGTTCATGGAAAAGAAGGCGTCGCCAAACGAGTGGTAGATTTGGATGGAGTCTCACTTTGATGCTGGGGAGATCCATAAATTTGTATAGAGTCTTGCTCATATATATCAAGGAAGAGTACGTGGTATGGTTGAACAGCTCAAGGCATTGATTTGGTAAAATCTTATATCCTCTCACAACCCAGCTTTGGTGATCCTCCAAGAGACTAAGATGGCTGGTATTGACAGAAAGATTATCAAATCCCTATGGAGTTCGAGGAATATTGCTTGGTCCTCTATAGATGCTGATGGTGCTTCTGGGGTATTGTGATCCTTTGGAATGAATCTTTTTTTGATGTCAAGGAGATCGTTGAAGGTATGTTCTCTCTATCCCTACAACTATCATTAGCTGATGGCTTCACCTTCTAGATTACAGGAGTTTATGGGGCCTAATTCCTCCAAAGATAGGCGTTTGTTTTGGGCAAAACTAGCGGATCTCCAAGCTTTATGTCTTCCTAATTGGATATTGGGTGGTGATTTCAATGTTACACGATGGACATGGGAGAAATCATCATATTCGGCCCCACCTCGCGCCATTAGGAAATTCAATAGATTTATTGATGACAACGAGCTACTTGACATCCCCTTATCCAGAGGCAAATTTTCTTGGTCCAGCTTCAGGCCAAATCCCACCATGAACCTTATCGACAGGTTCCTCATAACTGATGGCATAATCTCCAAATTTTCCACTGCAACGACCTGTAGATTGGAACGTGTTACTTCTGATCACTTCCCAATCTGTCTAAATCTGGGAAAAGAAAAATGGGGACCGACCCCTTTCAAGCTCAATAATGCATGGCTCTCGCATCATACTTTCCTCACAACGGTTGAATCATGGTGGAAGAACACACTTTCTCAAGGATGGTCGGGACATGGATTCATTCAGAAACTAAAAGGCCTTAAATTGGTGCTCAAACAGTGGAATCACTCAGTCTTCGGTCACCAAAAGGAAGTTAGGTCAGGCCTTAAAACAGAGCTTGATGAATTGGACAGAAGGGAGGAACTAGGTTTATTATCTGATCAAGAATCTATTCGCAGATCTGATATTAAAGCCCAACTTCTTCTGTCTTCGGCCAATGAGGAGATTATGTGGAGACAAAAATGTAAATTGAAATGGCTTAGTGAAGGGGATGCTAACACTGCATTTTTCCACAGAATCATGGCAGCCCATAGACGTAAAAGCTCTATCATGGAAGTTGTATCTGATTCAGGAATCAGCATTACAAGTGATGAAGACATCGAAAAGGAGTTCATAGCTTTTTACCAAAAGCTTTCTGCAAAAAATCATAGCAAAGCCCCTTCTCCGCAAATAGATGATTGGAGCCCTATATCAGTTCATCAAAGAGATATGCTGGAAGCCCCCTTTTCGGACCAAGAGATCTATAAGGCAGTTAGTGATCTTGGCTCAAACAAGGCCCCGGGTCCAGACGGATTTACAGCAGAATTCTTTAAAAAATCTTGCAACATCCTCAAGGATGATATCAAGGGAGTGTTCAACGATTTTTTCAAGAATGGGATTATTAATGCGAGCTTAAATGAAACATACATATGTCTCATCCCCAAGAAGCACGGAGCCAAGAAGGTTGGTGATTATCGACCCATTAGCCTAACTACCTGTCTCTATAAAGTAATAGCTCGAGTTCTCTCTGACCGTTTGAAGAAAGTCCTCCCGGATACAATTACAGAATACCAATCAAACTTTTGTGGGCAATCGTCAAATCCTAGATGCATCCTTAATTGCCAACGAATTGATTGATGAATGGAACAGAAAACGGAGAAAGGGTGTGGTCATCAAGCTTGATATTGAGAAGGCCTTTGATATGGTTGATTGGGAGTTCCTAGACAATATTCTTGAAGCCAAAGCCTTTGGCCAAAAATGTAGATCATGGATTCGAGGTTGTATATCTACAGCTAACTTCTCGATTATTATCAATGGCAAGCCGAGAGGCAAGATTATTGCATCGAGGGGCCTTAGACAAGGGGATCCACTCTCCCCATTCTTATTTATATTGGTGGCAGATAGCCTCAGCAGAATGCTTCTCACAGCAGAAAAGATGGGGTCCATTGAAAGCTTTAGGTTGGGCGAAGGACAACAAGCCATTTCTATCACTCACCTTCAATTCGCGGACGACACCATCCTTTTTTCCTCGCATCAACAATCTGCCATTATCAACCTCTTCACGGTTATTCAACAATTCGAAGAGGTAACAGGCCTGAAAATTAATTGCAACAAGACAGAGCTTATGGGCCTCGGCATTGACCCACAACAGGTATCTCTTCTATCTTCCAACATTGGCTGTAGACAAGGATCATGGCCATATACCTATCTGGGGCTTCCTCTTAATGGCAATCCGAGAAGGGCTAGCTTTTGGTCCCCTGTGATTGAAAAAGTGCACAATAGACTAAACAATTGGGGTTCTTCGAATATATCCAAAGGAGGAAGGCACACCCTCATACAAGCTACTCTCTCCAACCTCCCTATATATTCTTTCTCATTGTGATAGGAACAGAGTATATTATTTATGCACAAGAACTAGTTACAGACCTGGGAAGAATTCGAGAGCTTCCCTAACCTCTCCACCTTAGTCACTCTTCTATTCAAGACTCCAAAAGGTAACTATCACTCTCCAAACTACCAACTATATAGGCTATACATAACAGACTCACATAACCAACTCTAACAACCTCAACTAACTCATAACAGTCCCTTCCCTATTCTTCTTTCGTCTCCTGCTATACACATACTTCACTGGGGGTCTATCACATTGTTTCAAGCACCAAAGAAGGTTACTAAAACCATTGAGAAATTGTTTCGATTGTTTCTTTGGAGGGGCGGTACTGACAAGAAATGAAGCCACCTACTGAAATGGTCTACTATCGAATTGCCTATCAATGAGGGAGGTCTGGGTATCTATGACATACACAAGAAGAATGCATCTCTTTTGGCTAAGTGGGCATGGAGATTTTACAATGAACCTGAAGCCCTCTGGAGGAAACTTGTTGCCACTAAATTCGACCTTGCTGGTAACCCCCACAAAATGGGAGACTTTTCCATGAGCACCACTAGAGGACCATGGAGGAACATCTTTAAGAAAAGACATCTCATTTACAACTCTATCGAAATTAGAGTCGGAAGGGGCAACAAAACTTTGTTTTGGGAGGATGTTTGGCTCGGTGTTACACCTCTTAAAACCAAGTATCCATCTCTTTTTTATTTATCTCTGAAAAAAGAAGCCATTATTGCAGAATTATGGATACAGAAGATGGGGCTTGGAACCTATATTTAAGAAGGCACCTCCGTGAATCAAAGATCTTGGAATGGGCGGTTTTGTCTCACCATCTTTCCTCCTTTTCATTCCGTGATAGGGATGATTTATGGTTTTGGCAGCATGGGGATTTTCACAGCCTTCTATGGAAAGGTCCTATGCGTAAAAAAGTCAAATTTTTCATGTGGGAACTTAGTCATTCTTGTATTAACACAACAGACCTAATTCAGAGAAGAAATCCAGCAATTTATCTCTCCCCCAACTGTTGTATTATGTGCAACAGAGCTAGCGAATCACAGATTCATTTATTCAGCAGCTGCACCTTTGCATCAGCTTTTTGGGATCATATTCAAAGTGCATTTGGATGGCTTTTTGTTCGACCGGGTGATATCCTATCCCTTCTCCATCTTTCCCTGATTGGTCCTCTCTTCAAAAAAGACACCAAGAGTCTTGGGAGGAATTTTTTGTACGCTTTCTTTTGGAACCTTTGGTTAGAAAGAAATGCTAGAATCTTCAGCGAGAAGCAGCAGAATATCTATGATTTTATTGAATCTACCACCTTTCTAGCTTTGTATTGGAGTAGACAAATCTCTCCTTTTTGTAATTATCCTTTATCTACCCTCACATCTCAATGGAGATCTCTTTTGTAATTACCGATAGGCTTTTTGTATCTATGTCATATATCAATGAAATGGTTCTCGTTTCCTATCAAAAAAAAAAAAATATCGAATACCCATCCTATGTTTTTTGAAATAAAAGAAAAATACAGCAATCACTACTTGATCAATATTTGACACAGGGAACAGGTGATTGTATGAGAATAAACCATCTGACAGATCAAGTTGTCATATGTCCATTCTAAGAGCTCGTGACGGCAAAATTCTTCAAAGCAGGAGAATATAACCAAACTAGTGAACTACAAAGTAGGATTAGAGAAATACCTCATGTCGGGTGAGAGATTGGTGTGGCAGATTCACGTGGCATCCACTAAAATGTGAATCGACAAAGGAAAAGGAGGTAAGACATTGCTTCCAAAACAAAAAACAAATGAACAAACAAAAAAGGGGTAAAAGAAAGACCTCCTTTACACACTAAAGTTTTGTTGTCTCATATGTTGCAACCTAAGTCTGCACAACTAGAAAGTGCATCTCGTCCTTATGAAACTGTACACAAACTGTACACGACTGTTGAACTGTGATAATAATGATGATAGCCTCCAACTTGGAAGTTCCAAGAATCACATCAGAGTTCAACATGCAAAGTTGGATCAGAAGGTAAAGTACTGATTATGTACGAACAATGGAAATTTAGAGTACGATGTCTAAGGAAAGGGCTCCAGATGACAGACAGAAACTAATAACATAACATTATATGATACCTTGCCGGTTGAATCAGTTCGCGTCTATTTCCATAGCAGGTGAAATGCATTTGATGCCAATCCCAAGATTGCACTTCCAGAATTTGTGTAGATCAACATAGACATCTGAAAAGCATGAACAAGAGGCATAGGTCAGAGAAGGAAGTAGCAAGGGATCCTAAGAAAATCTTAAGCTGCAACCGAAAGCTCAAAATAAACCCACCAAACACTCTACTCCAAATATGTACTTATCTATAAAAACAATTCTCAAATTTTCATGAAACCAAAATGTCTCCACGATGACATGTTGGTTATGACAACCCAACTAATTAAACTCTTAATTCCATTTACAACAAATTTTTCAGTAGTCTCAGTCATATTTATAAAATGAGTTTCTTCGATTCATTCTTATTTTGACAATAAATTGCAACATGATAAAGGGGAGACAATTAGTTTTTGGAGCTCATTCTTTGTCTCGAGATTCGTTCTTGTAATTTTTTTTTTAACAAATTCGTTCATATAATTAGTTATTGGGGCTTTTGTTAGCAGGCTTGTTTTTAGTTTTCGGGTCTTGTTTTTAGTATGACCTTGTTCTCCCTTTCATTTTTCTTAATGAAAATCCTGTTTCTTTATTATATATATATGTGAATTAATTGTTTCATGATTTATTCATACATGCAAAGGGGCATTAAAATAAACAATCTCCTATAAAAATCATCAATTTTCTACTTAGCAAAACCAACCACTCCAGCTATACTGATGACAGAGGCACCTCTATGCTCTCTCAGCAAGGCCTACACTACTAGTAGCAGTTGAAATTGGATTTACTGTGGGCTGCAAAAATTAAATATAAGTTAATTAGATATTAAACAAACGAGTTAACATGGTTAAAAGTCACATTAATTGAACATAGAATCAAACTACCTTTATCCCGGCCCAAATAAAAGAAAGCAAGGAAATGCAAATGCCTCAAGTTCCTTATAGATTCATATTAGTAGCAAATGCAAGGAAAAAATATCTAACTAAAGTTACTTTACCACATCAATTAAAAAGGAATTTAACTAAAATAGCACGAATCAAGAGCTATCAAATACCCCCAACCTAAATATTGTTAGTCCTCAAGCAAGACACACACAAACAAAAGAAAAGATGTGTGCATATAAGTGTAAAGTGAATTAATCCTCAAAACTCAAACATTCAAAAACCTAACCAATCAAGAGACATTCGCATGAGACCCAATGAGGAGACAAGTCAAAAGTTTCCAAAGACAATCTTGCACAAGAGAGTTCTATCCCACCTAAAGAAGACTTTACTAACCCGGGATTGGTTTACTAAACTCTCATCCTATCTTCCCCCTACACTGGCACTAAGGTCTTGCTAAAAAGCCTAAATGGAACAAACTAGGTTGCTTCCTCCTTGCCTAGGTGCCTGAAATATAATAAATTATTCTTATTCTTATAAATATAATAAATTATTTATTAATTAATTTATAAATATAAATTAAATATAATAAATTATTTATAAATTATTTATTAATTAATTATTATTTATAAATTAAATAATAATGGAATTACTCAAATAAAAATTTTCAATTTACTTAATTTTAAGTAATGTATTTGTTAATGTAATGCATCATTGAATTGAATACGCAATTTCCGGAATTCTCTTTTTTTTCTTTTTTTTATGGCAGGCGTTTTTTTTTTTTTCTCTCCTAGGCAAGACTCCACACACTATTTTGCAAAAAATTTAGACTTTCTCACTAAACCTTACACCTATCGGGGTGACAACAGGAATATGAGCTAAGTAACTCGCTCCTAGGCATTCAAGTCCTACTCTAAAGCAAGAAAGACACTCAACCTGTGCAAGACATGTCCAAGAAAAGTTTTAAAAAGACTCCCTTTTGGGGCACTCATGATCCAACTCATTGAAAGCTATAAATTTTCGAAAAAATTGAGTCAATCCTAGAAAATCATTATCACTAAAGCAAATATATACACAACAGGCAAGCAAGATATACATTAAACACAAACGTTGGGCCGACGCACAGATGCTCAGGGCTAATCCTAGGAAATCATTATCACTAAATCAAATATATACACAACAGGCATGCAAGATATACATTAAGCACAAACGTTGGCCCGACGCACAGATGCTCAGGGCCCATCAGAAACTAAAGCAGAATACCCCACCCCCAACCTAGAAGGTTACATTGTCCTCAATGTAATAGATCATATAAAACATGACAAATGCATAAGGAAATAATAGAAACTTCCCTGAATTAAAGCTCGTGGGTGGTGAATCACGTTTACATACAAATAAAAGGGCTCGCTTCGGTACCGCCAAACCTAAAAAGAAACAAAACAATCAAACAAGAATCAAAAGCAACTAATCAAAATAACATAAACTAAGAAAAGAAATGACAGAAAGCAATAACTTATTCGGTGCAAATGTTTAAGGTCGTTTGCTCGACCAGATTCTCCTCGCTTTTCATCTGAAATCGATCTCTTTGATTTTCATTGACTAAAGTAAACATACAATCTTACCAGACAATGCACCATCAAGGCTCTAACTTCCCACAATCCTATTTTACCTACATTTGTGCCAACTGAAAACAAAATTTTCTTCATTATTTGTCAATTTTAATGTGAATATCAAAATATAGAAACATACCATCTACAACTACATTGTTCTATTGGTAGCTTAAAACCAAAAAAATAAAATTATACAAAATAAATTTAAATATACCAATAGCAGAGTTTGTTGGACTGGATGAAAATCCATGCACATTGGAGATGACCCTTGATTCGGTGTTCGCATAACAGTCTTTGGCAAATCATGACCATGATCAGCAAATGATACGGGCAGAACATTAACCGGTAGATTTACCTTCATTATATGACAAAAGTAAGAGGCAGTAAGAACAAACAAAAATTTAATACACATCACAGCAAATTCAAGGCCCAAATAAAAGAAAGCAAGGAAATGCAAATGCCTCAAGTTCCTTAGAGATTCATATTAGTAGCAAATGCCTCAAGTTCCTTTTAATTGCAAGGAAACCTACGCAACACAAATAAAAGAAAGCAAGGAAAAAATATCTAACTAAAGTTACTTTATCACATCGATTAAAAAGGAATTTAACTAAAATAGCACGAATTGGGTGCTATCAAAAACCCCCAACCTAAATCTTGCTAGTCCTCGAGCAAGACACACACAAACCAAAGAAAAGATGTTGTGCATATAAGTGTAAAGTGATTTAATCCTCAAAGCTCAAACATTCAAAAACCTAACCAATCAAGAGACATTCACATGAGACCCAATGAGGAGCCAAATCAAAAGTTTCCAAAGACAATCTTGCACAAGAGAGTTTCTATCCCACCTAAAGAAGACTTTACTAACCCGGGATTGGTTTACTAAACTCGCATCCTATCTTCCCCCTACACTGGCACTAAGGTCTTGCTAACAAGTCTAAATGAAACAACCGAGGTTGCAAAAAAATTAGACTTTCTCGCTAAACCTTACACCTATCGGGGTGACAACAGGAATATGAGCTAAGTAACTCGCTCCTAGGCATTCAAGTCCTACTCTAAAGCAAGAAAGACACCCAACCTGTGCAAGACACTATCACTAGGAAATCATTATCACTAAAGCAAATATATACACAACAAGCATGCAAGATATACATTAAGCACAAACGCTGGCCCAACGCACAGTTGCTCAGAGCCCATCAGAAACTAAAGCAGAATACCCCACCCCAACCTAAAAGGTTACATTGTCCTCAATGTAATAGATCATGTAAAACAGGACAAATGCATAAGGAAAGAATAAAAACTTCCCTGAATTAAAGCTCGTGGGTGGTGAATCGCATTTACATACAAATAAAAGGGCTCGCTTTGGTACCGCCAATCCTAAAAAGAAACAAAACAATCAAACAAGAATCAAAAGCAACTAATCAAAATAACATAAACTAAGAAAATAAATGACAGAAAGCAGTAACCTTATTCGGTGCAAATGTTTAAGGTCGTTTGCTCGACTAGATTCTCCTCGCTTTTCATTCGAAATCGATCTCTTTGATTTTCATTACATCCTTCTTCTTTATCTTCTTTTTTATCAACTCCTGCACAGACAAATTAAATTGGCACACAGAGTGCAAAGAATGAGAAAATTCAAACAAGCAATTCGTCATCATCCCCAACATATTAATCAAAACACATTTATATTGAGCAACAAACTAGTCAGCTATTGGAATTACAAAATCTAACTCATGCAATTTAGGACTAGTAAGCTCAGGGGAAATAGAAATTGACATAGAATCGACCAAAGCTTACTCATCAACTATTTCCATCTCTCCTATAATGCAAGGGGAATCACAAGAATCAGACTCAGAGTATAAAGAAGGCTCAAGCTCAGACTTACTGACCTCATCATACTTACCTTCTTGTTGTTGCTCAGAATCTTAACTAATCAAGGAATGGGAATAATTTACCTTTCATGTCTGCCATATGATGAGTCCAACATACGCTGCCAAGCTCGAAATTATCTCTCTAGCCTCACTGGGTGTTTTATCCAGCACATCACCACCACTCGCTATATCCAAGATCCTTCTATCGTCAGATGCTAGTACCTCAATGAAATGCAGAAGTAAGGACTCGTATAGTGGGCGATGAGGAAGCGCACATAACTCATTGAAGCGATCCCAGTACTTGTGAAATTCTTCCTCGGGCGCTTGGATGATGTATATGATTTCTCTGATGACCTCAAGGTCTCCAAGAGATGAGAGATGACTTTGATCAAAAGTTGTCAAATCTTGCATCATTCGCTCAGCCATGGCACTAAAACAAACAAACCTAATCCAATTACTTGGTAGCTCAACCATCATCTCCAATTCAAAGAACGAAAAATTCTTATTCACTTATCTAAAAGATAACTCTTTAGACAAAAGATGGAAGGCCAATATCATTCTTTAATCCAAAATTTCTTTATCCCAACAAATTCTCTCTCTCTCACTCTTCAAATACTTAACACCATGAAACTCAAGTTTAATCTCTTTTCTTTGATCCAAAATTCCTTTATCATAACAAAGTATTATTTTTCACCGTGAAACTTGAGTTTTTTCTTTGATCCAAAATTATATCATATCTTAAATAATAGACCATAAAACTCAAAAAATACAAAATATTGTCCTTTATCTATCTTGTTGACCAAAACAATCCAACTTCCTTCGAGCATCAGATCCCCTAATACCTTTTATTCTAGTGTTTCAATTGTTTAGAATGCCCTCAAACCTCCATCCTTAATCTCTAAATTTGCCCATTAGAGTTACAAGGTATTCCTCCTATTCCTCCACTTGTCCAAAAACTTATAAAACTCAAAATCACATGTCTGTGGATATCCAATTTGAACAAATTTTGGATTCAAGAAGAATCATTGACTAGAGTCATTCCCAAATATATTAGCCTTCAACAAAATTGTAGAAAATTATAGAACGTCTCCATGACAACTTATTCCAAAATAAAAATTTCAAAGAATTCAACTATTTTTTATTTGAATGTATATTCTAATGCATAGTCCTCCATCCACTACAATACATGTACTAAAATAAAGGTGGATGATCTCATTTCATTCTTCAAGTCAAACATCATTTGTCATTCTTTGAAAGTATCCTTGTCAAATGATCTTAATACTTCACTTAATACTTCATGCACCCAACTGAACTTTACAACATCATTTCCTCCCTACTCAAAACAAACCTTTTCACTATGTAGCTCATTCATTATTTCCCAACCAAGGACAAAAGTACTCATGTGATTTCCCATAGGACAACACTTTGACAAAGTGTAATCTCATTCTTTAATCCAAAATTCCTTTATCCCAACAAAGTAATTTCTCTTTGAAAACATAACCATGAAACTCAAGTCTAGTCTCTTTCTTTAATCCAAAGTTTGATTATCCTAACAAAATATCTTCCTCGTGAAACTCGACTTCGATTTTTTATACAAAATATCCTCATCTTAACAAACTCCATTATAATGTCTATTCCAATACATAGCCCTTTATCCCACTCTTGCTGACCTATACAGTCAAATTTTGTTCTATAACAAATTCTTTGAATATCTCCCATTCTAATGCTCCAAATTTGGGTTCAAAATCACTCAATTCCACCTTCTGCGTTATCCAAAAACTTGTAGAACTCAAAATTAAATACCAATGTGGATGGAATATCAACTAATTTTGTGTCCAAGAAAATCTTTAACCACAACCACCATATGGAAGTGATTCTCTACTGCCTTAGCTTTCCATAAATTATAGAAAATTGCAAAATATCATAATACCCATTATCCTCACGACTCAAAACAAACTTATTTAGTACATAGCTCAATCATTATCTCTACCTAAAGAACAAAAATTCTTATCCACTTCTCTAAAGAACTCTTTTAAAGAAAGATTGAAGTCTAGTCTCATACGTTCATCCAAAATTCTCTTATCTCGACAAACTAATCTCTCTTGAAATACATGACTCTGAAACTCAAGTGTTGGTCTCTTTTCTTTGATCCAATATTCGATTATCATAACAAAGAATTCTTCTACCCCATGAAACTCAAGTTATTTCTTTGATTCAAAGTTACTGTCCTCATCTTAAATTCAAAATTCATAAAACTCACTTATTGATTCCGAATAGCTATAAACGACGTAACAAGTGAAATACTTTCAGTTTTAATCACAGACTGAAGATTCCAAAATTACTTTCTCTCAAGTTAAAATGCCAACAACCCCACACGGGAGGGGAAAAAAGGAACGATTTGCCAGAATGTATAGTGAAAAGACACTAATATAGACGTATAGTTCCATAAATAATCACATCCTACGAAACTACAAGAAGCAAAGCAACTCACTTCAACCATCTGCCGTCAACGACTGCAATCGCATTTCTATCAACCTTGAAGTGAACTCCCCATCACTAACCTTCAGCATTTTCGACAAAGAAAGCGACAATCCATGCTCAACCAACAAACGATGACGCGGCTTAATCTTTTTCTCCAAACGAAACGAAAAATATTGCAGAAACCTTTTCAATTCCAACAAATCACCTTTCATGTCTACTAAAAAAATAATCCACTTTAGGAACCAAATTGTTTTGAATGCTATAAGTCAACAACCCCGGAGACCTTAACACCGTATTAACCACCTCTTTGTGCGACAAGCCCAAGCTCTCAAGGTACTGAATCTTAGGCAAAAGCGTGTGTTCGACACTTGAAACCAGTAGCATTGTCGTCTGGCAGGTGATGGCATTCAACCCAACGAAACCTAGGTCGCGCAAGAACTTCAACGCAGGTCGCAATTGAAGGTCCAGGTCGGAGACGAGAATTCTAGGGCACCGAATTATGGATTTCCGAATGTCGGGAAATGGAATTTGAACCTCGTTGAGAAGGAAATCGAAGATGGGGTAAAGGTCATAGTCCGGGTGTGAAGTGAGAAGTTGAGGGTACATGTCGAGGACGCGGCCGACTGCAGAGAGCTCGAGTCCCATGGAGGAGAGACAGACCTCGACGGACTTGAGGGCGGAGAGAGTGGCGGAGCGAGAAATCTGGATTCTCCCGGAAGGCTTTACGGAAATCGACATGAAGGTGATTCTCGAGGTAGAGTATTTTCTGCCGGAAAAGAAGGCCGGAGTCTGAATGGTAGGAAAATTAGGAATTGAGGGAAACGGTGAACCGAGGTTTTCTGAAATTAGGGTTCCTCAGAAGCTTGAGAGATGGGGCTGAAAGCCGAGGAAATAGGAAGGGGATGGATTAATGAGAAAACTAAGTTGATTATTAAAAGAAATTAGACAATCGAATACCTGTAATCAGAGGCGGAAGTCAGATGCGCTTGAAGTGGTCAGAGCTCTGAACGGCGAAGTTGAGGACCTTTCGGACTTGAAGTCTTTCACGGAAGAGATTCGCGCCATAGCTGATCGTTCTTTCTCCGCGAAATTTGTCCATTGTAGCCGGTTTTTGAACACAGAGGCACACTGCTGCATCTCTCCACCGTTCCCCTCTCTCCTCTTCTCCGTCTCCTTCATCTTCTTCTTCTGACTCTAGCGCTTTGTTTTCGCGGGAAGGGGAGCATATATTTTGGGCCCCTAATTTCATTTACCCTCTCATTAATTAGGGAAGGTGTAACGGTTGTTTGGCTTAGTTATTGAATTTCCTTTTATTTCAAAAAAAAAATAATAATTAGACGAAACATGTAAGTTTTGAAACAAATCTATAATCTATCTATAATCTATAATCTATATCTATCCATCTATAATCTATAATCTATCTATAATATATATAAAAGTACGAATATGGAAGAAACTTTTTTTTGGACGATATTAACCTCACGTTTATTAAAAAAATTACATTAAGATAAAGTCTCCCACACACACGTTTATTATTTCTATTTGAAAGATTACTAAATGTTAATGGTTTTTTTTTCATTTATTATCATTCTTTTTAATTATTTTATTATTTGTTAGCATTTAATTAAGATACAAAATCCTATGAACATTCATTGCTATAGCCCTTATTAAATTGTGTTTAATTTAAAAAAAAAAAAAACTATTAAATACATCTCACTCCCACGTAAACTATATTCTATTAATTATCATTTAATTAACATATATGTATTTGAGATAAGAGTTAGAATATCGAAAGTTTTGTTGTAAAAAAAAACAAAAAAGAATATGAAAAGTTGTGTACCTTTATTTTTATAAATTAATTCTGAAAACTTATGAGTTTAACTTTAATTCTATTTAATGATGAAATTGAAGAGTTTTGTAACTATTTATGTTCTATGGCTATATAAAGAGAACACTCTTCAACATTTTCCCACAAACATTTGAGTTTCTCTTCTTCTTTGGTTTTCTTTATTTCTTATTGTGTGTTTTGAAGGTTTGCTTTTCTTCATTTGTTCATTGTCTTGCTATATTGATTTTCCTCTTTTTTTTTTTTTTTTCAATTCCTTAATCTAACATTCATCTTTAGTTTGTGTTTTGATGCAATGTTTTATGTTTTGCAATTTAAAAGAAAACTTAAAGTTATGCAAATAAGAGAGTGTTAGCCAACAAGAGCATAGTTCGCACGTGTTGTAAAAATTACAACTTCCGAAATTTGTGTCTTGTTAAATGGTAGCCAAATTGTACTACATGAAATCAAATGGAAATGAAAATTAAATAGTTTATTTTTCTTTCTTTCTATGAAATAACATGAAGTAGAATAGTTAAATAGTTTATTTTTATTAAATTTAGTTTTAAAAAGAATGAGCCACGTGCAAGGCACGTGAGAAAAGACTAGCTAGAAAAATAGAGCAGATATTTTGTCTTGGGTAGCATGTGTTCAAGAGGCACATTACAGTCGGAATGCGTCTCCCCTAAAATACGCAATCATTCAAAATTAACGGTACCAAACGAATTTGAAATTTTGACGGAAATAAATTATATTATATAAAATAAACTTAAAGCAGGTGAATCTTCTTCCAGCTGGACGATCACGCCTTATTTTGGTATCCCTACGTCTTCTTTTCGATCCTTGCCATGCGAAAATTTAGATATTTTATTTTTGTTTTTTCTTTTAAAGTAAAAATACTTTTTTAAATTATTATTATATTGTAGTAAACTTTTTTCTATTCTACAAATTTTGAATGTTAAATGAGTATTATTAATTTAAACATTTTATTGGTAAAATAAAAATTACAATTATAATAAAAAACTTTATTTAATATCTCGGGATATATTATAATTAAAGTTTTTTTTTTACAATATATAATTAAAGTTTTTTAGTAGTTCTTTTTACAAATAAAATGTTTAAATTAATAAACTTTTTAAATATCAAAGTTGTTAAAAACAATAATAAGAAAATAGGGATATTATCTTTACATTTAAAAAAAAAAAAAAAAAAAAAAAAAAAAAAAAAAAAAACTTAAAATATCATTTTGGTCTCTTTACTTTGGATTTTGTTTCATTTTAGTCCTTATACTATTAAATGTCTAATTTTAGTCCATATATTTCAATAAATCTTAAAATTAGTCTCTATAGTGAGATTACTATTAATTTTTTAAAAATAAAAATTAGTCTCTATTAGCCTTATCCTATAAATTTTAGAAAAAAATTCACATTGTGTATTTTCTTGTATAGAATTTTTTATAATTATTTTACTATTTTCGATAAAAAAAATTAGCTTTAAACTTAGGACAGTGATGAATTTTAGGCTTTACTAAAAGTACAAAGACTAAAATATAACAAAGCCCTAAGTGTTTGGACAAAAATGTAATTTTAACTAAAAAAAAAAAGAAAAATGATATTTTAACTTAATATATTAATCAATGTTTTTCCATAATCATGATTTTTATTTTACAAATAAAGTGTTTCAATGTTTAAATTAATAATAATCTTTTAAAATTTAAAGTTTTCAAGAATGTGAAAAAAGCTTATGAATCAATAATACAACAATGATAAAATTCTATTAACTTTATTAAAGTAAATAAATTAGAAAAAAAAAACACAAGAAATGAAACAAATAAATAAATTACAAGAAAAAAAAACTGTACCATGAATCTATAATATAATAATAAAAAATTTATATTATCTTTATTTAAATAAATAAATTTGAAATAAAACAAAAAAAAAACAAAAATAAATAAATAAATAACAAGAAATTAAAAAAAATAACTGTATTATGAATCTATAATATAATAATAATAAAATTATATTATCTTTATTTAAATAAATAAATTAGGAAAAAATAAATAACAAGATAAATTTTTCTATGAATCTACAATATAATAATAAAAAAAATATAGTATCTTTATTTAAATATAAAAATTAGAAATAAAATAAATAAAACAAACAAATAAATAAATAACACGAAATTAAAAAAAAAAAATTGTATTATGAAATATGAATCTATAATATAATAAAATTATATTATCAAATAGATCCGTAATACAAGGATCAAACTCATGATCCTTGAATTTATAAGGGAACGTGCAATAACCAACTAACTAGAAGGATTTATGTTTAATAATTCATACTTTCTTTTATATACTATATCTTATTTCCGTCAAAATTTTAAACCAACCGTCTAGATCGGTTCATTTTGAATGGTTATGTATTTTGGAGTGACGTATGCCAGCCGTAATGCGCCTCTTGCACATACGCGACCTAATAAAGACAAAATATCTGCTCTATTTTTCTAATTTGTTTCAAAACTTACATGTTTTGTCTAATTTCTTTTAATAATCAACTTAGTTTTCTCATTAATCCGAAAGGGATCCATGGAGGAGGAGCTTGGATTTTGCTTATCATTTCAGAGGCCGAAGCTTTTTCCATACCTCACAGTCAGCTTTAAAATACAAAATATCCTCAACTTTAAGAACAACAATGGGGAGTTTCTCTTGCCACTCCTTATTCGTCTTAGTAGCAGGGCAATGAACTTCACTCACAACCCTAAACAAGCAAACCCCAAAATCAAACATTCCAAACCCAAAAACAAGAAAAGGGTTTAAGCAAAAGGGGAAGAAAAATGACCTGAAAATCTCTTGAATGAAAATCTAGAAGCATAAGAGAAAATCTCTAATGAAAATCTCTTTAAAAAAAAAAAAAAAAAAAAGATAAAATATAGAAGCCAAACAAGTTTATATGGATGTCGCTTGTTGAATGTAGGTGGCAACATTAGAGTTACCGACAAATAGAAGACATTGCTCAAACTGGAAGCCATTGCCTTTTTTCTTTAAACATTAAAAACCTCATCATATGACCAAAGTTTTAGAATTTCAATGGTACATAGCTCAAGCAAAAGTAGCTCCATCATTAGTTATTTTATTTCAATCAGCTTTTCCTTTTAGTAGAGAGCACAATCAAAACTACCATGTTTTATCTCCAATCTTCATCCATCATTAGCTTTTCATGTTCACTAGTCCATAGAACAAAGAAAACTAATATATTCTATCTTCAAACTTCATCCACATCCACCATTAATAATTTCAACCAGCTTTCCTATTCACTGGTACATAGCACAAGCAAAACTAGCTCCATCACTAGTTATTTCAATCAGCTTTTCTTTTTTACTTTTCCTATTCACTTTTTCTCCACTAGTAGAGAGCACAATCAAAACTAGCATGTTCTATCTTCAATCTCCAGCCACTATTAGTAATTTCAATCAGCCGTTCTTTTACACTTTTCCTATTCACTAGTAAACAGCACAAACAAAACTAGCATGTTCTATCTTCAATCTCCATCCATCATTAGGAAATTCAATCAGCTTTCTTTATTCACCAGTACACAATGCAATATAACAAAACTAGCAGTTTTATAAAAAAAAAAAAAAAAAAAAAAAACAAAAAACAAAACTAGCAGTTCCTTTCTTATTAGCAAGATTGGTTTGCAATCTCACAAGGTCCTGCTTGCAGGCTTGCAGCTAACCTTCATGCGCATAATATTCCTATAACTCACGCAAAAGTTTGCAGACTCAATCGACCAAAACAGGTTAAACAGACCTTTCAACAGATTCAAATTCCAGTTTGGAGTTTTTGCAACTCTCTCGTATTACTAATAACACTAGGATGATTTTTCTATGTAATTTTATGAAACTAATCAAACCCAAATTTCTAAGTAATTTTATTGCTACATTACAAAGTTAATGTTTTGGTCAAAGCTTCTTCCCAATAAAGTTAAGTTGTTTGTGGTTTGGTCCCTTAGTTTCTCCAAGGTTGTCTCCACCTGTTTAAGTTGTTTCCCAATAAGGTTAAGTTGTTTGTGGATTTGGTCAAAGCATGTTCCACTCACTGGCAAATTACCAAAAAACATGTCCCCTAATCATCTAAGCAAGAAAGCCAAATGCCCCATGATAGCAACACTTACATTATACTCATCAGAAGGCAATGACTAGTGTAGAACAAATGCACAGTGCTTAGTTAATTCAATTCCAAGACAAAAGAAAACATTAAACGAAAGAAGCAGTGGCCTAGTTTGCAAACAAGAGAAAATGAATGGTCATCTGCGGTTTGTAAATTGTTTTTTGGTAGAATAACAAAGAAATGTGGCCATGACCCACATCAATACTGGCCGAAAGGGGCAAGTAGAAAAGTAAATGGAGGAAGAACAACAAAAATGAAGGCCAAATTGAAGAGAAAATCAAATGGGTTTCTGATGTAAAAAAAAAAAAAAAAAAAAAAAACATTTCAATAACTCCAGTCATAAAACAGACATTTCCATCTAAAAAAAACACATAAAGGGAGAGTAAGTACACAGTTGCCTTCAGAAAAACACTAGAATTTCAGAACAATTTTTATTCATCGACACATATTACAAGATCACATACAAACTCAGTAAAGAAAGCAGTGAAGAAAGACCAAGAAAGTTACCCAAATCCAAATTCAATCCATTTTAGAATTTTCAGAACAATTCGAAAGCTGTGAAGAAAGACCAAGAAGACTAAGTAAAGAAAGTTACCCAAATCCGACAAATAGATGGAAGAGATCGGCGCCAAGACGGCTGAAACCCAGAAAGATAACTACGACGGTGAAGTTGAAGGGGAGAAAGAGAGGCCCAGATGAAGAAGGAGAAGAATACAATTTAACGGAAGTGGTGGTTCAAAGAGCGACAAGAATCTCCGTGTTGGTGTGGCTCTGTGCGGACGAGCCGCATATCTCGGCCATATCGACGCGCTTCGTGAACTAGGCCACTGCCTTCAAGACAGTTACGACGTCGCTGAAAACACATCCGAGGGACGTCGTCTCCTAATCGAAGCCAACGCACGTGAGCTCGAGTCCATAACAAACTCCTCCCTCCGCCGTTTCAACTGCTCGGGCGACCGCCTGTCTCCAACAGATTCCGCCGGATCGCTCCTAAGTGACTACGGCTGCAACATTCCGGTGCTGGAGGCTCATCCGGCAAACCAATTTCTACGAGAATGGTTCGCATCGGGCCGTGGATTTATCGCTGAAGGACTGAGGCTCTGCTCGAACAGTGGCTGTGGAAGGCCAGAGACTCGGCTCCATGAATTCCGACGGTGCTCGGTCTGTGTAACGTGTAGCGTACGAAACTTGCTTGACATTTTTTTTCTTTGACATTATTTAAATGGGAAGGAATGAGGCCGGTAGCGTTAAAACTAGGCTAAATTATAAAAAATGTTCCTCAGGTTTGTTTAAAAAATGCCCCTAAACTTTAAAATGTTTCAAAAATACTCCTGAACTTTGAATAATGTTTCAAAAATACCCTTGTTGTTAAGTTTGGATGGAAACCGTTAAAGTTTGAGTTTCAAAAATACCTTTGAACTTTCAAAAAAATTTCAAAAATACTCTTATTGAAAAATGATTCTTCTTTTTTCCTCCTCTCTCACCGTAAATTCTTTCTCCATGAAAATTAATGCAAAACTTTGTTTATAAAGGTTGTGTGCAACTCAATACCAAATAAAAAAATACTTTGAAATCAAGTTTTCTCTCTTAAAAAGTGTAAAGAAGATAAGTGTGAGAAAACAACATATATATGTATATATATTATTTCATTTTTTGCTCTCTCTTTGTTTGTGTATCTTAATGATAAGAAGAAGAAATGTTTATAAGACTGTGAATTTGGTCCAATTTATAAGATTAATCAATCAAAAGTTTTATATATGATTTTGTTCTTATTGATATTTAAGAATTGTTAGAATCCTTATACAACAATAGTTTCATTTATTTTCCGTAATAGGAATATAGAGAAAGCTAGGAAATAATATTGAAAAAACTACCAACACATGTAGAATTTCAAGAACAAGACAAAAGTCATATTGAAGATTCGATACGAAAATCTAGCCAAGTGCTTTGGATATGTTGAAAGAGAAAGAAAGCTCCTAGATTATGAATACATGACAAAGAAGTAAAGTTTCTCATTAATTTTTGGAAAAGAGTTAATTTACGGTGGGAGAAGGAAAAAAAAGCATTTTTTAATAAGGGTATTTTTGAAATTTTTTTGAAAGTTCAAGGGTATTTTTGAAACTCAAACTTTAACGGTTTCCATCCAAAATTAACGACAAGGGTATTTTTGAAACATTTTTCAAAGTTTAGGGGTATTTTTGAAACTTTTTAAAGTTCAGGGGCATTTTTGAAACAAACCCCATAGTTCAGGGGTATTTTTATAATTTAGCCTTTTTCGTAATAGGAATATAGAGAAAGCAAGGAAATAATATTGAAAAAACTACCAACACATGTAGAATTTCAAGAACAAAACAAAAGTCATATTGAAGATTCGATACGAAAATCTAGCCAAGTGCTTTGGATATGTTGAAAGAGAAAAAAACTCCTAGATTATGAATACATGACAAAGAAGTAAAGTTTCTCATTAATTTTTGGAAGAAGAGTTAATTTATGGTGGGAGAAGGAAAAAAAAAAAGCATTTTTTAATAAGGGTATTTTTTAAATTTTTTTGAAAGTTCAAGGGTATTTTTGAAACATTTTTCAAACTTTAGGGGTATTTTTGAAACTTTTTAAAGTTCAGAGGCATTTTTGAAACAAACCCCATAGTTCAGAGGTATTTTTATAATTTAGCCTTAAAACTAAGTCCCCAGCCCTATCCTCGTTGTGCTTGGCCTAATTTTGGTTTGCAAGTAAATTAACGGCATTATAAAATTAGGGTTAAAAATCATATTTTTTGTGAACTTTTATGAAGGTTGCAATAACTTGATTTGTAAAGACTTATTCTATTACTTTCAATTTTGTAATAATTTACTTCACCAACCTTTATAGAAACAATTTAGTCATCGTTTTAGTAATTTAAAGATTCTAAAACCAATTTTTTTATTTTTTTTTTAAGAATACTAAAACCAATTTTAAAAGCAAACATTAATCATTTAAAAGATATTTTTAATTAAAATAAAACCACTTTTATACACGTAGAATAGAACCAAATATTAAAATGATTTAAAATAAAATTTGTTTACCAGACTAATTAGTTATAATTAAATTATTTAACTTACAACACTTATTGAAAAATAAATCACAAACATTCGCTTATTTATAGAAAATAACGTGTGAAAATCACGGTTAAAAGTGTAGAACCAAAAATTAAAATAATTAAATGAAAATCGATTTTAATAAATCAATTATAAACAAACCAATTATGCTAAGCCAAAGCGAGCTTAGCTCAACGGTAATTGGCATGTACCCTCAACCATGAGGTCAGAGGTTTGAATCCCCCACCCCCGAATGTTGATGTACTCAAAAAAAAAAAAAAAAAAACCAATTATGCTAAAATTACTTATTTTAAAATCATTTCCAAACATGATCGTAGACTTCCCAGCTCTATTATCCTAAGACAATTTACCAAAACTACCAACACAAAACTAAAACCACCTCCAAATTAAACTATACAAATCACACTACAACAAATTATATATGACATAGCTTTTAATAAGAGCATTTTTACAAAATGCTATTAACAATTCTAAAATTTTAGCAGGCAAATATGCAGGTTTTTTATTTATCGTGAAAAAAAATGTGTACAAATGATCTATTAAAAGAGGCTAAAATAAAAAATGTCATACCTTTTCAATTTAAGGTTACATCAGCATCTTGGTAAAATTACCATCTTACTCTCTACTCCAATCTCGCTTTCTCTCGCTACTCCAATAAAAGGGAAAGAAATACCATGGTTTCATTTGTGAGCTCCACAGGAAACAATAGCTGAATTGAACATTGGGCTTCAACCATGAGACTATATAACACTTCTCTACAATGCAAGAACATTTAAGGTGTTTAAAAGAAACTAAAACTCCAAAAGAAAGTAATAAATGTATGAACCAAAAAAATATGCAAATTCATACTTGATCACTTCTATGTAACACCTTAACTAACAACATATGGGCAAAAGAAAAAAAGAAAAAAGAAAGCCATTGGATGTGAAAGGAAGAGTGAAACATAATTCTGTTCATTCTTTAAAATTTCTTTTCACTACTACCAATTGATTAATAATAGGGAAAAATACACTTTTAGTCCCTGAGGTTTGAGTTAGGTTTCATGTTGGTCCCTCCATCCATTTTAGTATTTAACGGATGGCTGACGTGGCATTGATTTTTTAATTAAAAAATTATTTTTTTAAAAATATAAATATATTAAAATAATAATAATAATATTTATTTTATATATATTTTAATTCTTACTCCCTCTCTTTCTTCTCCTTCCCATCAAACCGCCAGCAGCTTCTTCTTCTTCAAACCGCCGGCGGCCGGCAACCACCGCTCGCCGGCAGCAGGCCGCCAGCGACGATTTTTTTTTCTTATCTTTTTCCTCTTCTCTTCTTCTTCCCCCACGTTTCTTTTCTTCGTTTTTTTTTAAACACAAAAAAAAGGAATGGGGAGTTCTTCGTTCACCAGATCTGAATCAGAGGAGGAGACCAACATATCTAACTAAAAATCAACAAGTCGAAACTCTTTGGAACATGAAGTCGCCGCCACCTGAAACCCTATTTTTCCAGTCAGATATGGAATGCCCAGTCACCGCCCAAACCCGTTTTTCCAATCATATCTGGAACGCGAAGATGTCGCCCGAAACCCTTTTTTTTCAGTAGAGTCCAGGAGGAAGCCGAAACCTCGTCCGACGAACGATCCACGATCGTAAATCACCGATTCTTGATTTTCGACTAGAATGAGGTGCAAAAATCCAGCGGTGAGTCGAAGAGAAGCTGATAGTGTTCAGGTTCCATGGAAAAAATCCAGTCGATTTCAAGGCTAGAGGGAACGAACATAGCTGCGACAGAAGGGGAATCGATGGGTTGGATGCGGGAATCGGGCACGACGAATCGGAGAGAAGAACGAGAGTGAGATGGATTGCGAAAAGAGTAGTCGTGGAATCGAAGGGGTCGGTCTGAAAATATTCCTAGAGAAAGAGAGGTAGATGGCGAAGGGACGACGGTAGTGGCGAAGGAAAGAGAGGGAGATGGCAAGGGCGGTAGTTGCCACGCAGGGGAGAGAAAGAGGAAGGGAGATAGATCTAAACTGAGAGAGAAGAAATGCAGAAAAATGAAAACTGAAAAGAAAGAAAATAAGAAAAGAAAAGAGGAATAAGAAAGAATGAAAGAAAAAGATTAAAAAAAATGAAACATAGTCGCCGACGGTTTGAAGAAGAAGAAGGTTGCCGACGGTTGGAAGAGAAGAAGAAGAAGAAAAAGAAGAAGAAGAAAGGGAGGGAGAACGAATTAAAAAAATATATAAAATAATAATATATTTATATTTTAAAAAATAAAAAATGATTTTTTAATTAAAAAATCAATGCCACATCAGCCATCCGTTAAATACTAACGGAAAAATGGATGGAGGGACCAAAATGAAACTAAAACCAAACCTTAGGGACTAAATTGTTGAATTTGAAAACTCAGGGACCAAAATGAAACCTAACTCAAACCTCAGGGACTAAAAGTGTATTTTTCCCTTAATAATATGACACATTTGGTAAACATGCTTTGTGTCTATAATCAATGAATTTGAATACAAGGTCTAGTGCACTATACCGAAACTATCCTTGTAGGAAAAGTGAATGGCAAGCCCTTCAGGTCATCGCGATTGAAGTTCATAATAGGTTTAGGAGTCTTTGGTATTCCACCTTGCTTAAGGAAATCAAAACCTTACTTATCACGAAAAGCAAATGTTGTTGTGCGTAAGCAGACTAAATGCACACGTACCAAATACTGCTGTATTAAATGAAGTGTTATGGAATGATTAATATTCCCAACAATTACAACAGTAAAATTGGATGGACCTTTGAAACAGTCGTTGAAATATTCACAGGCCTTTTGTGGATCAACTTTTTGAAGGTCACTTAACCTAATAGGCTGGAGAGTAAGAAATAAAAATGAAAATAAGTTAATATGATAGAAAAAAACCAATAGAACTTTAAAAGCATGGTAACGAGCATACCCTAAAAAAGTAGGAGTTTCCATTAATTAAGCTCCTTCACACGATTTGCAAATGCAGTGTAAGGATCCCTCTCCTGGGCATGAACAACTTCTTCTGCCATTTGCATAACAATTTTGACATCCTCCTCTCCTGGTGTCACATTTGTTGTGAATAATTGATAAACAAGCTGCAGATAAACAAAATGTACTCAAGACATGTAAAACAAAATGTCAAGAAATGGTCAAAAGTAAAAAAAAATCTTTAGAATCAATGCTTCTGAAAGTACATTAATGTTAAATTAGAATCATGAAATATGTTGCTTGAACATTGACTGGATTCATACATGGTTCAAAATTCAATGTTATAGATTAAAAGTTTGTAGACTCGTCTTGCATGATTGATTGATTCATGATAAGATTGATATTATTACGTTGTTTACTAGTCTATTTTCATTTTAATTCTTGAATTTTGAAGTATATTTCAAAATGACTCTCAAAGATTTTTGTTGTTAAATTCGTGGATGGAAATTGATGTGTTTGCTTATGTGTTGTTTATGGGAACATAACTCAAGATAGTTACAAAAAATTGGAAGAATTTGAAAGTTATTTGGAAAACAAATCATAAATGAAAAATTACGAGCCCGTTTGATAACGTTCTAGTTTCCTGTTTCTCGTTTCTCGTTTCTTGTTTCTTGTTTTTTAAGAACTAGAAACAGAAACATGTTTGATAAATATTTCTGTTTCTTATTTCTTTGAAAAAAGAAACAGAAACACAAATGTTTTGATAACCGGTTTTTGTTTATTGTTTTTTTAGTTAAAATAAAATTTAGTACATATAATATAAAAATATATTAGTTTTCAACGATTTTTTATTTTATTTCTCCTTCTACCTCATCACTACCACAATTGTTACCGATCACCCACCGTCGTTGATCATCGACCATCGCTACCGACCTCCGACCACTGAGCGAATGCTGACAGTCAGCGGCAAATGTTGGAAAAGTCAGCGGCGGGTATCAGCGGTCGTCGAAAATAAGAAAAAAAAGGAAAAAGTTTCGGTCAACGACGATAGTGGCGGCCGGTAGTCGGAGGTCGACAGTGGCATTTGGTAGTCAGAGGTCGATTGTAGCAGCTGGTCGATGAAGGTCGGTGGCACTCAGTCGGCGAAGGCCGATCAGCGGAGGTCGACGACGACCGGTAGTCAGAGGTCGACGGAGATCGGTGGTGCCCAGTAGTCAGAGGTTGACGGTAGCGGCTAGTAGACGGCGCCCGGTAGTCGGAGGTTGACAGTAGTCCGAGATCGACGATGGCAGTCGGTCGACGAAGGCCGGTAGTCAGAGGTCGACAGTGGCGACTTGTAGTCGAAGGTCGACGATGGCGATCGATAGAACATATGCCGATCAACGGAGGTCGGCGGGGCCCGGTAGTCAGAGGTCGATGGTGGCGGTCGTTCGGTGGAGGTCAGCGGCTGCCGGTAGTCAAAGGTCGACGGTAGTAGCTGGTCGGCGGCGCCCGGTAGTCTGAGGTTGACGGTAGCGGTCAATCGGTGGAGGCTTGTCAGCAGGGGTCGACGGCGTCCGGTAGTTAGATGTCGACTATGGTGGTTGGTGGACGGCGCCAGGTAGTCGGAGGTCGACGGTAGCGATCGGTCAACGAGGATCGACGGAGGCCGGTTATCATTGGTCAATGGTGGTGGTCGGTTGGCGGTATTAGTGTTAGCAGGTAGTCGGAGGTCGACGATTGCGGTCAGTCGGCGGTGGTTGGTCGACGATAATAAGAGGTCGGCAGGGCTTGGTAGTTAGTAGTCGACGGTGGCAGTCGTTCGGCGGCTGCTGGTAGTCATAGGTCGACGGTAGCGGTAAGTCGGCGGAGACTGGTCAGCAGGGGTCCACGGCACCTGGTAGTTGGAGGTCGACGATAGTGGTTAGTCGACGACACCGATAGTCGGAGCTCAACGGTAGCAGTCGACCACGACTTGTTATTAGAGGTCGACGGACGTCGGCGACGACCGGTAGTCAGAGAAGGACGGTGGCGGTCGATCTACGGAGGCTGATCAGTGGAGGTTGATAGCGGCCGGTTGTCGGAGGTCGACAGTAGCGATCGACCGCGATCGATAGTTGGAGGTCGGCTACGACCGGTAGTCGGAAGTGCACGGTAACAGTCGGTCGGCAGAAGTCGACGGTTGCGGTCGGTCGTGGCCGGTAGTCAGAGGTTGACGATGGCGGTCGGTCGACGGAGGTCGGCGATGACCAGTAGTTGGAGGTGGACGATGGCTGTCGGTCGATGGAGGTCGACGACAACCAGTAGTCGAAGGTCGACAGTGGTGGTCGGTCAACGAAAGTCGACAGCGGCCGGTAGTTGGAGGTCGACAATGGTGGCTGGTAGACGGAGGTCGGCGACGACAAGTAGTCGGAGGTGGATGTGGGCGGTCGACGGTTGTGGTTGGCCGCGACAGGTAGTCGGAGGTGGACGGTGGCGGTCGGTCGTCGGAGGTGGACGGTAGCGATCGATATTCAGAGGTCGACGATGATGGCCTGTCGGCCGAGGCCGGTAGTCGAAGGTTGGTGGTAGCGGTCGGCCGCTACCGGTAGTCGGAGGTCGACGACGACCGGTAGTAGGAGGTGGATTGTGGCGCTCGGTCGGTGGAGGTCGACGACGGTCAATAGTCGGAGGTCAACGGTAGTGGTCGGTCGGTGGAGGTCGACAGAGCCAGTATTCGAAGGTCGACAGAAGTCGACAACGGCCGGTAGTCCGAGGTCGAGTGTGACGGTCGATCGAGTTAAGTCAGCGACGACCAGTAGTCGAAGGTTGACGGAAGCGGTCAGTCGGCGACAGTTGATAGTCAGAAGTTGACAGTGGCGGTTGGTCGGTGGGGATCGATAGTCGGATGTCAACGATGGTGGCGGGTAGTCTGAGATCATGGAGGTGATAATAAAAGGAAAAAATGAAAGAAATAACATAAATAATAAAAAAAATGAAAGATAAAGAAATAATGAAAAAAGGAAAGAGAACAAAATAACGAAAAAATAATTAAAAAAAAGATGAGGAAGTGGTTAAAAAAATAGAGGAAGATAAGAGAGTAATGTAGGAATGGGAGGGAGAGATTGATACATAAACATAATTTGAGAAACAACATTTTGTAGTTTCTCAAATTTGGCCTCTTTTTTAGAAACATTTATAGAAATTTAGAAACAAGAAACAGGGATGAGTTATCAAACAAGTCTGTTTCTTTAAAAAGGAGAAACGGGAACAAGAAACAGGAAACGTGAACATTATCAAACGAGCCCTTGGATGTTCGTTTTTCGTTCGTTGTTCTTTTTCTTTCCCTTTTCTTTATTTCTTAACGTTCTCGTAGTAATTTTTTTTTGGTGTAATTCTTTTCTTTTTTTAAACAAGTGGGGACGAAGATTCCAACCACGAACCTCATAGTTATTATTAAGTTTTATGTCAGTCGTGTTCATGTTAGTTATACAATATAAGTTTAAAAAAACAAAAAAAAAAACATGCAATATAAGTTAATCATGTAGTAAATCTGTACTAATGACCAAGACGTTGTATGAAAATTTTAAAGAGGGGTTTTGATTGGCTAAAAAATATGTATCATATAAATCATCTCAAAACTCACCCCGTTTTAAGCGATCATATTTAAAACAAAACAATATCTTTATTTTTGTTTTTATTTTTTAAAATTAAACAATATTTTTATTTTTATAATTTAAAAATTGCACGTATATTAAAATAAGGGAAAAATACACTTTTAGTCCATGAGGTTTGGGTTAGGTTTCATTTTGGTACCTGAGTTTTCAAACTCGACAATTTAGTCCCTGAGGTTTGATTTAGTTTCATTTTGGTCCCTCCATTTTTCTGTTAAAAAGTAACAGATCGCTGACGTGACAATATTTTTTGTTATTTAAAATAAATTATTTTTAAGTTTTTAAAAATAAAATATATTAAAATAATAAATATATTAATTTTTTAAAATTTTATCTGTTTATTTTCTCTCTCCACTTCCTCATTCTTTTTCTCTTCACACCTAACAACCAACCTTCTTCTTCTTCCTCTTCACACTTGTCGGCGGCACCACTCGTGTGTGGAGAATAATTAATGACACACTCCCAACGAATATGAACATCGTTAAAAAGGGCATTAATATTAATCCTATTTGCCTTTCGTGCAAGAAACACGAAGAAAGACGCCTTACACCTCTTCTGGAACTGTAAGATGACTAAAAAGATTTGGAAAAGTCATACTTCCCTAACAAAGGGTTTATTTGCTTTGGACAAGAATTCGTGGAAACCATAAACTTATTGGCAATGGCTAGCAAGACAATCTTGAAAGCGAGGAGTTATCTCTAGCTATTATTATCCTATGGAGCATTTGGACTCATATATAGGAACTCAGGCAAACATAAGGAAGTTAGCCTAGAAACAACCAAGATCATCAGATTGATCGAAATCAACTTTATCCAATAAGACAAAAGAGAACATTCTTACCAAAATTTTGTGGCCAATTCGCGCCCCCCTTCTTGGAGAGCCTCCTGAGTCATGCCGATTGGAATCCTCCGCCTGTAAACGGCTGGAAACTCAATGTGGATGCGTCAAATAATGAACCTAAACAATGTGGCGGCCGGGGTGGTTGGATCCTCCGTGACTCATCAGGATCTCCGATTTGCATGAGATATAAGAAGATTAAAAAAAACTGGTCAGTGAAAACACTCGAGATTAAAGCAATTCATGAAGGTCTTCGTAGCTTACATTCCTTGCGAGCGAACTATCCCGACTTGACATCGTCTTCCATCATAGTCGAGTCGGACGCAGCTGGTGTCGTCGATCTCTTCAACAAAGTAGACGAGGATTTCACGAAAAACTCGTTCTTGGCCGAGGAAATCAATCAGCTAATAGAATCCTTGGGAGATATTTCGTTTGATTTTTGCCCGAGATCAAGAAATGTCGCTGCCCACCGATTGACGCGCATAGCTTCCTCCGCCTCTCTGTTTTGTTTTCATCTGGTTTTGGTCTCTCTTCTAATTCAAAAGAAGACGATGGGTTTTGGATTGGGCCCCCAAATTGGGTAGTTGGGATGTTAGCTGATGTTATTGATCCTCTTTATGAGGTTCTTAAATGAACTAATCCTTTTATTAAAAAAAAAATCAATTTTAAAGTATTTTGTTTAGAAATTATTTAAAAGTTTTTAAATATGAATGAAACGTGTTTTTTTAGAAGTGAAAATAAGGGTGTGTTTGTTGGTAATATAAAAACAGAAGTCTGAAAACAAGGGATTCAATGAATATAGAGTTGTATTTCATGTTTTCAGATATGTGTTTGGTAGCCGATTCAGAAATTGGATCCGAATTTAAATAATGGCTAAAAATGTGTTTGATAATATATTTATAAATCATAAATTATTTGTAGTTATCAATTAAATACTAAGTTGAATGTAAAATACCATGAATGCTTACCAACTAATTATTGTATAAATGGTGGGCCTCTTTGTGGAAATAAGAGATACCACCAAAATGCAAGATGTTCATTTGGAAAGCATACCATGAATGCTTACCAACTAATTATTGCCTATGGAAACGAGGCTTCGATATTTCACATTTGTGTATTTTTTGCAGGTCAAAACAGGAAACAATAGACCACGTTTTATGTGGCTGCGAGCGATCTAAGAAGATATGTAAAGCAATGTTCCAAAGGGTGGATGCAAATATCCTATCGGGAAGTAATTTTGCTGAACGAATATCATGGTTGTCTCAAAATCTTGGGGATGAGGAGTTTGAGAAGGCATGCATCACGTTTTGGGCTATATGGAATGACAGGAATGGGTATAATAACAATATGCCTATTATGGATTGGGCTATAAGATGTGATTGGATTAATGCATATTGGCAAGAAACACGTTTGAAATTGCAAACCAAGGTGAGTTCAATTTTCAATCCAAATCGGCACACTGAGTCACATGTGCAAGGTCTCATGCTGTACACAGATGGTGCTTTAAACTCCGACACCGGATGTTTTGGCTATGGAGCGACTCTTTTGGACACCGACAGTACCATCAAGGGTGCTTTGGAGATGACAGAACAAAAGGCTCATTCACCACTGGCAGCAGAGGTGAATGCTATCATGCAGAGGCTCTGTCTCTTACAACGCATGAATATTTCGACGGCAACTGTTTGCTCGGATTCGCTTAATGCCATAAAAATGATCAGAGGCGACATTCAGATCACTTCAGAAGTGTACCATTGGATTCTTCAAATTAAAGGGATGATTACGCTGTTTGATAAATTAAATTTTATTCATGTGTCTCGACAGCGCAACAAGATAGCTGATTATTTAGTTAGAGATGCTTTGGTGAACCATCGTTCTATGCTTTGGCTAGAGGATATTCCCCAATGGATTATGTCGATAGCGAATCCTGCTACTTGTATGTGTAAATCTTTTTGTAACTGTTCGAAGTAATGGAATGATCCCAATTTCTCTAAAAAAAAAGTTGAATATAAAATATTATTAATTAATTTATAAACATGCTATGTGTTATAAATTTTGTATTATTATTATTTCACAATATCATATAATTATAATACATCACATTATACAAATTTTAATTTCACAAAAATAAATTGAGTTTATAACATGAAATACTATATTTATTAAAGTTTTTATCATTTTTAATTTTTTTTTTTAAATCAAATTTAAAATTTGAATACAATGAAAACATAAAAAAATTGTTTTTCAGAATTTGCACTATTTAGATCACAAAATCCGAAAACAGTTTAAAAAACACATATGCCAAAACGCATATTCACTGAATTCAGTTAATCTAAAAAGAATTCGGATTACATACAAAACAGGCCCTAAATTACCCATCATCATTATTGTTTTTTTTTTTTACATTTTTTTTTTGGAAAAGGTTTTTTTTTTGTTCATTATATTTGACTTCGATGACAAACCTAAATCTTCTTAAAAAAATCTTCTTAAAAAAAAAAAAATCTTCTTAAAAAAAAAAAAAAGAAGTAAAAAAAACCCCCTTTACGTATAAACAACCGCCTTTATCTCTTCTCTTCCCCAAAAAAAGAAAAAAAAAATCCGCCTTATTATTATTATTAAAATTAAAATAAAAAAGACACACCTTGAATAAAAAACACGGGGCTTGATCTTTCGCTTCAATTCGAATCAGGGTCCGTTCGTTACCCTGTGAAGGGCTTTTGGGCATCTGCTTCAAAACCCTAGTTTCTTTCAACTCTCCGGTTTCTGCAACTTAACACTTCTATCATGGCGCATTTGGGTGGTGGTGCCGAGGCTCACGCCCGCTTCAAGCAATATGAGTACCGAGCCAACTCCAGTTTGGTCCTCACTACCGACTCTCGTCCTCGCGACACGCATGAACCCACTGGCGAACCCGAGTCCCTCTGGGGAAAAATTGACCCTAAAAGCTTTGGTGATAGGGCTTACAGAGGGAGGCCCCCGGAATTGGATGAGAAACTTAAGAAATCCAAGAGGAAGAAGAAAGAGCTCGACCCCCATGCGGAGCCTCCCCCTAGTAGGCAAGGCAAGCGCCGTCGTCTTCAGGAAGAAAGTGTTCTTACTTCTACCGAAGAAGGTGTTTACATGCCCAAGACTAAGGAGACCAGGGCGGCTTACGAGGCGATGCTCAGTGTCATTCAACAACAATTGGGGGGGCAACCCTTGAGCATAGTAAGTGGCGCAGCGGATGAGATTTTGGCGGTTCTTAAGAATGACTCATTCAAGAACCCAGACAAGAAAAAAGAAATCGAGAAATTATTAAACCCTATTCCAAATCATGTATTCGATCAGTTGGTATCCATTGGGAGGCTTATTACTGATTATCAAGATGGGAGCGATGCTGCCGGGCCTGCATCAGCAAATGGGAATGATGTTATTGATGGCGATGTAGGTGTTGCTGTTGAATTTGAGGAGAACGAGGAGGAGGAGGAAGAGAGCGATCTCGATATGGTCCAGGAGGATGAAGAAGACGAGGATGATGTGGCAGAGCCTACTGGTTCTGGCGCTATGCAGATGGGCGGGGGAATTGATGACGATGACACGCAGGAAAATGACGGGGGTATGAACCTTAATGTTCAGGATATTGATGCTTACTGGCTCCAGAGGAAAATCTCTCAGGCTTACGAGCAACAAATTGATCCGCAGCAATGCCAGAAGCTTGCAGAAGAGGTACTGAAGATACTGGCTGAAGGTGACGACCGGGAAGTCGAGACCAAGTTGTTGGTGCACCTCCAGTTCGAAAAATTCAGCCTTGTAAAATTTCTTCTACGCAACCGGCTGAAGGTTGTATGGTGCACCCGTTTGGCTAGATCTGAAGACCAAGAAGAGAGAAAGAAAATTGAGGAGGAAATGATGCATCTGGGTCCAGATTTAGCTGCAATTCTCGAGCAACTGCATGCTACTAGAGCAACTGCAAAAGAGAGGCAAAAGAATTTAGAAAAGAGTATCAGAGAAGAGGCTCGTCGATTGAAGGATGAGAGCGGAGGGGATGCCGAAAGGGGAAGGAGGGAGCCCGTTGAGAGAGATATGGGCAACGGGTGGCTGACTGGACAGAGCCAATTGCTTGATCTTGACAGTATTGCATTTCAACAAGGTAGTCTTTTGATGGCAAACAATAAGTGCGTACTTCCTGATGGATCATACAGACATCTCAGCAAGGGTTACGAAGAGATTCATGTACCAGCACTGAAACCAAAGCCTTTTGATAGCGAAGAGAAATTTGTTAAAATTGCTTCCATGCCTGATTGGGCACAACCAGCTTTTAAGGGAATGACTCAGTTAAATAGGGTACAGAGTAAAGTCTACGAGACTGCCCTCTTTAAAGCGGACAATGTTCTCTTGTGTGCCCCTACTGGTGCCGGGAAAACTAACGTTGCAGTCCTCACTATACTACAGCAGATTGCTCTGCACACAAATCCGGATGGTTCGTACAACCATAATGAATATAAGATTGTATATGTTGCACCTATGAAAGCCCTTGTTGCTGAAGTTGTTGGCAATCTGTCTAATCGCTTGCAGGACTATGGTGTCAAGGTACGAGAACTTAGTGGAGATCAGACATTGACCCGTCAACAGATTGAGGAGACTCAAATTATTGTTACAACTCCTGAGAAGTGGGATATTATTACTAGAAAGTCCGGTGATCGTACATACACACAGCTTGTAAAGCTTTTGATTATTGATGAGATTCATCTTCTTCATGATAACAGAGGCCCTGTGCTTGAAAGCATTGTCGCCAGAACTGTGAGGCAGATCGAGACCACTAAGGAGCATATCCGCTTGGTGGGATTATCAGCCACACTCCCTAATTATGAAGATGTAGCATTATTCTTGCGAGTTGATCTGAAAAAAGGTCTGTTCCATTTTGACAATAGCTACAGACCCGTCCCTCTCTCTCAACAGTATATTGGAATAACGGTGAAGAAGCCATTGCAGCGGTTCCAGTTGATGAATGATCTCTGTTATGAAAAGGTAATGGCAGTTGCAGGAAAGCATCAGGTTCTTATCTTTGTCCATTCAAGGAAAGAAACTTCCAAAACAGCTCGTGCTATACGAGATTCTGCCCTTGCAAATGATACACTTGGCAAATTCTTGAAGGAGGACAGTGCTAGCCGTGAGATTCTTCACACTCATACTGATTTAGTAAAAAGTAATGATCTCAAAGATCTTCTACCCTATGGTTTCGCAATTCATCATGCTGGGATGACTAGGGTTGATCGCCAGCTTGTTGAGGATCTTTTTGCTGATGGTCATATTCAAGTTTTGGTTTCCACGGCTACTCTTGCTTGGGGTGTGAACCTGCCAGCTCATAGTGTTATTATCAAGGGAACCCAGATTTACAATCCAGAGAAAGGAGCATGGACTGAGTTAAGTCCTCTAGATGTTATGCAGATGCTGGGTCGTGCAGGAAGACCTCAATTTGATTCTTATGGGGAGGGAATAATCATCACAGGACATAGTGAATTACAATATTATCTTTCACTAATGAACCAGCAGCTACCAATTGAAAGTCAGTTTGTCTCCAAAATGGCTGATCAATTAAATGCAGAAATTGTTCTTGGGACTGTTCAAAATGCAAGTGAAGCGTGTAATTGGCTTGGATATACTTACTTGTATGTTCGTATGCTGAGGAATCCCACCCTCTATGGACTAGCACCTGATGCTCTTACAAGGGATATAACGTTGGAAGAGAGGAGAGCAGATTTGGTAAGTTCAACTATTTTAATTTTGTTGTCAAAACGTCCAATATTGGTTGTTTGCTGGATTGCTTGTTACTTTTTGTAGATATTTCATGTTTCTTTGGTCTTAATTTCCATATTTGTTTGAGATCTTAGATCTTAGATGCCAGATGGCCAACATTCAACACTTCAGAAAAATATATTAGCAAATATAGTAGATGATAAAATATTATTTCAGAAATATTTCTTACTTTCTTTTAGAGAAGAAAGAACACTTCCGTTAAGACCAAAACAAGATTAAAGGAAAAAAAGAAAAAAACAAGTGGCTATACAACTTGCTAAGCAATGATTCCAATGATGTTGATCTATGGTCTGGAATGAAAAGGAAATAGAAATATATGAACAATGAAGAAGCAGAAGGCTCAACAGAAGCATTGTGTATGATGCTCCGGTCCTCTTAATCACAATGTATTTCAATCAAATGCCCAAGGGTGATGCTAAAGGATCTGTAACCCACAAAAATCTACCTCTACATCTCTTAACTACGAAAGGAGGGTTTTAGTAACCTTAAGAATTAATATATAATCGAGTAGATAGTAGAAGATGATAATTAACATTTTAAATTTAAAGTGACAAGTGTTGCAAACTGTAACATTTATTAGAAATAGATTTGTAAGGAGAGGAAGATCTATTATAAAAGAACTAATAGAAACCTATTGGAGGGGTTTTGTGTAAGCTCTCTTGGTGTTGGAGCATTTGCCTTTTCTAGCTTTTCACAAATTATTGAAAAGTTCCATTTCCTATTAAAAAACAAGAATCTGTTTCTTAAAAATAATGGCTGAATACTACTCTCAAGTAAAGAAAAGCGATGAGAGGTTGTACTCATCAGAAAAGTAAAGGGAAATAGACAAAGTTTAAAGAGAGAAAAACTCAGGTAGAAAGTATCTTGTAATATTAATTAAAAATATTCTTCTATTCGTCTCCGAGCATATCGAGACAGAGAATTTTTAATTTCCTAGTGCAGAAAACTTTCCATAGAGATGCAAAGTAAATGTTGCCTTACAATTATGTCTGAAAAGAATTATATTTTGTGGGTAACTCACTGATTGTGGGTGATAATGATGATTTTTGTTTTATGTTGCGGTTGTGGGTGATAATGATGATTGTTGTTTTATGTTGCGGCTGTGTGAGATGATATTTTTGTTTTTCTCATTATGAGGATGCTTTATCTTTGCAGATTCATTCAGCTGCTACAATATTGGATAAAAATAATCTGGTGAAGTATGACCGTAAAAGTGGCTATTTCCAAGTTACTGACTTGGGTCGCATTGCTAGCTATTACTATATAACACATGGAACAATATCCACTTACAATGAGCATTTGAAGCCAATGATGGGGGATATTGAACTATGTCGTCTGTTCTCATTGAGTGAAGAATTTAAATATGTAACGGTGCGCCAAGATGAGAAAATGGAATTAGCAAAGCTGTTGGAACGTGTTCCAATTCCTATCAAGGAAAGCTTGGAGGAACCCAGTGCCAAGATCAATGTTTTGCTGCAAGCCTATATATCTCAGTTAAAGCTGGAGGGGCTGTCGTTGACATCTGACATGGTGTTCATAACTCAGGTCTGTTCATTTTGCTTTTATTCAGTGAATTTATACAAATTGAATTATCTCACTTTAATCTTAAATCTTAACCTTTGTTATTAATGGTAACTTACAACTCATTTTGTGGATTCCTGCCAAGCTTTGTTGTTTTGCTTTTAACTTCTTTTGTTGTCTGTACTCATTTTCTTTGCCTTTATGTTAAGGCCTATTTTAAATTTGGCTTCCCTTGCGTTAATATAATTTTTTTCATGTTCCATCAGAGTGCTGGACGGCTTATGCGAGCTCTTTTTGAGATTGTTTTGAAACGAGGATGGGCACAACTTGCTGAGAAGGCCTTGAACTTGTGCAAGATGGTGAGTAAAAGGATGTGGAGTGTCCAGACACCTCTTCGGCAATTCCATGGTATCTCAAATGATATTCTCATGAAGCTGGAGAAGAAGGATTTGGCTTGGGAACGGTATTATGATCTCTCATCGCAGGAACTGGGTGAGCTTATTCGTGCACCCAAAATGGGAAGAACTCTTCACAAGTTCATCCATCAATTCCCAAAATTAAATCTTGCTGCACATGTTCAGCCAATTACGCGCTCTGTTCTGAGAGTTGAGCTCACAATAACACCAGACTTCCAATGGGAGGACAAGGTTCATGGATATGTAGAGTCATTTTGGGTACTTGTGGAGGATAATGATGGTGAATCTATACTTCATCATGAGTATTTCTTGTTAAAGAAGCAGTACATTGATGAGGACCACACTTTGAATTTCACGGTTGAAATATATGAACCACTACCCCCACAGTACTTCATACGTGTTGTGTCAGACAGATGGCTAGGGTCACAAACTATTTTGCCTGTCTCTTTCAGACACCTCATTCTGCCAGAAAAGTTCCCTCCACCAACGGAGCTGTTAGACTTGCAACCTCTTCCTGTGACTGCGTTAAGAAATCCATCTTATGAAGCTCTTTATAAAGATTTTAAGCATTTCAATCCTGTTCAGACTCAAGTCTTTACCGTGTTATATAATACAGATGACAATGTTTTAGTTGCGGCGCCAACTGGAAGTGGAAAAACTATTTGTGCTGAGTTTGCTATATTAAGGAATCATCAGAAAGGACAGGACAACATCTTACGTGCTGTGTATATTGCCCCTATAGAAGCTCTTGCCAAAGAACGGTACAGGGACTGGGATAAGAAGTTTGGAAAGGGACTTGGAATCCGTGTTGTTGAGTTAACAGGGGAAACAGCGACAGATTTGAAACTTCTTGAGAAAGGTCAAATAATCATTAGTACCCCAGAGAAATGGGATGCTCTATCTCGTCGTTGGAAGCAGCGCAAACATGTCCAACAGGTCAGTCTTTTTATTATTGATGAACTTCACTTGATTGGGGGTCAAGGTGGTCCTGTATTGGAGGTGATTGTGTCTAGGATGAGATATATTGCAAGTCAGATTGAGAACAAGATTCGAATTGTGGCCCTTTCTACTTCTCTTGCAAATGCAAAAGATATCGGAGATTGGATAGGGGCTACTTCTCATGGTCTCTTCAATTTCCCACCTGGTGTTCGTCCCGTGCCTTTGGAGATTCATATCCAGGGGGTGGATATAGCTAATTTTGAAGCGAGAATGCAGGCAATGACAAAGCCGACATACACTGCTATTGTTCAGCATGCAAAGAGTGGAAAGCCTGCACTTGTCTTTGTCCCTACGAGGAAGCATGTCAGACTGACAGCAGTAGATATAATGACGTACTCTAGTGCAGACAATGGAGAGAAACTGCCATTTTTGTTGAGATCTCTTGAAGACATTGAGCCCTTTGTTGACAAGATTCACGATGAGATGCTGAAAGCCATTTTACGTCATGGAGTTGGCTATTTGCACGAGGGATTGTCTAGCTTGGATCAAGAAGTTGTGACACAACTGTTTGAAGCTGGGTGGATTCAGGTTTGTGTTATAAGCAGCTCGATGTGTTGGGGTGTTCCATTGTCGGCCCATTTGGTGGTGGTAATGGGAACGCAATATTATGATGGAAGGGAAAATGCTCACACCGACTACCCTGTTACTGATTTGATGCAGATGATGGGCCATGCCAGTCGACCGTTAGTCGATAATTCTGGGAAATGTGTCATTCTCTGCCATGCACCCCGTAAAGAATACTACAAGAAATTCTTATATGAAGCTTTCCCGGTTGAAAGCCACCTACCCCATTTCCTCCATGATAATATAAATGCAGAAATTGTTGCTGGAATTATTGAGAACAAGCAGGACGCTGTTGATTATATTACCTGGACTTTTATGTACAGGAGGCTTACTCAGAATCCCAATTATTATAATCTTCAAGGTGTCAGTCATAGGCATCTTTCTGACCACCTTTCAGAACTTGTTGAGAACACGTTGAGCGATTTAGAAGCAAGTAAGTGCATTGGCATCGAGGATGATATGGACCTGTCTCCATCTAATCTTGGTATGATAGCATCATATTATTACATCAGTTATACTACCATTGAGCGTTTCAGTTCGTCTTTAACTGCCAAAACCAAGATGAAGGGCCTTTTGGAGATTCTGGCTTCAGCTTCTGAGTATGCATTGCTTCCAATACGACCGGGTGAAGAAGAGATGATTCGTAGATTGATTAATCATCAGCGATTTTCCTTTGAAAATCCGAAATGCACAGACCCACATGTCAAAGCAAATGCATTGTTGCAGGCTCACTTCTCGAGGCAATCTGTTGGTGGTAACTTAGCATTGGATCAACGGGAGGTAGTCATTTCTGCCAGTAGGTTGCTGCAGGCAATGGTGGATGTCATTTCGAGCAATGGTTGGCTTAGCCTTGCCCTTCTTGCAATGGAAGTCAGCCAGATGGTAACCCAGGGCCTGTGGGAGCGGGATTCCATGCTTCTTCAGCTACCACATTTCACGAAGGAGCTATCCAAGAGATGCCAAGAGAATCCTGGAAAGAACATAGAGACAGTATTTGATCTGGTGGAAATGGAGGATGAGGAAAGGCGTGAACTACTTCAGATGTCAGATTCTCAGTTGTTGGATATTGCACGCTTTTGCAATCGCTTCCCGAATATTGATATGGCATATGAGGTACTGGATGGCGAGAACGTGGAAGCAGGAGAGAACATAACACTGCAAGTTACACTTGAGCGGGATCTTGATGGAAGGACTGAAGTTGGACCTGTGGATGCTTCGAGGTATCCGAAAGCCAAAGAAGAAGGCTGGTGGCTTGTCGTTGGCGATACGAAGAGTAACCAGCTACTGGCGATTAAAAGGGTTTCTCTTCAAAGGAAGTCGAAGGTCAAGCTTGATTTCACTGCACCACCAGATACTGGAAAGAAATCGTACACCCTTTATTTCATGTGTGACTCATACTTGGGCTGCGACCAGGAATATAGTTTCTCAGTCGATGTCAAAGATGCAGCAGCATTTGATGAAGATAGCGGGAGAGAGTAGAGTAGCTGTTAGTTGACAAACTTAGTCTTGTGGGTTCATTTTTATTTTAAATTTGTATACTGATAGCAAGTATTACTATTTTTGAATGTGTGCCAAGTGACATGCGCACCAGAACCCGAGGGATTGCCTTTGCTTTTATGTGATTAAGATGTTATATATAATCATATAAAACTTGGAACTTTGAGGCATGCCATGCCTGATTATGAATCATTCAACACGATATCTGGATAATAATATTTGTATCGTAGAATGTGGAATTGTGGACAGATATTAGCTTGATTTTGACAAAAGAAAAGATTGATGTTCAATTGAGAGTTGATACACAAGACACAAGACAAGAGAAGAAGCACACTGGGATGGGGAATGTGATATGTTATTCCTCGTAAATCTGACACTCGTCAAGCTGAGGATTGTCTCGACAGAAATACTCGAGTGGATCTTGGGTGTCAAGTTTACGCAGGAGATGGGCCTTGGCTTGGCTAACCTCCTCCACTTGGTCCCACGCCACCTTGCACTCGTCTGAGGTCTGGTCTCCCTTGCAAACCTCCTCCGCTTCTATCACCTTCTTCTCGATCAGTTCCGTCAGATGCTTCTCTCTCATATGCGTTCCTTTGTATTTGTATTTGTATTTTGCCATGCCCATTGCTCTCACCCTCTGATTCTTGCCGCTGAGTCTCCGATACGGTATTGGTATTTTCTCCTGAAACCCTCTAGACGATCTCAGAGAGGCAACCACTGGAACTGCGATCGAAGCCATTTTAACACAAACTTACGATCTCAGAATGTAAGACAAATCGCCTATTTCTTCTCGAGCCTACGAAAGTGACCTTCATGGTCTTGGGCCGGGCTCTTAGTCTTAGGCCCAACCCATTTATCTTCCTATTTGGGAAATATCGGCTGTTCGCTCCGAGTTTTGAAATTTGAAATTTGAAATTCTTGGGAGCGTAGTAGCATCTCAGAGTCAGAGTCAGACTCAGACTAGGTGCTTCCTCAGCGGAAAAGCAACAGCCATGGAAGACGCCAGGATACAGGAATTGGACCCAGAAACTGAGTTCCTTTTGTCGAAGCGTAAGACTCAGAACGATTGGGAGCTCTTCAAAGAGAACGTCCGACCTCTGAAGAGGGGTCGCAATATCAGCATCTTGAACAATGCCCTCAAATCCCATACCGATAATCATATCAAGAAATCCCTCCTTGATAACCGAAGGTTTTCAGCTTTCTATCTCTCTTTTGCGCCTATCATACTACCGCCCTTTTCTTAATCTCTTCTTTCAGGAAATTGATCGAGGCTATTGACGAGTACAAAGGTGATGATCCCCTGCAGCCATGGCTCGAGTGAGTGGCTGCCTAATTCTTCTATTTTCCATCTATAACTTTCAGATCTTCGTTTGAAACTACACATACCGAGACTCTGAGAGTTCTCATTTCGAAAAGGACCGTTAAGCTTTATTCGTATTCCTTCTGTTTCTTTTTGTTACGACTTACGAGATACCGGTCCGCGAATTGCTAAAGAGTATATTGAACTTTTAGCTCTCGAATTTTCTAACCTTTGATTTGCTTGATTGATTGAAACTTACATCTCATTCTCGTTCGAGCTTTGCCTTCTGATTCCCTCGCTGTCTTTACTAACAAAACCTACTTGTCAAAGGTGTATTAAATGGGTTCAAGAAGCATATCCAGCTGGTGGTGATTTCTCAGGACTTGTTTTGATATACGAACAATGTGTGCGGACATTTTGGCATTCAGATCGCTACAAGGAAGATCTCCGTTATTTGAAAGTGTGGCTGGAATACGTGAGTGCAGCCCCCTTCTTCTATTCTGTACTTATGCTTTTTCACTATTATATTTTATACTGTTTCACTATTATATTTGAACTTGGAGTCTTTGTTGATTGATATTTAAATGCTGCAGGCTGAAAACTGTTTCGATGCTGAAGTCATATTTAATTTTCTGCAAGCAAATGAGATTGGGACGACACACTCTGCATATTATATCGCATATGCTCTGCATTTGGAATCTAATGCTAAAACAAAGGCTGCAAATGACATATTTAATCTTGGTATTTCAAGGTGAGCTTTGATTTAGTATTTGGACATTTCTTATTGATTTGGACGATGCATCTTCTTATTTTTTCTAATAACGTGAATCACACGATCGATTATAATTCTTTCTCGGGGAGTTTGATTGGCACACAAAGCCAATAATAAGACAGCGTGTGTTTTTCTGACTGAGAAAAGTGTCCTAAATTCAGAGCTCACAGTTTATTATTGCAAGTGCAAACTGGAAGTGAAGAAAGAGGGATAATTAGCAGTTTCCTTTTATAAAATGATGATTAAGTTACTAACTTTGCAGTGTAACCTTTATATGATCTATACTTGTATGCATCGGTTTTGATACTCGGTTTGCTAACAAAATATTTATGTTTGATTCAGACTTATGTGCGGTTAATTTAGTGGAAGAAGTTGATAGTATCCTTCTATGGTAGATATGGCTCGTTTGATTTGAACACAATATAGTATAAATAAGATAGAACTTAGTTGTTGTGCCCTCATGCTGCAGCAATGAATATTTCCTTCTTTCTTTCTTTTTTCCCCTCTGATAATATCATAATGGATTTGATTCCACAAAATTAATATTTACAAATTCCTCCATTTTTGTTTTGAGATATCATAATTTATGTCTTAGCTTGTATTTCTTCCATTGTAAATGTAGTAAATTCTCTTTATAATATCTTTAAAAAATTCCATTGTCATGCATTTGTTGAATTTTAACTCTTTTGATGTGTAGGAATGCTCAGCCAATAGATAAGTTGAAGGATGCTTATAGAATGTTTCTTTCACGCTCGATGCAAAGACCAAAAGCAGCAGAAGTAAGCAAGTCTATATATATATATATATATATATATATATATATATAGAACGTAGCTCATGCCATTTTACCACTAACTGAACTTAAACGTAGAAATCATCATAAAACTCAGATGTAGTGTAGGCAGCCATTTAGGTAAAATGTAGTTCAGTCATATGACTACTCGGTGTACCTGTTTTGTGCAGGAGTCGGTGGAAAAATGCTTACCAGTTCGTAGCTTTGGAACTGTACTTCCCAATCCAGATAACCGTAAGTTCAATTGGTTTTATCTGAATTCTAGAACTTTTCACTTTCTTAGGCATTTATCCATTGCAGGGATGCATACAACGGGCAATTTCAATCTTTCCAGAAAAAACATGAAACCTGAAAGGTGAGTGCACTTTCATTATTAGATATTTTAGTTGAGTTCTACAAATATCACAAACATGGGAAGTTGCATGAGGTATTAATAATATTTCTAATATTTGTTTGCTCGAAGTATAGACCTTTACATAATGTTGCTCCTTATATCTTGGTTCGTTTTGATTTTTAATTCCTTGATTGATGCTGCTTTAAGCTAGAATCTCTGCTTCTTGTCATTTCTCTCCTTTTGACTTTATCGCAATTCGATGACAGGCCGCATCTAGCTCCACTTGATGTTTATGATGATTCAAAAGTCGCCATTACTTCACACAATGAGCCAGATGTGTCAAAGTCGCATTTGAATTCTTGGACAATACTAGGGAGTCGAAGGGAGAGAAATAAAGAAAACAATGTGCTCCCTTCCAAATGGACTTCCCACAAGGTTTTACTGGATTTGATACTTGAATTGTATAGTGGATGCAGTTTATAAGACCCTCAACGTTTCTCTTGGCAGATACCTCAAAGGATTGGATCCAGGGTTGGAGGAGCTGGTGCAAGTGCAGCTATAGAGGTGTTTGTGGACGAAGAATGTGAAGAGTAAGCTAAAACATTATTTAGTCACAGTTAGTTAACCAAGAGCCAATTAACTTCACATCAATTTCTTCTCTTTTCATAGGGCGCATAAACTGGAACATGATGAAGGTGGCAAGTCTTCAACTACACACCTTAGGCAGGTTGATGGACGCGATTATAAAAGGTGAGAAACTATTAGCACAGTATTTCCAGTGCTCTCTTTCGCACGAGGAGGAGGTTGGAGTATGATTTGCAGCGACCAACCTTTTTTTATGTTGTTTAAGCAGGGAAACAGACTTGCTGAGGCAGAATCCATTGCGCAACTTCCCTTCTAACAGCTTCCGATGATCAAACAATCAATCAAGCTCTGTTTGTTGTAAATTGTAATACCCTGAATTGCTTATCGTGCGACTCGATCTATTGCTAAGAAAAACCGTGTCCAAGTTCTCTCCTTGGAAGAAAAAAAAAACACCAAACTGTATTGGTTTTGGGTTTGTTATGGCCAGCATCCCTTGTTTTATTTGTTTTTTTTTAATATATAAAAAAAATAATTTGTTTAATCATTATTTTCTTCGTTCTAGTTTTGGGTTTTGATTGTTCCCGTAAATAACTTTGTTCTCATTGTAGTTTCATGTGTGTTAACTATGAAAGAACATTTACTATTGTGCTAATTAGAGTCCAATTTTATTGAATAAGGATTTCAATTTGTTTTTAGTTAGAGAAATTATTTAAAGAGGTTGTAACAATGTGGCGCAAAATTTTAAACAGTTAGAAGTAGGAGAGAAAGAAAAATTTGTAGTTTTACCGTACATCCAATGGTTTAGATGGTAGTAGTTATTTTAAATAATTTCCCTCTAATTGTGAATGGACACGTCCATTGTATTGACGATTTTCAATATTATATATTTATATTATACAAATAAGTAGGAATATTGTTTGGATCTATGTATTAATCTTTTTTTCTCTAAACAATACAACTTCATCTATAATCACCATTTCCACATATGGTTGAACTATAAAATATAGTAGATCAATCTTCTTCTCTATTTGAATTTAAAAATATGTATTTTTATGTTATTTAACATTGAATTAATAAAGAACATATAAATTTTTATATTTTATATGAATTTCGTAATATTGGGGTGTAATTAGTAATTTTCAAACTTTGAAGGCCAAGTAGTGGAATGCCTGTTATATGAATTTAATTATTAAAATTTAATATATATTTTTTTCGTTTTTCCTTAAAATAAAAAAATAAAAAAAAAAGCAATTTTTAAACTAAAAGAATTTGAAGACATTAACATGTCTCTTCGCTTTGGAAAATAATAAAAAAGCAAAAATAGCATGCCTGATATGGTTGGCCAAATGCGAAAATCTAACCGAGCCCTTTCCGAAGCTCCTCATTTACGTATCTGGGATCCATTTCTCCAATTTAGGGTTTTTGCCTCCCTTGTACTCTTCTCCTCTAAGTTGTCATAGCACTGTCGGTTCCGGTCTTCTTTTGATTTTAATTTCAATTCCGCTCCTCTTCCGTCGAAACCCTTTCAATCAGGTCGAGAATTGTTGCAGAAAAAGCTTTTTCTTCTGATCTACAATGGCTGAACACTTGGCCTCAATATTTGGCACCGAGAAGGACCGTGTCAACTGTCCTTTCTATTTCAAGATCGGCGCCTGCCGTCATGGAGATCGCTGCTCTCGCCTCCACAACCGCCCCACTATTTCCCCGACTCTCCTCTTGTCGAACATGTACCAGCGCCCCGACATGATCACCCCCGGCGTGGATGCTCAGGGCCAGCCCATAGATCCCCGCAAGATTCAGGAACACTTTGAGGATTTCTACGAAGACATTTACGAGGAACTCGGAAAGTTCGGTGAGATCGAGAGCCTCAACGTCTGTGATAATCTCGCCGACCACATGATTGGCAATGTCTACGTTCAGTTTAGGGAGGAGGACCAGGCTGCTGCCGCACTCCAAGCGCTGCAAGGGCGGTTCTACTCTGGTCGACCCATTATCGCAGATTTTTCTCCGGTGACTGATTTCCGCGAGGCCACGTGCCGCCAGTACGAGGAGAACAATTGTAATCGAGGCGGATATTGCAATTTTATGCATGTTAAGATGATTGGGAAGGATTTGAGGAGGAAGCTGTTCGGTAGGTACCGGGGTTATAGGCGGAGCCGGAGCAGGAGTAGAAGTTTGAGTCCGCGGAACCGGAAGGACTACGATAGGCGTGAGAGGGATTATAGAGATCGTGACTATCGCGGAAACGGGCGGAGCAAGGAGCGTCACGATAGGTATGATAGGGATGGGGGAAGGAGAAGGCATGGTAGCCCCAGACGCAGCAGAAGCCCTGCCAGAGAAGGTAGCGAAGAGCGCCGAGCCCGTATTGAACAGTGGAACAGAGAAAGGGAGGAGAAGCAGTGACCTGTTCGTGTCGTTGTTCGTATTTTCCTGTTTGGTAATTGTTCTGTGCTCTCTGTCATTTAATTATGTACCTTACACCAGAGTACTTTCTGCCTGAATAGGAATTAGAAATCTTTTCTACACAAAACCATGGAGAATGATGATATCAAGTAGCCTTTTGATTATGTGCTATTTTTCTTTCTAGTTGATGTTGTCGGATATGATTTCTCACTATTTCTGTCTCCGGTTCATCATTCATATACTTTAACTTGTGCTTCTTCTGTTTAATGTTTATTCCCATCACTTCCTTTCTACTTTTTATGAATTTCAGTTTCTCCTGCGACCCAGGCAGGAAACACGTTCGCAAATTTGCTAGCAATTCAAATTCCGATTATTATCTCAGTGGGCTAGGAGTTGCATTTGAGTACACGTGGTAAAAAGTGAGATTATTGTTTGATAAATATTGGAAACGTTCTTTTAGATCGTCGAGTGTGAAGCAAACAAGGTTTTACTGTGTGCTAGTCAAATTGATGATCGTTGAATATGTTAACTAACCGTGCATGGCTTTGTTGTTACTTACATAACTAGTTTTGAGAGAGAATGATCTTCCGGGCTACCTGTTCTTTAGATGTTTCACAACTATCAGGAAAACTAAAAGGCTGTATATGGCAATTGTTTGGAATCTAGTGAAGTTGAACAAATATGGTCTTGGGTTTTGAAAATAGTAAGAAATGGAGGAAGTAGAGCAATGAGATACCTTTGTGAGCGAGGGAGGAAGAGGAAGATTACGGTGGCCATGGAAACATGAAGCCGTCTTTCGAGTTCTCTTGTGGTAGTGGCTGAGAGAGTGAGTGGGAGATGAAGAGCACGTTTGGTTGTTGTCACTTGTCCTTAATATAATTTGTTACTGAATTCTCGATTTCTGCGTTATTTCAATCTTGCGCCAAGTTTTCTGGCATGAAACTTAAAAAATGCTCGTCATTGAATAGCTTATTTTGATTGATCACTGATATGACTTTGCTTAGTGCGCATGTGAGAATAGTGGTGATCTATTTGCTGCTTATATCTGAATTTCTTTCTTCCCTGTTGCCTGGGCTTCCATGTATGAATTGGATAATGGCTTGTGATTGGTTTGGCTGAAAATTAACTAATTAGTTCAGGTGTGGGTGACAACTCAATGGCACAGGATACAAATGTTTCTGCTTAGAGAGTTATCCAAAATGTTTCCATCAAGCCAATAGGAAATGTTACTGCATAGGGTCAAATGCACCGGTTCTCGTTAGGCTTCCGTTTAATATAACCGTGTAATTGTACAACTTAAGGGTAATAGTTCAGTTGTCAATTTCCTTATGTACTTCAAATATGCTGAAATGGGAAGCGACCAGTTCTCCCAACATCCATGGGGATTTCTTGTAAAGCTTTACGGAGAATTTAAGAAAAATAGAAACAGAAAACCACATTTTACCTCTTGACTTCATGGAGTTGCGCCTTAAACTTGGTTATTGCAATTTCCACCTTAAGCTTGATAGTATGTTGTAATCCTGGTATAAAACTTTTAACAAGTGTTGGAACTTCTACTTCATACTTAAAATGTTGCAACTTTTACTTTAAACTTTAATTAATGTTACATTTTTTTTAAAAAAATTATTTTTATTATTTATAATTTTTTGTTTGAACAATTGTTAAAGGAAAAAGAAAAAAAATCATATGCATTCAATATATTATAAGATATATGTTTGGTACAAAATTGATAGGATTGGAGAGAAATACAGCATTTGAGTTTATTTTTTCTTTTTAAATTTAATCAGTTATATGGTTCAAAAAAATAAAAAATCATGGAATTGAGCAATGCTCACGTTGGAAAAAATCATTAAGTTTAAAATCTTCTATTTCTTTTTTTGTTAAAATTAATATGTGAATTAGTGAAAGGAAAGATGACCTACGGATTGCAATATTGATCTAAGTCTAGGATTTTAGTGTCTATTTTGATGATCTTAAAATCCTAAGATAAAAATGGATCTATCTTACTAACTTTATAATCTAAATTGACAAGGATACTTTCATTTTAAATAAAAAAAATCATTTTTTGGAAATGGTTCATGAAAAATTCAAGAAATATATATATATATAAAATAAAAAAGATGATTTATCTTAAACTTTAAGTTATTTTGAAATCAATTTTAAAGATTCGTTAGTCTATGAATTATATGAATTAGTTTAATCAGAACATAAAGGTCGTCATTTTGTTAAAAGTTAGGGTCATTTTGTTAAAAATTATATCCTTATAATTTGTATGAAAAAATACCTTATAATTATATGACTCAATTGACATAAAGTTTGTATTCCGACCCAGAGGTCGAAGGTTCAATTCCCACCCCCACATGTTGTCAAAAAAAAAAAAAAAAGAATCAATTAAAATATATTGTTTGACATATGCAAAACAAAATATTGAAGGAGAGGAGAGGTTGAAGCCCACGTGTAATTGTAGAGACAGATGGACAATAGGCTGCCAGTAAGCGACGTCTTATTGGCTGAATGACGCAGTAAGCACACATAGAATCCTGTGTGGCGTCCATGTTTTACTCCTTTCATGCACCAATTCTGACCCACAGACGTCACAATATCAGCCGTTGGATTTCGATCATGGATGAGGACCACCGTAACAAAGCCACAAGGTGCGTACCTTATCAAATCCACTGTATCACCGCTCTTTTTGTTTTCCTTGCTGCTTAAGTTCTAAATTCTAAATTCTAATATGCACGCGTTTTCTTCTCCGCCTCCGTCATTAAACCTTCGCGGCAGCTTCCCTCTCAATCCCATTTAACATCCTCCCTTCTCTCTCCATCGTCTCCAACTTCTGTAATTCTGATTCTAATTCCTCGAATTATCTCTATCCCAACCTCTGTAAATATTTACTCTTACAGTTTTTCTTCTCGCTCAGTTTAATGGAGGATCTTCAATTCTCCGAAGATGATATAATAGGACAGATTGATTGGAACGACTTCTTTGATGGTTTCCCGGAGGCCACGAATGCTTTGGAGATGGAACCCCCAATTACGGGGGAGTCTACGTCGCCCGAGGCGTTGTCTAACTCATCTCCTGATTCGATTTCTTCCTGGATCAACGAGATCGAGAACGCCCTTATGAATGACGATGAAGATAAGGGGTTCTCCCTTCCTGGAGACGATTGCTGCGATAGTTTTTTGGCCGACGTTCTCGTTGACTCTCATGGGGGAGCCTCTGGGGTTGATGCTGTAATCGACGTCGATTCCACTGCTTCCGATTGCGGCAACAACTTGAACAATTCCCCGAAAGACGATGAGGATAAGGTCTCTCCCGTTCTTATAGACGATTGCGGCGGTAGTTTGATGGCTGAAGTACTCGTAGATTCTCATGGGAGGTCCTCAGGAGTCGATGCCGTAGCCGACATTGATTCCAATGCTTCCGATTGCGACATAAACAATTCCCAGAAGGAGAAGGTCGACGCAGTGAACATCGACGACAGTGTAGATGAAGATGCTGATGATCCTATTTCCAAAAAGCGGAGAAGGTATTGCTACTGAATCTTTTATGCAGTGGCATTCAATTAGGAGCTTTCGTTATGTTAATTTTTAAACTCCTTGAGCATGTATAGTTTTTGTCTCGAAAATCTTTTTCTTGCTCTACCATTGGTCAATAGTGTAAGGGTTTGATTTTCTATTTTGAGATTAAGTCACCATGGTTTTCCCCCAAATATTAATTTATGTTTGATGACCTTATATTTCATCTGGGAGTCCTAATTTGAAGTTGTATGTTTTAAACTCCAAGAATGGGGGTAGAAATGGGCTCGTATGGAGTCTAATCGCCTTTATGAATATGAATCGTTTTTGTGTGCTCTCTTATCGATTCCGATGCATCCCACCTCCCAATAACGGAGGGTAGCAAATAGTTAAATAACCGAGATCGATGGTCATTTTATTTGTGGGTAGCAGCTGACATAATGCATGATGAATGCTGTTCGAAGGGATAACTGCAATATATGAATTCGATTTTTTTCAGGCAGCTGAGAAATAGGGATGCCGCAGTGAGATCTAGGGAAAGGAAAAAGATGTACGTAAGGGATCTAGAGCTGAAGAGTAAATTTCTTGAAGGTGAATGCCGAAGATTGGGGCGTTTGCTACAGTGTTACTATGCTGAGAATCAAGCCTTACGCTTTAGTCTACAGATGGGAGGCGCTTCTGGTGCTTTACTGACCAAGCAGGAGTCTGCTGTGCTCTTGTTGGGTACGGTTTATCTTTTCCTTAGTTTTTGCCTTATTATTTTCATATATGGTGAAATGAATTTTCGTTTACAGTTGGTAGTTTGGATGATAACGTAAGAGAAATAATTGATATTTTTAAAAGGTAAAATTATAGATATTTTCCACATCCATATTCTTAACTTGCTGATCTCTGCGGGAGTTAGTAGATGGAGAAAATGTAAGTGATTCTTCTTTCATTTGCTCTGTAAGTATGGTTTTAATCCCCCCCCCCCCCCCACACACACACACACAAATTTAGGCGGTCCTCGACCCTTGCTGTCTTTTCATCCGACTCTTCTCACTTATTTTTAGGAGGTTGGTATAGTGTGGCGGGTGATTTTATATAGTTGGAGGTAGGGGAGACTCAAAATTTTACATTAACTATACATTCATTCAAGGGTATAGAGTTGTGGCGTCCCCATCCAATAATTTGGACAAAAAAAAAAAAGGAAAACGTTTTGTGGTGTCAATTTTGAGTAAACTTAGAGATGGATTATGGACCTGAGAAGGTGTCAATGACTTTGCCTCGGCCCTCTGTACATCAGACTACCTGTTTTAGTCTCCTCTTTTGCTAACCTAACATATACATGTTTATGTGACTGTGTCTAGTGTTGTAGAATATAATTCATAATTAAAATGAACCAATAATTTTAAGTTTTGGAATTCTTAGTCTTAGATTAGAAGATCCTTCTAATCTTTTGTGTTTTTATATTATAACTCCTTCGTTAAACGTTTACATCAAACAATTTATGTTTTAGAGTGTTATATAATCCTGTTTTCAAGGTAAAACCCGTTCTCTCTCTCTCTTACTCCAGTTTGAAACGTTTGCTTTAAGCAATTTGTCTCAAGAGTGTTATAAAATTTTGTTTTCAAGGTAACACCCATTTTCTCTGTCACTCCCTATCGGAGTTCCTTGTGTCAAATTAAGAAGACTTTTAAAGTTCACGTATTTTTATATTCTTGCCAATGTTGCCTGATAAATACAATTGCCAAATCATGTGGGCCAATTAGAAACGACAATGAGGTAAAGGGAAATAGTTATGGATTAAAAATCATTTTGATCCCCGAACTTTCATGGAATCAACAATTTAGTCTACAAACTTTGGTTGGTAACAATTTAGTCTTCATTAAGATTTATGGAATACAGAGCTAGATCAATAAACTAATTTGGGATCCAGTATGTTTATAAGTTACCAAGTCTAAATCGTTAAATAATAAAAATTGATCTTTAATTTTGATAGAATTTTTTACCATAGTAATTAAATTGTTTCAAATTACAAAGTTTAGGGACTAAATACAAGGATTAGATTGGTACAAAATATAGTTCAGGGACAAGTATACTAACTTGAACTTTATACCTCTGGTAAACAGATGATCTTTATAGATCAATTGGTTGATCTACTGATCCATTCCATCCTGTCTATCTATTTATCTATCCCCATTGCACCCTTCATCATCCCGTCCTATCCATCCACAACACATTACACAATGCGTGCCTAGCATGAATCTCACATTCTCTCTCTGTCACTGCCTATGGAAATCCCTATTATCATGGATGGGATTCATTCACTCCATCCCCCTTCCACGCGCAATACACTACCTAATAGATGTGTGCCTAACATGAATATTACACTCTGTTAGTACCAGTTAGCAAACTACTCAAAGTTGAGGAATAATCGAATCTTTTTACGTTCATTTAGCAATAGCATCATATTCTTTCCATTTCATTAGAAGTCCGTGTTGAGCGAAGTATGTTTTAGTAGTTGTGATATACATTTAATTTTTCAATTAAAAATCTACTTCTTGTGTGTTTTTGTCTTATCCTTGTTCCGCTTTCAATTTTTCCTGGAGGCCAGCGGCCACTTGCCGTCTGGCTATCAGTTTCGTAGATGATGATAACTTGATTTGGTGGTTGATTGAGCAATATTGTTGCTTCACAAGTCAGATGATTGATGTATTAATTAACCGGGGTTGTTCTGCAGAATCCCTGCTGTTGGGTTCCCTGCTTTGGTTAGTGGGCACCGTCTGCCTGTTCACTCTTCCACAACTCCCACAATCAACTCTGGAACCTGTTCCACGAGTAGCAATGGAGGAGGAAAGTCCAGGAAGCGCGCATCCAAACGGGGGAGGAAATAATGACTCCAGGTACTCATACTCATCATTACAGACCAGGAGATGCCGAGCAACGAGAACGAGGATGAAACAAAGTATGTGGGAGGCGATACCCGAGCCTAGTGCGGCTTTGATTTCTATTTAAATGTTGTAGGCGTTAGAGATGGTAGTGTGGTATTGAGGGTTAAGCTGGATGGACATTCAGACTGACTGATTGAATGAACACTATCGTAACTTTTTACTTATGTTCCATTATATAGATGGAAATGGATAGGCGTGGAGATGTTGTTATCTAAAACAAATGAGGAGAATGGATCGGATGCCGTATGTTTTGGTGCTGAGTTTGTGTTATTGTAAACCATGGACGTATAGAATTGCTGTAGCCGATCTTATCCATTCTAACTTGGTACTTGTTTAATTCTATATTAATTTTTAATTGGTTGCAAACTGAACTTTCTCTTTTGCAAATGGAAGAAAAGTGCAATCCGAAACAAAACCGTATATTTGCCCATCGTTTTACATAAACAGGTGCCTGATGCTTATTAATTATTTTATTTGTTTGTTGGAAAGGTGATGCGAGGAATGTTAAAGTTGTAAATTTGAAGACACTGTTTTATTTGAAAATTCATTAATTTAGTTAAGTTAGTATTTTGAAAATAATGAAAAGAAATTCAATTCATATTTGCTTATAAAAATCCAAGGGCAACGAGTCGAGTAATTTTACGATCACGTTTCTACGGAAAATGTAAAAGAAGTCCAATTTAACATTGCGTTCTAATTTATAGAACAAATCGTCTGTGATGGTATCCTGACGAAGAATAAAATAATATGGTATTAGTATTAACGTATAAATTTATAATGAAGTAAAATTGAACAAATAGATTTGGAACTTTCTGATTGTAAAAGTAGGTTTTTGTGTGGAAAGTTGGAAAGCGATGATTTTTTTTTTTTTTTAAATAAAAAAAAAGGGTAAAAAGTGACGAAGGGCAGGGACTAGGGAGTTGAGTTGCCCATTGTTACGTTACGAAACGATGATGGGAAAGTGGTTTTGGTCAGACAGTGGGCTGAGGTGGAAATGGAGGTCCAAATTTTATCCATTAGCCCATTTGTATTGTATTGTATTGTATTGTATTGTATTGTATTGTATTGTATTGTATTGTCTTGTATTGTATTGTATTGTATTGTATTGTATTGTGATACTGAGGTTTTGCTTTTGAAAGCGTTTTTCAGTGAGATTTTGAAATTGAAGCATTTGTCCGTACTTGCAGCAATGGCATTATGGTAATAAAACCTCCAAAGCATGGACATTGTTTGTGCAGATTGCGGAAGACCACCAAAATTACCAACCGAAACCAAACCAAACAACGCTACGCTTGGTATCATCGGCCAGCCAGAGCCTCAGCCTATTGTTTTCTCAGCCTATAAAAACGGCCATTTCGAAGTTCAACCAAAACCCTTACTCCGTCAGTCTCACTCAGATCACTCTCTTTCGTCCCAACCCTACAGACTACAAACTCAACTCCTCCTCATGGACTCTGATTACGGCATTCCCCGCGAACTCTCCGATCTTCAGAAAATCCGCTCTCTCTACCAACCCGAGCTTCCTCCTTGTCTCCAGGTTCGCTCTTCTTTTTCTTCTCTTTTCTCTTCCCATTCCTTTCTTTTTCCCATTTAGATCCGATCTTTTCGACTCATTTCCTCGTCGCCGCCGCATCTCCTTTAATTCTTACCTACTTCTCACTCCATGCTTAGATCTGCCCACATGCTACGCCATTTTTCATTCCCCATCACTGGATCTCCCCTTCTCCTTCTTTCTTTTAATTATCTATGTTTCTTTTCCGATTATCAATTCTTTTTCTCTGTGCTTGCCTTCTATATACTGCCTCCGGTGCCTTTCTTTTCTAGTCTTGATGAATTATTTGGTCGGAGAGTCCTGTTCGGGACGAGACGTTTGTTTCTTATTATAAATCTGCTCTGAATATCTATACGTAACATTTAGTTCGCACCACACACCAAAGGATTCTTGTGACATGTGCATATGCATTTTGGATTGTTGATGCCAAATATTTCCTGTTAGCGATAGTGATTTGCTTTTCCTGTTCGACACGTTGGTTTGGTTCCATTTATTTAAGTAGTACCAATCTGCGCTCATTCGTTCTACTAATGAATTTCCTTCTCCTTTGTGCTCAATCCATGTTCTCTGTTTCATACTTTGGGTTGTGTGATGTGTGCCCGTCTGAGCTTATCTTGCTTTTCACCACTCTTTGTGCTGAACATAGAAACTGCATGCTTTCTTTGTGCAGACTTAGCTTAAGAACAGCAATTTAATAGTTGTGGTACTGTGAAAACGAAGGGAACTATACTATAATATAATGAGTAATTGAAATTGAAGAATAAAATTAATTATTCTGCCTTTCAAGTTGGTGGCCTGCTGCAGGTGTACATTGTTGAATTTGGACGAGAGGCTTACATGTCTTCATTATATAATTGTACAGGGTACAGCAGTTAGGGTTGAATTTGGTGATGCCACTACAGCTGTGGATCCTGCTGATGCTCCCACCATTAGTCGGGCCTTTCCTCACACATACGGTCAGCCATTGGCTCACTTTCTCAGGCCAACTGCCAAAGTCCCAGATGCTCAAATTATTACTGAACTTCCAGCCAACCGGTGCGTGCATTTGGCGATTAATTTTCTTTAAATACCATTGCTGAGAACTCCATATGTTATTTAGTTAACTATCTGAAAATTTTCCTGTTCTTTTTACATCTTTTCTTTTGCATGCATGTGGATAAGACATAAATGTGGTGATCGCGTGACCATTTATATTTCATTTGTGCTTTTGAGTTTTGAGGCTACAAAACAGATCTATCGTATGAAAAACTTCTCACTGGTTTGCTACCAACAGGGTGGGAATAGTTTTTTGTGGAAGGCAATCCCCTGGAGGCCATAACGTCATATGGGGACTTCATAATGCTCTCAAAGTCCACAACCCAAATAGTATATTGCTTGGATTTCTGGGTAAGTTTTTCCTCTCCTCTTGATATTGATATGAGTAAACTTAAATGTTAACTTACTCGTGTACTAGATGCTATGAGATACAGTCAGTATGCCGTGATGATGGGTTCTTGAGAACTTTTTTGGTGTTTGACGGTGTTTGCTCATACTGCATCTATAATTTTATTTAATTTCTCAAGTGATATATGAGACTGATTTATTTATTTTTGTGATTTGCGTTATTATCATTTAAATGACAGTGATTAATTGAGATAAATTGTTATTTCTTTCAATAGGTGGCTCTGAAGGTTTATTTTCCCAGAAAACTCTTGAGATAACCGATGATATTCTTTCAACCTACAAAAATCAAGGTATGCAGTGGTTTGAATACTCTGTATTGCAGATATTTGGATATGCTATGCTATATAGAGCTTCTTTACATTAGTGGTATTCATGTTGCTTAGGTGGTTATGATCTACTGGGTCGGACCAAGGATCAAATTCGAACTAAAGAGCAGGTTAATGCTGCACTTAAGACGTGCCTAGATCTGAAACTGGATGGTCTTGTCATAATTGGAGGTAAATTTCTTTAGTTGGCTCTGTCTAGCTTTTCTATTCAAGTGAGAATTAAATATGAATATCTGGTATTTCTGAAGGAGTGACGTCAAACACTGATGCTGCTCAGCTTGCCGAAACATTTGCTGAAGCCAAATGCCCCACGAAGGTAATTTCCATCCGTTCAACATAAAATAAAGATAACTCTTTTTTATTTGAATAGTTTTCAATATTTTATATTTAAATGCAACTTTTAAGTTCTCTTGTGTGGCTGCTACATCCACTATGTGATTTTGCCTTCTTGCACTGAATTGATCGAACTGAACCTTGCAGGTTGTAGGGGTTCCTGTTACTTTGAATGGCGATCTCAAGAACCAGTTTGTTGAAACAAATGTTGGTTTTGATACCATTTGCAAGGTATAAATTTATCTGATATTTTCCAGGTAGAGCCATGATTTCGTTATATGATCCTTTTTCCTTTTGAGTCTCTGAATGCAACAAATATTTTGCAGTCAGTTTAAATGACTAGGAACCATTTAATATTTCTTCACATCCGTGGGTTATCACTGTTGCTTTATGTCTCGCATATTGTTGATTTAGCATCATATGATCTTGTGGACGAGACTAAATGTCCCTGTTTTTTCATCATCAGGTCAATTCTCAGCTAATCAGCAATGTATGCACTGACGCCCTATCTGCAGAGAAGGTAAGAAAAGAAGTTGGTTATTGTTCAACGGTTACATGGATGTGGGCTGACATTGTTTATCTTTCCCTTTGCATCCTTTTGCCTTCAACATGATTGAAAAAAATAACACTTATGCTTTGTAAAAAAAAATTGCTGCCGTTGAAAATTTTATTCAGAATCTTTATGCCTATATCTTTTCCACCAGTATTACTATTTCATTCGACTCATGGGCCGGAAAGCATCCCATGTTGCTTTGGAGTGCACTCTTCAATCTCATCCAAATTTGGTTAGTTTTTCTTCCATGATATTATTTTGTTTTTACCGAAGCTTGCTTCTTTGAAGGGTTTATAGTCATATATCTTGTTGATAATTATTGGCTGTGCTCACTTGCAGGTTATTCTTGGCGAGGAGGTGGCTGCATCAAAACTTACTCTTTTTGATTTGACGACACAGATATGTGATGCTGTTCAGGCTAGGGCACAACAAGGTCTCGTACAATTTATTGTGTCTCTAATCTCATATTTGGTAATAGTTTTCAGCTATCTGATCTTGTGTATTATGATCAGACAAGTACCATGGGGTCATCTTACTGCCCGAAGGGCTAATTGAAAGTATTCCTGAAATCTATGCCCTCTTGAAGGTTCCTTCTGACCCTTTCTCTGGTTCATGGAAAGCAGCACTATACATTGATCTTTTTTGTTTAAAAAAACTACGTAATCTTTTTGCTTGAAATAATGCACTTTATTGCACTTTTCAGGAAATTCACAGTTTACTTAGGCAAGGAGTTCTGGTTGATAATATTTCTTCCCAACTCTCTCCTTGGGCATCGGCACTTTTTGAATTTATGCCACCTTTTATCAGGAAGCAGGTTAATGTTTATTTAATCTTCAAAATCAATGACATCTCCAATTTTGTCCACTCTTAAGTTGTGAGATCTTATTAGTGTTTGTTGCAACTTTATTGTTCCAGTTGCTACTGCAGCCTGAGTCAGATGATTCTGCTCAGTTATCTCAGGTATTGTATTTCAGACACTTATTTTAGATAAAAGATGTCATCTTTACTTCTTTTAGATACGTGATGTCCTTTGTTCATAATTTTCTTTAGATTGAGACGGAGAAACTTTTGGCACATCTTGTGGAGGCTGAAATTAACAGGCGTCTGGTAAGACATGCATCGTTTGGTTTTATAAAGTTGTTTTGTTTTTCTTTTGGTGTATTCCTTCAACCTACTTTTATAATTTTACTCCGTGGGCATCCCCCTGTGGAGATATTTAATACAAATTCCCTTTTCGTCTGTCATCTTGAGAGAGTATTTTTTTGAGGAAGGGAAAAAAATATGCCTATGGTTTTCCGTTAATGGCATCTGATTAACCGGTCTTGCTCTTTCCAACTGTTTTCTTTTCTGTGCTTAGTGTTATTTGAAAATACTGATTGTTGTTGTGTATTGCATTTTTAACAGAAAGAAGGGACTTACAAGGGGAAGAAATTCAATGCCATTTGCCACTTCTTTGGTTACCAGGCTCGGGGATCTTTACCTTCAAAATTTGATTGTGACTATGCCTATGTATGTGATAGTCAACCGTCTTAGTCTGATAAGCATTTGCCCCTTTAATATGAACTTTAATTTAAACATTTTAATATTATACTTCATTCAGGTTCTTGGGCATGTTTGCTACCATATCTTAGCTGCTGGCTTGAACGGATACATGGCTACTTTAACTAACCTGAAAAATCCTGTGAACAAATGGCGCTGTGGTGCTGCCCCGATTGCAGTTGGGTTTTCTTCCTTTCATGCTCTGTACTTCATAATATTGTGATTATCATTAGATTTTTGTTCCTTATTGATGCCATCTATTTCTGGTGATAATGCCGACTATATATAATTGCTTCTGATGAAACACAGGCCATGATGACTGTGAAGCGTTGGGCTCAAAATCCTGGAGCGACATCCATTGGAAAACCTGCAATTCACCCAGCAACTGTGGATTTGAAAGGGAAAGCATACGAGTAAGACTAAGAGTCCATATCCCTTCATCCCCCCCACCACACATTCTGCAACCAGTGAAAGAAGAATCCATTCGCTTTCATAACTCTAATGGTTTGACGATCTGAGATAAGCTTCACTCACGGTATTGTATTTGTTACAGGCTATTGAGACAAAATGCGAGCATGTTTCTTATGGACGATCTCTATAGAAACCCTGGACCTCTTCAGTTTGATGGTCCTGGTGCTGATGCTAAGCCCGTCTCTCTGTGCGTTGAGGACCAGGATTACATGGGCCGCATTAAGAAACTGCAGGAATATCTTGATAAGGTGCGGTTGACTTCCTCTATTCTTAGATCGTTGGTTTTGTTTGAATATTCTTTGAATTCCATCGCTATAACCAATATCTTGATAAAACTTGCTTCATCCCCTTCACTTCAGGTCCGAACAATAGTAAAACCAGGGTGTTCACAGGAGGTTTTGAAAGCAGCATTAAGCGTCATGGCATCAGTGACTGATGTTCTCTCGGTTATGTCTTCAAGTTCATTCAATGGAAAGACAGCATTAGAAGGGTAATAAACATATCTGATGTCATGCTCTTACCAGAGACAGTGCCAGTGTTTGGTGTTTTTCTAAAACCTTGTTTGCTTCAAGCTAGCGGAATTGGGTAGATGATAATGACTGATGAGTTTTCAATTTATGGTGTAGCATTTTTCTTGAATAAGTACCCCAGAGGTATATTCGCAGTTTTGGGAATATGTAAAGTACTTAAATCCTCTTTTTAAGAACGAGTTTGGTTTGTAAAATCGAAGATGAACGTTTGGTCATCTTCCCCCCTGCGGCTTTGCAGTGGGGTTGTAAATGGACCGTCTTGCATATCAACGTTTTCATATTTAGTTGGCGTGGAACAGTGGCCATCATTCATCTCGTTTGTTCCCGAATGCGCTATGGCCATATAGTTTAATTTTCTTGATTTGTTATTGGGGAGAACTACAGTATTGTAATAAACAAATAATTGCATAAATTGAGAAGGAATTATCGTACAACACATGTTTAACTTTTACAATGCCACGTTTACAGAGGCATGCTCTAAAAAAAATAGCTTAAATTAGGGAGAACAATCAACACGTTCTTACATTCTGATTGTTCTTGTCTTCGACGGTAGGGGTACCACCTTTATGGAACAAGAGATTTAGTTGGTCAACAAATAGCATGCTTTTCATTTGGTCTAATTGCTTAAATTTCTTCTCCATCTGCAAGTCTAGCTCCTCGAAACGAACAAGCTTATCTACAATCTCTTTCATCTATTGACAAAGTTCCTAAGATTAGCAAAGAACACAAACTTGTCAACTTAAAACTATAACAGAATGCCGAGAACTTACCTGGACGTCTAATATATGAGATATAGCTCTCTCCACATCCGCCGAAGACCCCCTAGTTGTGCTCCTAGCACTGCTGCCTCCACAGGATGCAACATCGTTTCCTGAATCAGAACAGAAGAGATATTACAATATCCCACACTACCTCAATTTTAAATTGGTGTTCAAACTGCCAAGTAAAGTTGCAACAATAATAGAAAGAAATTTGAAGGAATTTTTTGTGTGAAGGAAATGGCACAAGGACGCCAATTCATCCATTCATATCAATGCCAGGAAAAGGGAGACTAAGGTATTAGGAGCCTAAGGAAGGAAGTTAAACGATGCTTTGCCAGAAATACGAATTTGGACATTCCCTATAAGGGAGGAAAACCTATAGCATAGTCATATCTAAGCATATACGGGGTAGATGAAACTGGATGGTACATAGACTTAAAATCGGGTATATGCATCTCTCTGCCTCTGCCAAGAAAGAAAATAAAATTATTTCGAAAGGGAAAGGGGGCTGAAGAAAGTGAAGTTCTTCATCTGGATATCAACCTTTGAAGGACCGAAAAGTTGCAAATAAGATGTTCAAGTATACTCAAACGGAGTGAATTTTGGTTTGCTCTTTCTGGGGCAGTTTGTGTGTACTGGGTGTGATTTGTAAAAGGAAGAAAAAAGAAGTCCCTACACCACATTTGTTGAACTCAAATTATAGTACAAATTACAAAACAAAGAAATAGTTAATAAACATGCTCAAGAATAAAAAAATTGAAAACAAAATGATTATCAGATAGACCTTAAGTTAGTCATTTATAGAGTTAACATCAACTTGACCCTGAATTTTAACCTTGTGACCATAAGTAAACTTATAATCAATAAAAATACAAGCAAAAAAGCAAAGAAAAAGAAAAAGAAGATGCATAATTTTTTCTTAAGTTGGGAAATTTAATCAGAGATAAACCTGATAGTGAAATTTGAAGAGACAAATCATTCAAATTTTACAATACGAATGAGAACACATAAGAAATCTTTCATTTTTTGTGACAAACCGTAGAACTCATCATCTATCAGCTATTTAAGTTAGAAGTCAAATCTTTAATATTAGATGATCAGATCAGATCAGCTTCAGATTGCAAAAAAGATGATTATTCAAAGCTGAAGCCAAACAATTGTCATTTGCAACTTCAATAACCTAGGAATGACTATTAAAAAATGCTTTAACAGAAGCAAAGCTCAATACCTTGCTCTTCTATATTCCTAGCGACAGCTGTGGCAATTTCCCTAACTCCTCCAAAGCCCATATCAGAGAGCTTAATCACAGCTGCATGGGCAGCTGCTTCTGCAACCTCAATACCCACCAAAGATGACAAAAAGGCAGCCTGAGAGAATAAATATTAATTACATGATGATATCTTTATTCATATACCTATCAACATAATGCAAATGAAAACCATAGACAGCTCAAAATGACCAATAGGTCCAATACCAGTTTCAGGTACCATAGATACTCTAGGAAAATTACTGCAAAGTATGGCTAGCCTGAGAGAATAATATTAATTACATGATGATATCTATATTCATATAGCTATCAACATAATGCAAATGAAAACCATAGACAGCTCAAAATGACCAATAGGTCCAATACCAGTTTCAGGTACCATAGATACTCTAGGAAAATTACTGCGAAGTATGGCTACATATGTAATGCAGAAGAATAGTCTACTAATAGAAGTCCATGGAACCCAATCCAAACCTTTTTAGTTGGGTTGTCTTGGATTATGAGCTTGTCTACGTTTGAGTGTGGTTCAAACTATAACTCAAGTAGTTTGGTTTGTTTCTTCAAAGAAATTGATTCGAGTCAAGCCAAACTAACCCAAATTCATTCATTAAAAGAGCATCTCTTTTACTTGTGTGATAAAATAAAAATGCATAAGCCTTCTTTAATTTCCCATTGATTGATAACCCAATCCTACCCACAAAATGTTTAAAACCCCTATAAAAAGAAAAAAGAAAAAAGAAAATGCAATAGAAGGCATCAAATTGATACAGTTGTTTTACTTTTTTTGATAAGAAAGTTGTTTTACTTTTTTCACCACTCATGTGCAAATCAGACCGCTAATAAACGCTTCTTTTTGCACGTGAATCACTGACTTCCTTAATCCTAGGTGTTGATTGAATTACAAACATGTAACTAATGTGAGCTAAAAGAAAGGAATAAAACCAACACTAACCTGAGCCATTATGGGATTACTTGCATCTGCCAGTGGTGAGAGACGGATTCTTTTACTTGGAAGAGATGTTCCAGTACCTTCCAATATAACATCAGCACTGGCATGATCCTTCACCACAGTATACTTGTTGTCAATATTTCCAGAATCTGGATAACCAAGAAACTGCTCCCCCAAAGGAAGCTTCACAAAATGGGCGACACATTCCCTCTCAGTTCTGCCACCAACATGCTGTGCAACCTTTCTCCAATCATCGCCATAATGCGTCAAAGCTTCAAGAAGATGCAAAGTCTCCTTATCAGTCCAATCTGTTCGTGTCTCTTCATTGATCTCAACACGTCGAAAATCTGAAGAACTAACACCAACTCGATAGTTTCCACGAACATAGCACCTTGCACAAAGCGTCAAATCAAACTGTACAAAATAATGACCATCATATTAATTCTAATATGCTAAATTATATCAATTCCTTTAATGTCCATTTAAAAAATACAAGTCTATCCAAGTTCCAAATTCACCAAGTCACTGAAACCAGTAGCATCTATCGAGCTAAACCACAATATGTAAGGGAATGCCCTCAAGAAATTTAAACAGGAAGATTAAGAAGATGAATAGATTTCATAGAATAGTGACCATGCTGAAAGTGGTGGATACGCAATTATCGACAGATAAAAACCCCAGTCCAAAGGCTTATGACAACTTAAAGACCAAAAAACTTTATGTGCATTGCTTTGTGAAAATAATTGATAATTGATATTCAAGATTGTTTAAACAAATAAACTAATCCAGCTGCCTCAGGACCATAATAAACTACGCCAAACTCCCTCCCAAATCATGAAAGTTACAACAACTATAAATATAACTTTAGTATCATCATCACTTAAAGTTGAAATGTTGGAATTAATATACACCAAGGAGTCAAAGACAAGCATCGAGAGTACTTGGACGTTAGAATTCGCTAAGGAACGAAACGCAACACAAACTAATTCCCAGAAACAAGAAAACAGATAGACAAAACTTCAATACGTTCACAATGCAAGTAGATACGAACCTTATCGCAAGCAAAGCAAGCAATGCTGCAAATAGACTTGCAACCGCTGCATACTCTCTTAGAAGCGTCTTTAGGAGCCGAGTAATCTGCAGAACTACCTCCAGGTTCACCGGTGTGGGAAGCGGACGCATTAGACTTGGAGTCCCGGTCCTCCCACTTGAGCGGTTTGTTCAGGGCGGACGGCGAGTAATTGATAAGACCCCAAGCCTCGAGGAAATCGAAAACCCTACGAATGGATCCTACATCGGCAACGAGCGTCTTTCGGATATCGGTAAAGGTAATCTTCTTGGAAGGACTTTCTCTGAAGGATTTGACAATAGAATTTCGAAGGTACTTGTAAACTCTAGGGTTTTTAGAGGGGGACCGTGAATCAAAGAACTCCGGAAGGAAGCGAACCTCGCACCCGTGAATGCCGTTCCAGGAGAACCATCCTGGAGGAGAAAATAAGGGAGTAAAATAAAGAAACGAGTAGCAGCGGTGGTTGCAGAGAATGCAGAGGAAGGAAGGAGTACTTACTGGAGTAGCTGGGAAGATGAATTGGATCGGGAGAGGTGGATTGAGGGAGGTCCTCGGGGCGAGGGGTGGAAGCGGGGACGGCGGAGGGGGTCTGGCCGGAGTCGGAGGGAGGAGTCTCGATTTTAACGGGAGGGGTTGCAGGAGCGGGGGAGGGCGAAGGCGCAGGTTGTTTAGCAGAAGCATCCGTGGAAGGATCTTGGACCGGTGAATTAGCCGCCATGGATGTAAGAAGTACCGAGGTGTCTGAGCGTGAGGAAGGAAAGAGAGTGACAGGAAAAACAAATTTAAGCGTCCAATTGCAGGCGAGGATAAATCAGATGAGAGCAGCACTAGACGCCTAGACGGACGGAGCCCAAATAAATGGAACTGGGCTGGGCCTTTGCTTCCTTCGACTAAAGCTAGATCAGGAACTGTTTGTCAAATGATTAATCTTTTTTTTTTTTTTTTTTTTGGGGGGTGAAAAGTCAAATGATTAATCTAAATATTGAGTGCATAGCTTGTTTGTTTTCTGCAATGTTTTTTTTTTTTTTTTTTTTTTTTATTTGACAAAGAAGAATTCATTAAACAAAGAAACCTCCCCGAGGGGATACAAATATCGATGGTTCCTGAGTCGTTAAACTAAGAAACCAGTCAGGAAAGTTGGTAGTCGACTCCTAAGGACTAGAATTAAGGCCTACATGGGCCAGTTCATGAGTAAGCCTATTGAATTGACGATTTACATGCACAAAATTAATCTTAAGGAACGAATTAAGGAGACTGCAAATATCCCACAAAATAGACAAGATACTCGAGTCGACTAGATCACGTTTCCTAATTGCTTCGACAAGCACAAGGGAATCCGACATGACCGTCACACAATCCACGTCCAGCCTTCATGCCAACCACAACCCTTCTAGAACAGGTACCGCCTCAACACATAACGGAGAATTGAAATTGATAATTTACATAATTGTTTATTAAACAAAAGGGTGTTTATACTTACAATTTTTACATGGATATATGAAATTAAATGCCTCGAAAACGGAAGCTTTGACATAACAATGGCTTACTCGTCGGCATTGAATAAACATCAAGTTAAAATCTTCCCATTTTCCGAATATTTTTGAAGAAATTTAAAAAGAATCTCGATACTAAGAATATGAATATTGAATACAGAATTCTTATTTCATTCATTTAGAAAGTTTTGAGTGTTTTGAGTGACAAGGGTGGTGAAAGTGAAACAGAGACACAGATGTAATAAAGATAAACAACAGGCAATCAAAGGCAAGAGGCAAGAACCCAGAAGAGAGTGGTTGGTCACTTCAGTCCAACAAGGCCGCGTCTTTGAAACTCTGGACAGCATCCGCAAGCGTCTCTTCTATAGCCCGATAATTCCAACCCAATGTTTGCAGCTTCTCCGAGCTCAAACTTTTCGACTCCTTGTTCCCTTCACTCACCCTGCCAGTGCCACACCCGTTTTCCTTTATTACTAAGCAAGCAACCACACATATCATATCACATAACAAACCATACTATACTTTCACAAACTTACTTCTTTGGATAATTATAATCAGGGTACTTCCTCTTCAACATGTCCACCAGCTCCCCTGTCTCCATCACATGCGCTGTACAAATGTACCTTCCTTCTGCCTCGCCCTTCTCATATAAAAGAATTAACCCCTCCGCTACATCTCGCACATCTACTAACAGGTGTACCCTGTTCTCCACCGATTCGTATCCTCCTGCAAAAAAATCAGCCATTTGATATATTATAGAGTACACACTAACATAATTTTCAGGCAAATCTCCTCCTGCCCATCAATCCTCTTCACTCTTCACTGCAACGCTCAAGTCTTGCTCATGAATCTTTTACCCTTTAATTTTACATCCCGGCCATCCACACACTCGTTGCCCCACAATTTGTAATATTTTCTTTGCTTGAAGATGACTTTTCAATATTGCACTGCTGAAATTCAGAGGAGATATCAAAGAATATTGAGCTTGCACACGCATGTGTCACAAACTAGTACCTTTTAGAATTCTATGAAGAACCAAGCTGCTAGAGTTGACTGTTGGCTGCAAAATTGGCCCGGTAACGAGGGTAGGACAAATAGTGACCACGTCAAGCCCACGTCTTTTCCCAAACTCCAAGGCTTCACTCTCAGCTTCTGTTTTTGACAGAAAATACCAGTTCTGGTACAATTTTGAAGAATAATAATGAATATCGATAGCCATACTACACACCCAATACGTCAAACCATAAATGACTTTTTCTGTTTAAGTACCTTAGTAGCTCTGCAGTACTCCTTATCGGACCAACAACTTTCATCCATTACTTGACCTTGAGGCCAACTTGGATTGAAAAACACTGCAGCAGCAGAGGACACTACAACTACTCGCTTAACTTTTGCTTCAACACATGCTTCAAGCACATTAAGAGTGCCCTTTACAGCAGGTTCAAGCACTTCTGTCTGAGAGTAATATTAACGAAAACATGAGACAAAGAGCAGAGAACTCTATAAACAATATAACGTGAAGTGAACTGTCATAATCGACCTTGATGGTCAATCTCACCTTAGCTATCTGTATCTCTAAGTATCAATCTTTTAGAGAAATTTTTTTGAATGACTATCATGTTGCCTCTTTGGCTATACTCATCTTTTATTTTCAGTTTATGACAGATCATACTATCAAAAGGAAAGACAAAAGTTTTTCATTAACTGTATGATGGCTACCTTTCAGCAAAATCTGGATTGAAAGGAACAGGTTTTTTTTATAAGACTTCTAGTGGTGTATAGGCTGTCAAGAAGACTGTTATTTCCTAGTTTCTTGATGGTGGGCTCTTGGTAAAGAATTTTTTAAAGAACTTTTCCTTCATGATTCTAGTAAAGTGAAAGGCCTTCTGTAGTTCTCTTTTCGTTAATGAGATGTTTCCTAACCAAATATAGGGGGGAGTCAGTCTACGGTCCAATAAAAGTCAAATGACTGACTCACAAAGAATACAGGATGAGGTTTCAGCAGGCAGATCATTTGAGTGCCTAGGCTTGGGCTACCTCTACAAGAACATGAACCAAGGTTCATTAAGTGAATCAATGCTTTTGGGCGCAACAGTCGTTTACCACCGTCATTTTGTGTTGCTTTTCTAAGTCATATCAGACTATATGCATCAAATTGAGTGATAAAAAGCAAAAAATACTTTAAATATTCTTCATGTTGACATTGATAGGAATCGATATTTGTGCCTAGATTTGAATCACTATGGATTAATTGCCCCTAAATGTATATATTGTGGATAAAAAAGAAAAGTCACTGTGAGGCATTAGTACCTCTGGATTTGATGAAGTTGTGGAAGGAACTGGACTGGCAACATGGAAAACTCCATCACACCCTGCAAATGCAGGACGCAGAGACTCATAGTCCAGTAAGTCAGCCTTAAACAGTACCAGATTCTCGGCCCCTTTCTCAAGTTTTCTCAAGTGATCATACTTGGCATCACCTGCACATTATTTTAAGAATTCTCATTAAAGCAAGCAAATAAAATTATACTTATAACGGCCTGAGGAAAATGCTTCAGTTAAAGAGACTGCTCTTTCAATCAATACAATGCATCAGAACTGACTCTGGCTCTCACATTGACCTCTTTCAAATTTCGAAATCTTTAGTCATCTAACTATTCAAAGTGACTGGCATTCTTCATGTTCCTCGCATCACATAATTGCGAACCTAGTTACTAGTTAATATTGAATGATGAATAAGCAGTCGACAGGAAAATCCTTCATCCAAACAAAACTCCATAATGAATTTGACAAGCTCATCAGTCCAACATTGACAACAGTAAAGGGCTCACTGCCAGTGGAATTTAACCATTTCAATCGCAATGTCCAATTCTCACACTGAAATGCACTTCTAAATCAATGAATAACCTTCGTTTATGCTACATCAACCGGTATAAAAACTACAACATCATTTGCAATTTTGAGTTCATCCCAGTGTTTCTCTTACATATTTAACCTTCAATAGTTGACTCACTATGACTATGCCTCCGACCAAAATGACAAGGTTGGAAATAAAACGTAGGAACTGTTAAGATAGCCCACTAAATATTGGGCTCAAGTTGTTATTGTTTCATTTTTGGCTCATGTATCTGGCCATTGTCTTCTCGTTTATATTCTTTTCTGTATCATTATCTTCTTCAGGCTAGGGTTTGATATTTGCCTCATGCAAATTCTGTTACAAAAGAAGATTCGAGAGAGAGTGAGGATGAGAGAATTTTTTCAGAGTTTTTTTAGGAGTTTTTCTCCCCAGGCCTATATATATGGCTTGATTGTCTTTATATTCCATATATATAAGCATAGGAGCATAGGGTTTTCTCCTACAAATTTTCTTCTTCCTTGCTATTTTATTTTTTCTTGTTTACAATGCAAAGAGGAACGATGTAGAACAAAAATTCCATTGCCGTGTTTTGACATGAGTCTGTCCAATAGATTCTTTCAGTATCCAGAACAGGGGACAATTTGTACAGCATCCAAGTTCCAAAAATGTTATAACATCAGAATGCGTGCCTTAATTTATAATTTTATATAGTGTAACCCTTAATTTACAGAGTGATTTAAAAACCTGCGCGAGTCCCACATCCTTCTGAGACATAAAAAAATGAACCATTTTGTCTGCAATACAGACGAAAATGGAAAATTCTAAATGAGCATACTATGGAGGCAAACATGCATTCGTTGAGGTAGATGAGAGTTGGGAACTCTAAATTTGGAGATCAAAAGGTCGATTGAATGCATTTTGAAACAGTTATGGCATAAGATGTTAGTTCAAAACATGAATCGAGAAGGAATCAGAAGGCAGTATAAGCGAATTGAAAGACGAAAAAGAGAGTGATGAGGAAGTAAATTACTTGGTTCCCTGACAGTTCCATGGACAATATAATCCCTGGATAGCAGAAGCTTGACGACCCACGAACCAATGAACCCTCCAGCCCCTGTCACACAGACTTTACCCTTCATCGCCACCGTCGCCATCGTCCAAACACCCAAAACGCTTTCTGCAATTACTTGTATCCATTAAATATCTCTCTTGCTCCATTTTATCCAAAACGGCAGACCACAGTTACTTTGTTTCTTTATTTTTTTTTTTATTTTTTTTTTTGAAATATTGACAACCACAAATTACTTGTAATCTAATTGTTACGCACGTCTCTTTGGGTTTTTTATTTTTAAAATTGTTTTTTCACGTTTAAAACATTTTAAAAATCAACTTTATCTATTACCTATAAAATTAAATTTTGTTTATAAAATCATAAACTTTCCATTTGTGTCCAATAGATTTATAAATTTTGATGATGATTCATGATTTGATTGGATGAAAATTGAGCCAACGAAAGCATAGTTCAATTGGCATAAAGATGTACTGATCACCACAAGGTCTGTAGTTCGAGTTTGAAGATTATTAGACACTTTTTAAAATGTATGGACTAAATAATACGCAAAACTAAAAGTTGATGAATTTATTAGACAATTTTTTTAACTGAATGATCAAGCGGATAAAAACATGAAAATTTGAGTACTAAACTTATAATTAAACCTGATAATGATAATTAAAAACATATTTGATTAAAATACTATTTTGTTCCTTATACTTTGGATTTCATTTTATTTTAGTCCCTTTACTTTTGAAAATCTAATTTTGTCCCTTTATTTTGAATAAAGTTTAAAATTGGTTTCATTTGTTAGTTTGAAGTTATTTAAAAAAATTGGTTAACAATCATAAAAAAATTTTATGCAAGAAAATACAAGGACTAAAATGATATTTTAACCAACATATTTTGTCTTTTCTACCATTTTCAAATCAAAAAAAGAAAATCTTGAACTATGTTTGTCCACAATTATTCCTACCATGTGTGATGTTTATAAAATCTACTCTTCATTTCTTTGCAATCTAATATTAAAAAATGTTGAAACATTTGGTGAAATCCTCACTTGGTTATACTAAAAAGAGTTTTTGCTGTTTAAAAAGAAAGAAAGAAAGAAAGAAAGAAAGAAAGGAAAAAAAAAAAAAAAAAAAAAAAAAAAAAAAGTGTTTTTGCAATCTCCACCACAAAAGTAGAGGATTTTTGGTATAGTTTAAATGTAAATCTCCAGTACCATATAGTCTCTCTCTACTTTTGGGGTTGGAGGAAATACTTGGAAAATGTGATCATGTAATTTTGGTAATAATGTGTGGTCTATAAATCTAAATCATTGTCAAACTTCCATTTTTTAACTTTAAGCACTACTTTGTACAAGTGGTAAGCAGTTCTAAGAAAGTAGTTGCAGTTGTGAACAAAAAAGGTAATTAAGTAGTAGCGTGGACAATGGACATTGTGCAACATGCAAATACAGCCATCTTCACGTGGCCGTCGCGCCCCTTGCAGAGGAAAAAACGTGTGGCTAGCTAGCTGCTTTTTTTCATACAGTTTAAGGATCCGTTTGGAATACATTTTAATTTAAATGTTTTTCAAGAATGCATTTTTTAAAAAACATTTTGTATAAAAATTGTTTAGAATTTAAACACTCATATGTTTGGTTGCATTTACTCACAAATGTTTTTCTACACAAGTTATTGTTTACTCAAGAAATCTTTTTTAAAAAGTTGGTTTCATTTTCTAATAAGTCATTTTTAGTGGTTGCCAAATACTATAAGTTTTTTCAAAATAATTTATTTTCAAAATTAAACACTTGAAAAGTTAAACCAAACACACCCTAACTCTGTCTTTAAAATCTATAGTTTTACTTTTATCTTTATTTGTACTGTACTAAAAAGGGGAGAAAGGATGGAGAATTATTTTCTTCATCATTTTGTCTGCACTCTAATTTTATAATTTTAAACGTACGTGCCTATTCATTTATTTACTTATTTATTGTTGATATTATTTAAACATTTTCTTTTTCAATCTCATCTTAAAGACAAAAAAGTTGAACATGGTAAATCTTGTTTGTTTGTTTTTTTTTTTTTCCCTCTTTTGTTAAGTATATTCATGCGTCAAAAGATATACTAGTTCACGCGTCTAAATATTAGTTTATACTACAATAAATTTTACCAATGTAAATGAATGGAAGATGATGAATCAAATTCAAACTTATAATATTTTTTTTCATTTGTTTCATTTTTTTTAATACATAAATAAATATTTGGAAATGAGGAGATTCAAACCTCTAATCTCTTGGTCGTTGATACATACCAATTATCGCTGAGCTATGCTCGCTTTGACTCATTCGTTTCATTTTAAAATTTAAATTGTCACGTTTTTTACATTATTGTTTTGCAAAGTCGTGTTTAACAAAGCATAATTATTATTTTTCTTTTGGGTCAAATAAATTCAAGGTCTCTTAATTTTATAATTCTTTTTTTATATCATTTTTTTTTTTTTACTTAAATTACTATATAGTCAATTTGACCCAACATCAAAACGATTAAAATTCTTTCGTTGGTCAAAATCACAAGTGCTCTTTTTCCACTAAGATACCAACAAAAATGCTTTATTCAAAAGAAGGAAAAAAAAAACGTCCTTCTCTATATAAAACTTGTGCAAATTAGAAAGCTACTAATTTTACTTTAATTTTCTTTCTGGGGATGGGAGAGAGCGTAACAGACAAAATCCTCCATAATTATCAAAATATATGGAGGAATCAATATCCATATGGTTAGATTGAAACAACAAATTTGGATTCGAACTACAGACCTCGTGATTATCAGTACAACTTTATGTCAGTTGAGCTATGTTCTTGTTGGCATAGAAACAACCAATTTTATAAAGGATAATTGTAATGGGTGGCAAAATTAGAGTAAATAATGGCAAATATAGCAATTTTTTAAAATATTTGCAAATATGGCAAAAAAATTTAATTAATTTTTTATATCCCCGTTTTGCCCCTGAATTGCGCGCGCACATCTTCTTCTTCATGCTCTGGTTTTCTTCTATCTGATTGTTTTCTTTCCGTTTTGCCCGTATTGGGGGAAAATCCTAACTCTTTCATCTGTGCTCAAGTCACTTTTTCTTCGTGTCGTCTCCTCCTCCGTTTTCGTTGACTGCTGCATCTGTCATCGTATTTCTTTCGCTCGTATCGCTGCCACCACCGTTTTTCTTCCATACTGTGAACTGTAGAAAATCTTTGCTGGACTTACCATTAAACTTCTCTGTCTGGACTGATAGAAACTTTCTATCACTGATAGAAAGTTTTTCTATTAGTGATAGAAGATTTCTATCACTGATAGAATGTCTTCACACTGATAGAAACACAACTACAACAAAACAAAAGATAACAATAAACAGCTTGTAGAAAACAACACGATATCAGAACACCAACACTTATAGAAACTTACCAACACTTATAGGAACTTTCTATCACACCAACACTTATAAACACTTATAAAAACTTTCTATCACTTATAGAAAGTTTTTCTATCACTGATAGAATGACTTTCTATCAGTGATAGAAAGTCACTGATAGAAAAACAACAACACCAAACAGCTAGTTTCTATCAGTGATAGAAAGTTTCTATCACTGACAGAATGTCTTTCTATCAGTGATGGAAAAGTCATTGATAGAAACACAACAACAAAAATATTAGTGATAGAATGACAACAATAACCAAACAGCTAACAAAATAATACGATATCAGAACACCAACACTTATAGAAACTTTCTATCAGTGATAGAAAGTTTTCTATCACTGATCGAAATTTTTTCTATCACTGATAGAAAAATCCAACAACCGAATATCAAAGACAACAACAACCAACAAACAATATGATATCAGAGAACACCAACACTTATAGAAAGTCACTGATAGAAACACAACAACAACAATATAGAAAGACAACAATAACCAAACAACTAGTTTCTATCAGTGATAGAAAAATCCAACAACCAAATATCAAAGACAACAGCAACCAACAAACAATATGATATCAGAACACCAACACTTACAGAAAGTCACTGGTAGAAACATAGCAACAACAATATAGAAAGGCAACAATAACCAAACAACTAGTTTCTATCAGTGATAGAAACTTTCTATCACTGGTAGAAGTGATAGAAAGTTTTTCTATCACTGATAATAGAAAGTTTTTTATCAGTGATAGAAAAAGTTTTCTATTAGTGATAGAAAGTTTACTATCACTGATAGAAAAATCCAACAACCAAAAACATCAAAGACAAGCTGACAACACGATATTAGAACAATAGCGGTAGAAAGCGAAATGCAATACAATCTTAAACAACAACATCAACTGGCAAAAAGAAATGGAAACTGATAGAAAGAAATGGAGAAGACAATGAATTTCGTGGGTTTAGGATTTGGGATGGACATTTTAGTAATTTTACTTTTCAGATGATGAGATCGATTTTGTCATTTTTGCAAATATTTATGCGGGCCGCTACTTTTGCAATTAGTTTGGGCCATTTTGCTACTTTTGCAACTGGCCCATTTTATAAATAAGTAATGAGGAGTTACAGAAACAATATGACAATCAATTTTACATGATCATTATATTGAAAAAAAAAATCGAATTTATATCCTTAAATTTGTAGCAAGTGTAAATTTAACTAATAACTATATATTTAAATCCTAAAAATAAATTCAGATCGCTTTCAATGATTTAGGATTATTTTCACTCGACTTTAAATAAGACCACAGCTAAAAATTGCTTAAATAAAATTATTATTCACCCAAAATCATATAAAAGTATCCAAAAAAAAAAAATTATTACGTAATTTTTTTAAAACAAGTTGGGGAAAATAAAAAGTCATGAATACTATCTATTTTGTCTCCAATATAATTTTTTTCCTAATAATTATACAAATTATTTGTTGGAGGTTATTAGACACTTAAAGTCGTACTTAATTAACTGGTTAGTCAATTAGTTGAGGTTGTTGGTTAATTAGCTGAGTTTGTTACTATTGACAACAGATTGTTAGGGGGTGTTTGGGGCAATGAGTTGTGAAGTTGGAGTTTGGTGGAGTTAATAACTCCACTCAACTTCTTGTTTGGCCCAAGGATATACAACATCCAATTGTGGGATCCACAAATTTATCAACCAATCACAATACTCTATTGTGGGTCCTACAAACTTTTTAACTCCTATTCCAACACTTTATTGTAGGTCTCACAGACTTATTAACTCCTACTCCAACTTCTAAGATAAAACAACTCCAGATTTCATAACTCAAGTCCTTGCCCCAAACACCCCCTAGGCTGTTATTTTCTGTTTTGTATTGTATATATATTCTTATGGATGATTGATAAAGAAGATGAAGCATTTTTCCACTATCTTTAATCTCATTAGAGGTTTCAACTAATTCAACCTCTAAAGTATGGGGTATCAAACGATTTTTTTAATTTTATTTTTTTGGGTAGACTTGGACTCTATGAGGAAGACCTCAGTGTGTGGGAATCTAATGAAATGTATGAACACGACAATGGAGCAGGTGTCGTTGGGGAACATCGGCCACATTGTGACATTAATTTAATATAATTAATGCACCCCGCAATGTAATTAAGCGGCTGCACAATATATTAAAATAATCAGCTTTCAAATGGTAGGGTAATAAAATTTGTCTCTCTTTTTTCGCAGGGTTTCAAATATTGAAATCAAATCAATTGGAATTTACAATGGAACCATCGTTTTAGTTGGAGTTTAACTGTTTAAGAGAGCAGCAGCCGTAGCAGTGGATGAAGTCTTTACTCTTTAGTTTCTCACTATATTATTATGATTTAATTTTAAATGGTCCCTTCCCCTTCCCGGCCGCTTTTTATTATTTTAACCTATCCTTTAATTAATTAGCGTCATCAGTTACACATTTTCAACTCTCTTTTCCTCTTTATCTATTTATAATATAATTAATTAAATATACATTTCTGATGGACAGCCGGATCCCTTTAATTTCTCTCCCTCATTATTATTATCATTAAAATGCGTCAATATTATATATCTATTGATTGAAGGCCCTATGTGGGGATGATAAGAATATGATGATCCATGCAATGGAAGAGTATAATATATTAGATAGAATTACATCAATAAACACCATTATAATATAGAATGAAATCAACTAATAATAATTTCATATTTTGATAATAAAAAACGAGTCATATAGTTTGGCCTGGTCAAAGCTTCCAACAAATAATGTTATTGCCAACTTGATCATCAAACTTTTTTGATAACTTATATATATATGCGTGTGTGTGTGAACTGATCGAAGATAGAGTACCAACAAGGAGGTTCGGTATTATAGCAAAATATATGATGCAACTCATTTTAAATTAGTTCAATGGATTGATTAATAGTCTTCGGTAGGTAGCTTTAATTGAGCACGATATATTTTGAGCTAGACCCATTTCTTCACGACTCACGAGCAAGTTAGAAATTTCTTCAAACGTTTGTTTCATTTGATTTGATTTTATATTTTATATATGAAATGAAATAGACAAATGGAAGGTATTAATATTATTGGAAATGAATGAATTGTATAAATAAATCGGAAAGGACAAGAGTATCTGTCCTAGATAGGAGTGGGAAATTAAAGAGAAAGTTAAATTAAATAGTAGAAGAAAAGTGGGGAAGAGAGAGAGAGAGAGAAAAAAAAGGTAAACACGTGGGATGAGGAGGGATGTGATGGGTACGCATAATTTGGACGTCAGGTGCGTGGGATGGATATGTCTCCTTCCCCGGCTCTCTCCCACTCCACTGTTAACTATGACTAAGACTAAGAATCTCTCTCTCTCTCTGTGTTTGAACTTTGAGCCAATGCATGAACCAGCTCATGACGATGCTTAATGAATGTAAATTTCGAGATTATAAGTCTGGTTTTGTGGCTTTCAAAATACAAGCACACACAGGGCAATATATGTATATACTACAGTGGCAGAGGGTAGTGAAATGTGAATGTCAAAGAACAGTAATAATAGTAATGAATTTGGGCTGACTCTACCAGCTGGGTAGCTAGCGACGGAGCGAAGGCCGGCCGTGACATTGACAGAAATTTTCAATTGCATGCATATGGGAAGGAATGGGATGCGCAACTCAAGACAAACATGGGAGCAATCGGCCCATCCAACGCGGGACACATGGCCAAAGGGCTGGCTTGCGTTTATATATTTATACTTCAAAATTACACGCCATTCTTTCTGCCGCTTTCTTAATTTCTTATAAACTTCCAAAGCCAAGGCTTAGGCTTGTATTGTACTTGTACATATAATATATTTATTTTTCTCTTTTTCTTTTCGGCTTTCTTCTAATTGCGCTCAAATTGGCTTTGCACATTCATTGAACGGATTGAGATGATTAGATAAGGTTGAGCAAGTTCCGATGTACATGTACCGACACTTTCCACGTGCCCTCAACTCTCACTGTCTCACACTCTCACTTTTAATTTTGACCGCACGTGACCCACGCCACACACCAACGCCTTCCTCGATCCTCTATCCAACAAGCGCTACGCATAAACCGCTTCGGTGCGCGGTGCGGCGAGGCCAGGTGAGATCAAATCCCAATCAATATCAACTATATATATATATATATATATCAAATTCATTATTCTTTCTAATGCGGCCTACAACATGTCACATATGAATTCAATCATGCAAAACCACTATTCTTACTTAATCATTATCTTTTTTAATATTCACCTTCATAAAATACTATTTGTACAGACAAAGATCCGCTACTTAACTTCTAGCAAGCAACTTGCAACAAGTTAAAGAAACAGTTACGAGATTGATTAAAAACGTGACCGTTTCATACAGAGAAAGTGGTATGTGATTAAAGTTGGTATTAGTTTACTAATTAAACTCCTAAATTAATGCCAATCATGAAGAATATTTTAATAGACTGTTGAAGCAAGCTGGAAAGTTGGAAGCTATATGTAAAGGTGTTTAGGTGTATGAGTAAAAACGAACCAGCTTGGTTGAGTTATTTTGCTCAAAGCAACATGTTTGCATCTTTGTTTGTCACAAATCCTTATTGAAGATGGAGCGTTGTCTCAGTCATAGAACGTCAGTAATCATCTCAAATGTAACCATTCAATAGATTCAGCCGTACATTAATTATATCATTATCAACACACATATTATGTGTAGTCATTTATCATGCATATTACACTATATATTTATATACATTTTTCTTTTTGTATTTTGATTACTCGAATGATTTATTTTATCGATCATTTTAATCTTACGTTTACTTTTTCTCAGAAACCATTTAGAATCATTATCTATCAACTTTATAGATTAAATTATCTTTTCAAAACATCAAGAACTAACTAGCCACCAAACTCTAGTTAACCAAAAATATATTTTGATTTGAATGTGTTTCGTATTTTAGCGGAAGTTATATCCTTATTAGTTATTTCACTAAACATTTAATACTTAGAGCGAATAAAGAAATTAATTTTAATTATTACACGAGGTGGAATATACCAAAAATTCAACAAGTGTGTATTGGTTTCTTTTTTAAAAGAAAAAAGCTATTAGCCAAACCGAGCTTAGCTCAGCGGTAATTGGCATATACTCTCGACCATGAGGTCAAAGGTTCGAATCCCCCACCCCCAAATGTTGATGTACTCAAAAAAAAAAAAAAGAAAGAAAGAAAAAAAGAAAAAAGCTATTACCAATTAATCAATTTTGTGTAAAACATAAAAAGCTATGAGTAAAAGATAAAATAAAAAATATGATAATGAACTGCGATCTCATAGTGAATATAATAAAAACAGCACTTTGGTTGACCCAAACAATAATAATACTAATAATATAATAATCAACTAATGAATTTAGATCAAATGATGAATCTTAAAAGAGAAGCACTAAGATAATGTCGTCCCTAGTTAATTAATTAACCGTTGTTCAACATTAATCCTGAAAACATTAGCCACAATATTATTAAACAGACGGGAAAGAAAAAGTAAAGCAAAAAAAAAAAAAAAAAAAAACAATATAATTACTTTAGTCAAAGAAGGGAAAAAAAGGAGAAAAAAAAAAAAGAGTTACTTAGCGGCACATGAATAGTGAGTAATTAATAAAGAAATAGTATGAAGGTGCACGCGTCACGTGGGAGCGTGGGGTGTGGATGGAGTTTGGTAATAATAAATAATAAATCTACAAAATGTCAAAATAAAAAATGTGTTATTTATTTATTTATTATTATTATTATTATTATTATTTTTAATTTTTTAGTGTGGGCAATGCAAGCAAGGTAATTGCGTTTGGGTTTGGTAGCAAAGGGCAAGGGCAAGGGTTAAGCCATTTCCCTTTCCCTTTCCCTTTTTGATAAACCACTTTCTCTTCTCACTTTCCACTTCACTTTCTTCTTCATTCTTCCTCTTCTTCTTCACTATTATATTCCTTTCATTTTCACTTACCGCCCGCCATTGCTACTGGTTTTTTCTTCCTCTTCTTTGCTTCCTTCCGCTGTACAGGAAACACTACTGCTCTCGGTATGCTTCTTCTTCTTCTTCCCCTCCAATTGTCTAGATTCTGTGTATTTCTTTTACTTTACCATTTGTTTTAGGGTTTACAAATTTTGTGGTTCGTCGATGCGATTGAAATTCAAACAATACTTATAATTCTATTCGATTCGTGAACGAAAAAGAATCTGGTGAAGAAGGAACAACTATTTGTGCGCAGTATGTTAGTGAGGTTTTGGCGTGCGTAAACGTAGCCATGTTTTGGGGTTTTAGAACTGACAAAGAATTCTGTTGTTGAACAGTACAGAAGACCGTGCGAAGAAAGAGGCGTTTTAATTGAAATCATAAAAGAGTCGTCGTTTTCCAATTCGTAACTGATCCGTCACTTCCATGATGTTGGTACCAAATCAATTATATATTTGACTCAATACCTAATCGGATTAGATTAGACTCACATCACACATCTTCTTCGATCCGATCGATCGCGCAGTTATTTAAAGATAGATATGCAGTTTTGTATGAACCAAACCCTAATTTGAAACGAAGAATCTGCAGAGATAATATCAGATCGGAAATGAGAATGGCGGGGTACAGCGAAGAAGGAGGACCAGCTTCACGCTACGTTCATCATCCTCAACTTCTGAATCCGGAACTGCACCTCGACACTCCATCCTCTTCTATTCCGTTTCATCATCATCATCATCAATTCAACCACTCTAATCACTCTAATTCCAAGCTCGATGAGGATCATAACAATAATCCAACCGCTCACAATCAAGACTCCGCGTTGGTCCCTTCTTCTCTCCGCCGCCCTCGCGGCCGTCCTCCTGGTTCCAAGAACAAGCCCAAGCCTCCCATTATCGTCACTCGCGATAGCCCCAACGTCCTTGGATCTCATGTCCTCGAGGTCTCCGCCAACGCCGATATCGTCGATAGCCTTTCTAATTATGCTCGCCGGAGGGGGAGGGGAGTCAGCATCCTCTCCGGCACCGGCACCGTCGCCAACGTCACTCTCCGTCAGCCCGCCTCTCCGGCTGGAAGTGTCATTACTCTTCATGGCAGGTTCGAGATTCTCTCGCTCACCGGCACCGTGCTTCCTCCGCCGGCTCCTCCGCAGGCGGGCGGGTTGTCCATATTTCTCGCCGGCGCACAGGGGCAGGTGGTCGGAGGGACGGTGGTGGGCCCCTTGGTGGCTTCGGGGCCGGTGATATTGATGGCCGCGTCGTTTTCGAACGCTGTGTTTGAGCGGTTGCCTTTGGAGGAAGAGGAGGAAGGCGGAGTGCAGGTTCAGCCCACGGCGTCGCAGTCGTCGGGGGTCACCGGAGGAGGAGGAGCTGGGCAGATGGGCGACGGCGGTGGAGGCAGTGGGAATGCAAATGACGGGAGCGGCGGCGGCGGTGGAGTTCCGTTCTTAGGTATGGGAGGAAATACAATGGGAGGATATCCATTTGCAGGAGATTTGTTTGGTTGGGGAAGTGGAAGTGGGAGTGCAGCAAAGCCTCGACAATTTTAGTGCTTTTTTTTTTTTTTTTTTTTTTTGTTTAATGTTTAGTTGAATGAATAAACAGATTAGATGTAGCTGGGTTGAATTGTAATAAGAAGAACATATTTGGTTGCAAGCTAAGGATCAGAAGACGATGGAGAGAAGAAAATTAAAATTAGGGAAATGAATTTGGGGTTTGAATAATTAAGCTAAGGAGTAGATCGATCATTAATTACAACTGTGTGGGGATCGGAATTGGAAATCAAATGGAATTCAATATCTTTCATTTTCTTTCTGTGATGGCTGGGAATTTGAAACCCGTGAAGTGGAGTTGTAGTGGAGCTCATTTCCATTGGAGAAGACAACATCTCAACATGACATGAACATTCACAGATTTCCATGCCCATTGGGATACAGAGGTTAGTTTCTTTTTTTTTTTTCAATGTATAATTAATTTGTAAATCAGAGAAGCAAGAACTACCATTAATTAATGAATGAAATGAATTAGTTTTTCTCTTTTTTTTTTTTTTTTTATTCTTTTTTCAGGTGCTCTCTTTCTCTTACTTTGATATATATCGTCATAGTCATCTCTCTCTGTCCAACAACTCTTTGTGTTTTGTTGGACTTTGCTCTCTCTCTCTCCCATGCCCTTTAATTTCCTTTTCTTTTTCCTGCCATTTCTTCAATTCAATTCAGTGATAATTTATGTTTCAAATTCCGAGTTAGGGTTTTGTTTTTTGTTTCACTTTCACCTGGCCTTGGACTCATCCATTTAATTTATATGCAAATTGCTTCGTTTTTTGTTTTCTTTTCTTATCTTTCAGGGTTTGTGTCGTCATAAACAAACTAGGGTTTCTCTCTCTCTCTCTCTTGTTTCTTTAATTTCCCTCCACTGTTTTCAAGGGACAGATACCTCCTCCTCTTTGCAGAAAACCCTAATTCAATTTGGACTCAAAATATAATATTTGAAGGTTGGGGTTTTTAGTTCAAACTTCAAACAAATGTAGGGGAGATTGAGAAATTCCCTACCTTTAATATCAGGAATATATTGGTACTTTAAATGGTTCTTTTCTTCTTCTTCTTTTTTTTGTTTTTTGTTTTTTTGGAAACCATATTGGTACTTTAAATAGTTGAAGTGTGATTATATTGCCATTTAAGGGCTGATTAGATAATGCTTTTTATTTCCTATTTTATGTTTTTTGTTGTTTAAAGAAGAAATCAAATGTATTCAGTGCCCTATCTTCTCATAATTATCTCTTGTCGTTCCATTACTTTTTGAAGAATGTAAGTTTGAATTTCAATTAAAAAAAACTTTTAAAACAAAATATTGAAAATTTTATGCCAGAAGAATGTGGGAATCCTCAAGTTGCACTCCTTTCTGTTTTTATTTTTTATTTTAAAAATTTATAATTCAATTTCTTAAAAAATCATTCATATTTTTAAATTAATATACATTTTTTGTGTCCATATATTACAATTATAATCTTTTAAAATAGAAGACTAAACCAACACTTAATTATGCTCACTTTGACCAAAAAAAAAATAAAAATCAAATACACATAAATAAATAATTATATTCTAGTGTTATTTAAATCCATGCTTGATAAACTTCCAGCTCTTTTGGAGAAGAGTTGGAGGGGTACACCTGATTTTTTTTTTTTTTAATTTACATTAATCACATGTAATAGTTCTATTTTTAATCTTATTTACTATCTATTAGTTTGTTTTGATTTTCACAATAAAAACCATTTTAACTTCTTGTCCATATTTCAAAACTCAAAGATCCAAAATTTTGGAAGTTAGATCTTTCATTTTAAAAATTGAGTTAGAATTTTAAAAGTGCTTAAAAAATATTATAAAGTAATTTTTTTTTTTTTATTAAATTAGAGTAGCATAGCATAGATGTAGGTTTTATTTATTTATTTTTTATTATTATTATTTTTATAGAGTATAGCATTACACAAGTGTAGGGTTTGAGGATTGAACTTTTTAATTAAAAAAAAAAAAAAAAACTTTCCTATGCCTTAATAATTAAAGGATGCTATGCTTAAGTTGAATAATGAAGCATAAAAGAAATGTTTAGACAACTTTGAATGAAAGATGCAAGATGGTACTCCTGTGCCGGCTCTGATGGAAGGGTTGAAATCGACTCTGTTATCTTCTCCCAAGTTGGTTATCGAGCTTGACTTAGTGCAAGTGGTACACCTGCCTGAGGAGAAAGACGTTGATCTTACCGAACTAGGCCTTTTCATCGATGAAGCAAAGCTCCTGCTTTCCAACCACCAGGGTCACTTGATTTCCCACATACCCAGGAGGCACAATAATATGACCCACCAACTAGCCCGCAAAGCTTATTCTCTTAATTCTTCAAGTAGTTGGAGTGATTTCTTTCCTTTGTGGCTTTTAGAGTTAAACAATGTAGATATTGGAGTTAATTCCATTTCTGGGGTGCCTGTCCCATAAATGGTTGCCCAATGGGAGCGGATGCTCATGTTTGATTTAATATTATCCTTTCTAAAAAAAAAAAAAAACTTTGTAAGAAAGATTTTTTTTTAGTTTAACTTACATGGTTGGGGATCGAACAATCGACATTTGATTTTTTTTTTTTTTTTTTGTGAAGAGAAACAATAAAACCACAAAACAGAGAAAAGCAACATTTAAACCAAAGTAGTAGGAACGTCAATTGGAGGCATCTCTTGAATCAAAGTGCAATGAACTCATGGAGAGGACAATCTTAATTCTAACCAGATTTCAACAATTCTCGATGTGCAAGCATGGATAGCTAACATGTTAGCAAATTTGTTTCCCTCCCTAGATGTTAATAGAAGCCCTCTGATGTTCGATTAAGGGTTCGATCTCATTAAAATGATGGTCACAATCATGAAGTAGCAGATTCTAGACAATTTTAGAATCCATCTCCCCAAACTGGAGATATGCCTACATCCAAAGCTAAATGAACATAGTCCACTAGTGCCTAAGCTTCTGCCTCTTCCACTAAGCAATGCATCCTCCGAAATATTTATGCGGCCGCCATCGTCTCTCCCTTTGAGTTTCAAATGATCTTCTGATCACATATTCGATCCCATCGACTACATCCACATTTGGTTTGAAATGGATGTGGGGTGGATGTGTTCATGCGGTGGGGCGAATATTGTCTCCCCTCCTCAAACTCTCTTGGTCGTCGTATTGATTTGAATTCACATTCTTTATACTCAAAGAAGAAGTTGAATGTCCGAATTGATATCTTATTCATTAAGTTCAAAAACCTCAAATTGACACTTTGAATGAAAAACTAATTAAGAATATGCTAACTAAAAAATTAAGGCCCCGTTTGATAACCATTTTGTTTTTTGTTTTTGGTTTTTCAAAATTAAGCCTATAAACACTACTTCCATTAATAAATTTCTTTGTTTTGTTCTCTACCCTCTTCCCATGTTTTCAAAAACCAACTCAAATTTTGAAAACTAAAAAAAGTAGTTTCAAAAAACTTGTTTTTGTTTTTTGGGATTTGGCTAGGAATTCAAATGTGTCATTGACAAGGATGAAAACAATTGTAAGAAATTTGGGAGAAAACAAGTTTAATTTTCAAAAATCAAAAACAAAAACGAAATGGTTATTAAACGGGGCCTAAATATCTCACTGTTGGTAACTGAAATAGAGAGAACTCAAAAAATAAAAAATAATAAAGTGTTATTATCTCTTTGAATGAAGAGCAGCTGCAGTATGCTCTGGCAATTAAGACAACTTTGTGCTTATTGATAGTTGGAATCTTTTTTTTTTTTTCATTAAAATTGGGAATTGGAATAACTTCATTTTCAGTGAGCTTTAAAAAAGCTCTGTTTTTGCATCTCTTCAATTCTTTTTTTTTCCTTTTTGTTTGAAAATAATCTTATAGCTTTGTACTTTGATTGATTTTTAGATATAAAATTTAAGAATAACACATTTAAATTATATTATGCCTATCAAACTTAATAAGTTTAAGTTATGTCTAATAGGTCCTAACAACTTCAATTTGGTGTTATAGATTTTTGAAATAAAGTCTTTCAACTTTTAACACCAAATAGGCCTATTAGACACAAATCAAAAGTCTAGAGACCTATTAGCCACCATTTTGAAAATTTAATAGACGGGCATTTTTAAAATATTAAGAATTATGTACAAATTTTTTTTTAAAAAAAAAATTGTTTTTTGGGTTGAAGTTCAAATTTTAGATTCGTCATTCCAAACAAATTTTCACCTGAAAATAATGTTTTTCCTTCTAAATATGGACTTTTTTTTTTCCCAACAGTGACTTCTAATTTCTAAAGATCCTAGACTTCAACTTGACTAACTGGTTTCTACATGCATTGTGCATAATTCTTGTGACCATGCGCGCACATCTGCCACCTTTAACTGCCAGTTTTGAAACTTTGTCGATCAGACAATCTCTAAAACCGGTATTCAGAACCAGAAGAAAAAAATAATGATAATATGACAAAAACAGTACCCTCATTATTTTCAAATATTTTCTTTCACGTTTTGTTTAAAACACTGTTCATGTTGTAAGAACTGTTATATCCTAAATTTTATTGAAAGAATAAAAATGAATGAAAATACAAAAAATGAGAAACGTGTACCCCAACTTAAAAAATATATAATAATAATAATAATAATAAAGATCCAAAGAGCCAAATTTGAAGCTTTAATTAGAAGGCAGATCCAGGCTAATAAACCAAGTGAGAAGTGGGAGAGAGAAGAGAAAACCAATCAGTCGAAATGATAATGTTGATTCTGAACTGGACAGCCTCAGCCACAACCAAAAAAAGTGTTACTAATCATAGATGGAAAGAGCATAAGGTTGGTTTCAGAGGAAACTTTCCGCTATGCTAAAGTCCCTCCACTTGATGAGAGAGAGAGAGAGAGAGAGAGAGACCAAAACAATTCTGTAGATTTTCAATGCAGGATTCTGAGTAGGGCGTGGCTGGTGCATGGAAACTTACAATGACACCTCACCTTGCATTACAGCCGAGGTAAGTTTCTCATTCTCCCAGCTAATGCAAGGTGATGCAACTGCACACGCATTCAACAAATGAGTCATTTCTTCGTTATGGATCTTAGGAAACAATGTAGTCAACTTCTAACCGCTTCCAAGTTCCAAGAACAGAGTCCCCCCAACAAAATGTCAAGGTTCCTAAACACAACTCAAGAGTAGGCCTTCATAACCCCCCCCCCCCCCTTCGTCTCCTCTATTACTACAAATTCAACATCCTTGCCCTGAAAACGTAACGAGTCTCTCCCAAGCAAAGGAAGGAGCTTCACATAGATCCTTGCTCAAAAGGGACTCGTACAAAAAGTCGACCATGCAGGCTGACCACGGCAGATGTCTGAAGAGGATCGATTCTTGCGGGTAAGCTCACCACCTGAAAATAAAACCACGCCTCAACATCGTTATGATATATAATTCCAACTCCCGACAGCCCAACCAATAAATAAAGGCTTCATCATGTAAAAAAGCCATACCTTTTTAAAAGGTGTGATGCCCCAAGGATTATCAACCTGCTCAGGTTGACCAGTAATTACCAGACGTCCAGCTGGATCGGATTGAACCCGAACCTGAAAGAAAAGTCAAGAAAACCATGGGGCCAACTATAAACAAATGTACCCATGTTCATGGATGTGTTGTGCATACAAGTATGCAATTCACTGTGATTGGAAAAGGAGAGTATATGCTATGAGACAAAGGACATTGCAACTACACAAACATGAATCTAAACATCGCTGGTACATGAAAGACTGAAACTTAAAGATGAATCGCTAAAGCATGTCTATGAAAGAACTATTTAAACAGAAAAAGAGGAAGAAAATCCTCAAGTGATCGTCACTGCATTGGAATTAGCTGACATTTCGATCTTTTGTTCATTGGTATATGCTATTACGGAAGATTCTTTTAAATCAAATTCTGACTCGTGAATGCAAGTATAATTTACTGCATGTGTCTGCAAAATAGAACTATAAAAGCAGAAATAGAAGGGAGTTTCCTGACTGCATACCTCTTCTCGTAGAAGCCCTGGGACTAATGCATACACTTCAAAGCAATCATTCTGAGAATAGATGCAAGCAGAGACAGTAACCAGTCCAGTTGAATATGCAGAGCACCCACGTTATGATTTCATAGTTGCAAAGAAAATCATGCAGCAATGAGAGAAGGCAGTGTACTAACCATCTCACGCACATTAATTTTGACCCAATCAGCTGGAGGTCCGACATCCATAACCGTAGTCATCACTCTGACATATAAAATTAATTTAGATTCGAGACTTTGAATCAAGCAGGAAAAATTAAAAGGCTACAAGCTCCAAGTCTGAACATCAAAGATTAGAAAACAAAATTCAGCAGTTCAACCATGCCTAAGTTGACAAATTCCTTAAGTCGTTTTATGATTCCAACTAAAGAATTGAGGTTCTTCTTGCTGGAAGCATAAGCTATTCTGAAAAATTGAGCAGCTGAGCTTGTACCCAACTAGTGGACCAATGCACATATTAATAGAGAAGGCAAATTACGAAGGAATAAGTATAAAATTTTAGCGATAGAAATAGCTATAATCTTAACTGCTTATCTGATTCAAAATCTGCATCTCTTCCCGCGTGCTCTGTATTAGTTGGCATCTTGTGTTTTAGCAAACCTGACTCAGGACATCAACAACGTGAAAATACAAAGCATAGAAAACGTAAGTAAACAAGAATCCAAGATCTTCAAGAACTGTACCCTTGAGGTTCTTTTCACGCTTAGATGTAGAGCCCAAGTTCTTGTCCTATCCAGGAAAAAACTGAAACAACTCATTCTACTATTTTTTGACCAACATATGAAATAATTGATATGTAACTACACTAACAAAAATAAATATGATTCAACTCTTACAGACCTTTATTATAGGCTCAGCAACCTCACCATATCCAACAAGACGCTGTGCATGCCAACCCTGCATGGCACGAGCGGCAGCATCCCTTCGGGCCCTACCTGAGCCAGGAGCTTGATAATAGCCAGTCTGGACAAAGAATGTGGATTTCTAAGTCATAGGAGGCAAAGGAGTTTCCTAAAATCGTGATTAAGCCTCTTTCCCACCTTCTGGAGCTATTAAAAATCCTAAACGAAAATAAAATTGAACTTGAAAAACTACCAATTGGATCAAGAAATAAAATCTACCTCCTTTTCTGTATTTGTAGTCTGAGGAAGGGATCCAACAGGGAGTTGCAGTTCCCCAGTTAGCTTTTTATGCTTTTCATATTCTAAAAGTGCCTGCATGTCAAGAATAGCCAATGAAGAGGAAAGACACGTTATGCACATAACTAAAGAGATCTGTAATACAGAGAATAACTATAAAGGTCAGTGAAATGAATTCATATTAATTAAGGATGAGTTAAGAAGATCCTTTAAGTTCCTATTGCATAATTGATATCTTAATGGCAATTTAAAGTCCAATCACTTGAAATTGAATAGCTTTAGCAAAAAATATTTAAGTAAACTGCATCAGAGAGAATTGAAACTATAAAACAAAAGGTAAATGAGAAAAATAATAATAACCATATAAACATCAAGACAGACTCAAGAATTAGACATCACCTTCTCATAAAAAATGCGAAATGTCCAAGAGACTGTCGTGCATGTTCTGGAAAGAGAAGAGAAGGGGATTACATTAGTTGAAGTAAAGAAAGATTCTTATTTTGAACAAAATATCCTCCACCTCTAAGTTCCAATAATATGTAATGTAGAATGGATGATGTATGGGATTGAAGCTTGAAAACCCGGAAAGAAGTAAGAGACTTAATGCTCTCGGTATAAACTTTGTATTTCCAATTATGCTGATTCGGAATCACACTTAGATGACAATAATCAATGCTACTTCTTACTTTGGGGGATGGAAAGACTCTCCTACTTGTCGCCATAACTTAGATGCAGTCACCTACCCAAAGTGTAAATGGATATTAAAAATTTAATAGATGAAAAGGGCACCTACAAATATAGACCTCAGTAGGGGGTCAGCCATGTTGACGAAAATAGAGCAAACATCCACATCTTAAAATTTATACTATATAAAATAATAGTACCAGTGAGCATCGGCTCACGATTAAGAAAAATCCAAACAAAAAAGAGTGAAGGAAAGAAGGAAGAATACCTAGCGAAACTACAGTCAGATTTAGAATACAGATACTTACATGTGATTGTAGCAACAACATCAAAAATTTGCATTTAAATTTATTAAAAAAAAAGGGAAAAAAAATCCAAATAATATTACTTCACCTAAAGATCTTATCCATAAAACCACATAATCCTAAAAGGATGGAAAGAATAGAAAAATATAAACCCTCATTTCTTTTCCTTTTACCAACTAATGAATCGGACACATTACAATAAGTCTATAATAATCAAGGTAAAGGGTGAAACATTAAGTCAACAATGAAAGCCTGCTAAATAACTCAATAAGTCTTCAAAAAAAACAGCACTACAATTATAGCTTTATTAAGAGTACTTTACTTGAACATTTATATTAATATCTAATAAGGGAAGATCTCATTAAGCATTAAACAACAAACAATAGACATGAGGCTTTATTTACTCATGTCCAGAATTACAATAAACAATTTAATTCACATATGACACAAGGACGCTAGGAAATCTGATTAAATTCAAACAATTATAATACAAATGTCAAGAACATGCAAGATTCGGAAACATTAACCAAAAAATCATTATGTAGCAGTGGATATCTACCACATCATAGCCTCCCAGCCTAATAACAGCTCTCCACAACCTACATTTCCATAGAAAAAAAATAATACATAATTAAGTATACAAACCAAAACATAATATTCTGATGTTTAGAAAGCCAGTTGCATTTAGATGACCTGAAAACTTACTTCAAACAATTTAGTGGCTCCCCATAAAACTTAGGAGGCTTAAACTCCAAAGCCCTCTCCCTGTAGAAATTCTCAATTTCCTTCATAAATGCCACCCTATCCTCCGGTGTCCCTGATTCGTCAGCTTCAGCCATCTGCATTTAACACAATAAGCAAGAAGGATTCACATTATTCAACTGGAACTGTTACTTAATCCATCTTGCACATGAGATTTAATCCACTGGTGGAAACCAGATTTTCCTTTTAGTCATTCGTTGATTATTAGAATATCTAATATGACACAATCAAGAGTTTTCAGTTGGCATACTTCGATATCAGTCCACTTCACGGGTGTCGCACTCTGATTTTCGGCATTTGAAGGCAGAGAGATCTCAGGTGAAATGGGAGGTGCAGAAGGATTATCTTCATTCCCAATTTGGGAATCAGTCTCCATGGCATTTTCTTTCCTTGCAGGCGGTTCATCGAGAGCAACCTCGAGAACTTTTCCATCAGCAGCAGTCTCGACATTAGGCTGATCAGGCATATTCTGATCGTCATCAATCGGTTCTTGAAGGCAAGAACGTTCGTGAAATTTAACATCGTCAAACGTTGGGCAGGCTGACTGCCCATCTTCTTTGAGGTTCTGATCCTCCTTTGGCAGTGCAGATCCCGGTTCCTGAACTTGAACTTGGTCGTGAGCAAGACCTGCGCCAGGACCGTGTGGCAAATCCTGCCCCGCCTTATCGCTATCGTCCATTTTGCTTATAACGCTATCAAAATGCAAATAAAAGCATAACTCATTCCACTGATAGCGACATAATTGAGATTGTGCGGTGCTCCATAAGCAATAAAAGCAAATCATACCAATGCCACCGATTAAAAAACCATAATAAGAAGGAAACCAAATATTAGATTATAACTTCTTTGGTGATGATAATGAAACAACAATCGTCCTCAAATCAAAATAATAATAATAACAATAATAGTCCATTTTCCTATTTTCCATTCCGATAGTCCGTTTTTGTTCCCCGGAAAGGAAGGGCATACAAAACGAAAACAATGGTTCGTCTCATTCTCTCCGTACGGAAACAAACAATAATGGTCCAGAAAAGCCATAGCAGAAAGAAGAAGAAGATACATATAAAAATATTGGCATAATAACATAAGAGCTCGCCTGCGAGAGATGGATTACAAGGGATGAAAAAGAAGAGGCTCGCCGTACGCAGTTGAGAAGAAATGTCAGGTATCGAGAGGAGAAGGTGGAGTTGGGCGTTGAATCCTTGTGCAATATGCATTGAAACATTCAGAGCGGCAACATGCGCGACGAGCAGTCTGCAGAAGGAGCAATCGACATCGGTCAGAGCTATGAAATTGTTCGGAGCAAGTGGAGAAGAAGAAGAAGAAAGGGCACTGATGAGGCGGAGGGAAACGACTCCGGTTGCCTTCCGAGTTAAAATACAGCTTTGACTCGGCCGCGCCAATGTTTGTCTCGCCGAGTTGGAATTAACAGGAGCGCTGATATTTGCATTCCGCTCTGGGAATGAGAGTGTTTGTTTCGGCGGTGACACTGTCCGGATACTGGATTGGGACGCCGTAACTCCGAGTCCTCGGAGGAGAATTACATTTATTTTGGATTTATTAAATATTTGGAAAAAAATAAATCAATCATTAGATTTAATTAAAATATTTATATTAGATAATTAATTAATGTATAACTAATAACTTAAAACCATTAAAACTAATTTACACCTTAATTATAGGTAATGATTGATTTTGTCTCTTCCATCTCCTATCTCTCTTTATTTTCCAAGGAAAAAAAGTCGCTAGTATAAAAATCACATCTCAAAATGAGTAATAAAATCTCATGATAGTAATTACTTTGGTTTTAACTAGTAAACATCAACGAAACAACACATGAGTTTTCTATATTGGAAAATACTTAGTTGCACACCATGTGTAGGGATCTCCCTGTACGTCACGAGCGATCAAAATTTTATCTCATTTGCTACGTTTATTTCTCTTAACTGTCAATATTTCAATTGGGTGTGTAGAGAGATCCTTACACACCAGTATGATATGCAACCAAGTATATATTAGACTTCTAGATCATTACCAAAACTCATCTCAAAACCAATGAAACAAACATGACCATATATCTTGTCAAATCCTAGATGGTAAGTACCAATTTCACATACCCATAATTCGACAGTCATAATGCTTCTAGTAACAATCAAAAAGTCGGTCGGCTGATTCAAAATCTTCTCTCTTCCACGTGTTATGAACAACAAACATAACAAAAAAAATAGTGAATTTCACACATAACTTCTCTTGAAACACCGTACCAATAATAATAACAATAGTAATTTTAAACTACAAGTTTAGTCACTAAACTTACTTCGACATTTTGTTGAACCAAGATAAATATATTTTGACTAGTCAGTACATTATAAGTTATAACCTCAAGCCAAAAGGTTGATTACATCTATCAACTTGTTAAACACATCGAAAGGTTACAATCTCAACCAAAATGTTAAATACACTATTATTTTCTTAATCCTCCAACATTTCATCATTTCGACTTGAGCCAAAAGAACAAATGTATGTTGATGAATAACATATAATATAATAATATTTGTTAACTTTTAAACTAAAATCCAGAATATATAATTTTTCTTCATAATAATAATAAAAAAAAAATCTACTTATTGGAATCTTAAACAATTATATTTTGAAAGTTTGAAAGGTAAATTCACAATATTTAAACTTAACAAATAAAAACAACTTTATTGTCGACGTGAGCATATAGTCATATAGATACTCACCATGGTGTTGTGCTTCAGGGAAGCCCACGAATGGATTAAACAAAATCAAATTAAATTACTTCTCTAATGATTTGATTTACTTAAAAATAGTTACTTTTTAAAACTAAAATTTATTAAAGCTAAATAAGACAAAAGTGGGTAACAAAAAGTTGACAGAGGATAATGTAGCTAAATTCTGTTTAAGAAAAAAATAGGAAAGAAAATGAAACATTAGCCCTCAATTCTCCAATATACTACCATCTGTTTTTTTTTTTTTTTTTTTTTTGGAATCGAGGTATTGAGGCCCAAGACTTAGGGTGGGCCGGAGGGGCTGGGCCCAACACACCAGAAAAGCCCAATCCCACAGTGTCCAAGAGACTGGATTTCTAGTTATTGGAGAAGGGCGCTGGGGATCGCTTCCGGGATTAGACGGAACGGCGGGGTTGGAACCGCAGCTTCTTACCTGCCCACGCAACGTTTCCAAGACCGGAAAATAACCACTTCTATCCGACTCCACTCGCGAAATTCCAATACACAGAACTAGGGTTTTTCACTGCTCTTTCCCTCCGGTTCTCGCTAATCTGGTTAGTTCTTTCTTTTCTGAATTTCACGTTTTTCAGATTGATCCTGTTCCAGTTTCTAGTTGTTCAAGCATCTACCACCGTCTTTTTCCCCCCTCTAAATTATCTGTTGGATTTGAATCAGGCCCATCTCACGCATCATTTTGTCGCAGTAGACACATTCAATTAGTGCAGGGAGGCCATATCGTAGTTTCAAAGCCAAAGTGCCGCGCCCCGGTTAATCACTAATTGGGGCTATTCAGCACTTGCCTTTCAGTTTCGATTTTTTTTTTCTTTTTCTTTGATTTGTAAGCTCTGTAGCAGTAAGCAATGGAGGACGGGAGAAGTAAATCTAGAAGAGAAGATTTGGAGGACCCAAAGAAGAGTCATCGGGACCGCGATAGGGAAAGGGATAAAGAGAGAAACGGGGATAGAGGCAGAGACAAGGAGAAGAGAGATCGGGAGAGTCGACGTTCTGAGAGGGAAAAGAGTGTTGATTCCGACGAGCAGCAGTACGAGAGGGAGAAGGAAAAACTTAGAAGGGACAAGGATAAAACACGGAGTCGGGATGATGAAAGAGATAGAGCAAGGGATAGGAGGAAGGATAGAGACAAGGAAAGGGACAGGGACAGGGAAGACAAGGTGAGGGAGAGAACGAGGGATAAGGAGAAAGAGAGAGAAAAGGAGAAGAGGGAGAGGGCGAGGGAGAAAGAAAGAGAGAAGAGAGAACGCATCAAAGAAGATCGTGAGAGGGAGAGAGACAGAGAGAGGGAGAGGAGGGAACGGGAGAGAGAAAGGGAGAAGGAAAGAGAGAAAGATAGAAGGAAGCGACGGGAAGTTGTAAGCGACTACAGTGATGAAGACTCTACTGACCATGGTAGGAAGCGGCGTAGGAGAGACGATGATGACCTTAGAGCTCATGAAAGTAATAGCAGGACAAATAAGCAGAGAGATCACAGTGAAGAGAGTCCACGAGAAAAGAGTGAAGAAGATGCATCTGATAAGAATGAAACAAAACCAACTCGTGAAGAGGAGCTGGAAAATGAACAAAGGAGGTTGGATGAAGAAATGGAAAAACGAAGGCGAAGAGTCCAGGAGTGGCAAAAGTCACGAAGGTTGAAGGAAGAAGCTGATGGAGATAAGCAGGGTGAACCAAATGCCGATGAACCAAAATCTGGCAAGACATGGACCCTTGAAGGTGAATCTGATGACGAGTATGAAAATGCCAGGCCCACTGAGACTGATATGGACGTAGATGAAAATCCTAAGCCACTTATAGAAGGTGGACAAGTTGCACTTGACTCCAACAATGGCATTGAAGCAGCTGCACCTCCAACGCAAGATAGCAATAATGGTGATCCAGGTGATGATGAAATTGATCCTCTGGATGCTTTCATGAACTCCATGGTGTTGCCTGAAGTGGAGAAGCTAAACAAAGTTGAGGCCCCTGCAGTTAATGATGATAAAATTGCAGAGTTGAAGAGTAGAGATAAACCCAGTGATGGTAAACCCCAAAGAAGAATTTCAAATAAATCAATGGGGAGAATAATTCCTGGTGAGGATTCTGACACAGACTATGGAGATGTTGAAAATGATGCAGATACTTTGGAAGATGAAGATGATGATGAGTTCATGAAAAGGGTGAAGAAGACGAAGGCTGAGAAGCTCTCTATTGTTGACCATTCAAAGATGGATTATAAACCTTTCCGAAAAAACTTCTATATTGAAGTGAAGGAGATATCGAGGATGACTAACGAAGAAGTTGCTGCTTATCGGAAGCAATTGGAATTGAAGATACATGGAAAAGATGTTCCAAAGCCTGTTAAAACGTGGCACCAAACTGGACTTACGAGTAAAATTTTAGAAACGATTAAAAAACTTAACTACGAGAAGCCAATGCCAATACAAGCTCAGGCATTGCCAATAGTCATGAGTGGTCGAGATTGCATAGGTATTGCCAAAACTGGATCTGGAAAAACACTTGCATTTGTGCTTCCAATGCTGAGGCATATCAAGGATCAACCACCTGTTGTGCCCGGTGATGGTCCTATTGGGCTTATAATGGCTCCTACCAGAGAGTTGGTCCAGCAGATCCACAGTGATATAAAGAAGTTTTCAAAGGTTCTGGGTCTGAGGTGTGTGCCTGTATATGGAGGTTCTGGTGTTGCCCAACAAATTAGTGAACTTAAGCGTGGGGCTGAAATAGTAGTTTGTACCCCAGGCAGGATGATTGATATACTCTGCACTAGTGCAGGAAAAATAACAAATCTGCGTAGAGTTACATATTTGGTTATGGATGAAGCTGATAGAATGTTTGACATGGGTTTTGAACCTCAGATTACTCGAATTGTTCAGAATATTCGACCAGACCGTCAGACTGTACTATTTTCTGCCACTTTTCCTCGTCAGGTTGAAATCTTGGCTCGCAAAGTGTTAAACAAACCTGTTGAAATACAGGTTGGAGGGAGGAGTGTTGTAAATAAGGACATAGCACAGTTGGTTGAAGTGAGGCCAGAAAATGAGAGGTTCTTGAGACTGTTGGAGCTATTGGGAGAGTGGTATGAGAAAGGCAAGATTCTAATTTTTGTCCACTCACAGGAGAAATGCGATGCCCTCTTTAGGGATCTCCTTAAGCATGGTTACCCTTGCCTCTCACTCCATGGGGCTAAGGATCAGACAGATCGTGAGTCTACAATATCAGATTTCAAAAGCAATGTATGCAACTTGTTAATTGCAACTAGCATTGCTGCCAGGGGTTTAGATGTCAAGGAGCTGGAGCTAGTGATAAATTTTGATGTCCCAAACCACTATGAAGATTATGTACATCGTGTTGGTCGCACAGGTCGCGCTGGTCGTAAAGGGTGCGCTATCACATTTATTGCTGAGGAAGATTCAAGATATGCACCAGATCTGGTGAAAGCATTGGAACTCTCCGAGCAGGTTGTTCCTGATGACCTGAAAGCTCTTGCTGATAGTTTCATGGCGAAGGTGAATCAGGGATTGGAGCAGGCTCATGGAACTGGCTATGGTGGCAGTGGTTTCAAATTTAACGAGGAAGAAGATGAAGTGAGGAGGGCTGCAAAGAAAGCACAAGCTAAAGAATATGGTTTTGAGGAGGACAAATCAGATTCAGAAGATGAAGATGATGGTGTTAGGAAAGCAGGTGGCGATATCTCACAGCAGGCAGCTTTGGCCCAGATAGCTGCCATAGCAGCTGCCACTAAAGTTAGTGCTGCTTCAATCACAACTCCCAGCTCTGCTGCTCAGCTCCTTCCAAATGGTGGATTACCTGTTTCGCTGCCTGGAGTTCTTGGGCTCACAATTCCAGGAACAATGGCAGTTATTCCTGGTGCCACATTGCCTGTGGTTGCTAATGACGGGGCTGCTGCAAGGGCAGCATTAGCAGCTGCAATGAACTTGCAGCACAACCTGGCCAAGATTCAAGCTAGTGCAATACCTGAACACTATGAAGCAGAATTGGAGATTAACGATTTTCCACAGAATGCTCGATGGAAGGTAACCCATAAGGAGACCTTAGGCCCAATTTCGGAGTGGACTGGAGCTGCTATTACTACTAGGGGGCAGTTCTTCCCACCTGGAAAAATTGCTGGACCTGGAGAGCGCAAGCTTTATTTGTTCATTGAAGGTCCTACTGAACAATCCGTTAAGAGAGCTAAAGCTGAATTAAAACGTGTCCTTGAGGATATTACGAACCAAACATTGTCACTTCCCGGTGGATCACAACCAGGCAGATATTCAGTTGTTTAAGTGTGAGAACTTGATCTTTACTTTGACGGCATGGTTTTTTTGTGCTAAGATTTGAATCCTTCTGCTGCTGGAAATATGCACGTTTCATGTCCTTTTCCTCCCTTTTTTTTGTTTCTATTTTGAAATTGAGAAACAAAAGATTTATGAGTTGAGCCAGGAGCATAGTATTCTCTTGATTTCTCATTCTTCTTAGCCTTCTAATATCTTGTAGCATTTTGGCATAGATGTAAGATAGTAATATATTCTTCTTTTTTTTTTTTTTTGATTATTTTAAAATTTCAATGTTCTCCTCTTTTGATTTTTGTTCTGTTTTTCTTTTCCTATGGTGCGAGGGATGTTTTATACCTAGATCGCATGTTCAATATTGTCTCTCCGCTATTACCTTGCAATAGTGGCTATCAGATGGCAATTATGGTGCACCACCCTTTGCGTTAGTGTTCCAGACATCCTTGCTCAATTTGATCAATGCTTCTCCAGCAGCGACTCTACGCATGCTATTGTTACCGTATTTCCTCAATTAGAGTCTGTTGCCCTTCTTTTGGGTTTATTTGGATTTGCTTTTTCCTTTTTCCAGGTCTAATTCAGAATGCTAATGCTGCCGTCAGTTGTTTTTCTTCCATGATCCTCGTGATGTTCTGATTTTCGGCTGGAATGCTGAAAGTCCTCAAGTTAGAAGGTCACGGTTTGTCATATCTGGTTTATGAAATATTTCATATATTGTATAGCTGATCGCCCAAATATTGTATTTCTTATATGAAATATTTCTAGCATTTAGAATTTTGTCTTTTATCTGTTTCTTAGTTGTGCTTTTTAAGAATCACTAGCCTGATTATGATAGATGAACTTGCGTATGTTATGGGATCCTATATCATCTGTTGAAATTGTTGTCACTCCTGCCCGTTCTCTTTGTTTCCATTTTTTATGTTAGGAATAGGTGATTGATTACAGGATTCTTTTGTTTCTGTTTTTTTTTTTTTTTTTTTGGGGGGGGGGGGGGGGGGGGGGGGGACACGACAGTAATGGTGGGCTTTGAGAATCATATTTCTTCCTCTACTTTATTCTGAGCTACCTAGAGAATACGTAAATAAGATTGATCGTTTCATAGTTAATTGAAATGATTGAGCGCAAATTTTGTCAACCACAGGCATCCGCCATATCTGGGGGAAGTCTATGCCATAGCAGAGCGCGAGACTGAAGAGATTAACAGGGTGGTGGGAGGTCCATGGTCGGGTTTATCACTCCTGCCCCAATGGCCTCCCAGGAGTCAGAAAAGTTCTTCCTTATCCCTGAGTTAGAACTTGGGGAGTCGTCCCATTCGCTTATTTAGAATTTGCTGCTTGTTTCATTATGAGATAATGGTTTGCTTGTAGGCTTATGCAGCGAAGATGTTATGAATCCTGTGAGCTTCACATCATTCTTCATGGAGAAAGCTTACGTCTGGAATCATGGTATTCTTCAAATGGGTAAGAGTAAGGGTTAGTTTGATGGTCAAACTGTTGTTCTGTGTTCAAAGTTCCAAGTCCCACGAAACATAACATATGTTGAAAGGTTGTATAAATTGAAGGATGGCGACTACTGTGACTGTTGATTTGTGCAGTTGCCCAAGATTTTGCTCAACCTTTCGACAGAGATATTTGGATTTGGGATTGTAAGATGTCCGCTGGTTGTCCAAGTGAGATGTCTCAGCCATCATTTTATTAATGAAGTTGATAGTCCAAGTCATTGATGATGTTAGTGCCTACATAGTGTGAATAAGCTGGTTAATTGAATGTTGGCCGCTAAAAATATATAATTAATGAAACAAGAACGGTAGTAAATTTTCAAAATTTCATTATTGAAACTTTTAAATCAGATTAATGAAGTGATTGCCTTTCTTTCTTTCTTTTTTTTTTTTGTTTTAAAAAAGTGTAATTGCTTTTTCATTCTTCCAAGTAAAATGATTAGTTGGTGAGTTTGTTTTTTGGGCTAATTGAGGCGAGTCAATACTGGCGTCTAATTATTTATTCGAGAAATTTTATTTATTTATTCTCTAAGAAAAGGTTAAATGATTATTTCAAACAAAATGGTAGCATTTTGTAGAGTTTTAAGGTAAATAACGAATCTAATCTTATCATATTTTAAATTTTTATTTATTATTTATAAGTTAAGATTAAAGGGCTATATTACACTGGAAATGATTTCCTTTGCAGTGAATATCCAAACAGGATTTTTTTTTCTTTTTTCTTTTTTCTTTCAAAGAAGAAAAAGAAAATAAAGAATTTAAAAATCGTTTTTAACATTTTTTAAAAAATTCTAAATAGAGGGTTATATTTATAATGGTTATGCGCCATAACTTATGGCGTAATCTAAATATAAATTTTCATTGATAATTGTTTTCTAAAAGATAATTTTCAAATTCTTTTTGAAAATGATAATTTCGACTTTTTTTTTTTTTTTTGAAAAGGATAATTTCGACTTAAATTGGTTACTTTTGCTGGTTGAATGTTAAGATTGTTATTATTTCAAATGTTCTCTTACAATAACAAGTAAATTGGCTAGTTTAACTTTTAGGACTTATTTGGAATGACTTGTTTAAGAAAGTGTTTTTAAACACTTATAAAAAGTTATTCCAAACAGATACTTAGGGTCCGTTTGGATTACATTTTAATTTAAATGTTTTTCAAGAATGCATTCTTTAAAAAACATTTTGTATAAAAATTATTTAGAATTTAAGCACTCATGTGTTTGGTTACATTTTCTCATAAATGTTTTTATACACAAATTATTGTATACTTACAAACTCTTTTTAAAAAAATTGGTTTCAAGTGTTTCTCTTAAAATGATTTATTTCTCAATCTCATTTTTTAACAAGTCATTTTTAGTGGTTGCCAAACACTACAAATTTTTTCAAAATGCATTTTTTTCAAAATTAAACACTTGAAAAGTTAAACCAAACACACCCTTAGTCAGTGTCGTGTCGAGCATAACAGTCACAAAACATGTAAAATAAAATAGTTATGCTACAAAAAAAAAAAATGTTTGGATTTTTACTAAATAAACATAGGAAATAATGGTTTTCTTTTAATAACTAGAAAACTTAATCGGCACTAAAATAGAATAAACATAAAGGTGGAAAAAGAAAATGATGCATAAAGGTTGGTGACAGATTTTTGTGGATTTGATGGTAGACAGTAAGACCGCGAAGTTCTAGCAATCATAGCACGTTCTTTTTATTACGAAGGTTCCGTGCATGTACGAATAAGATCAGAAACCTCACCAAAAGGAAAAAAAAAAAGTATGGCATTATGGCAATATGAGCTGAATGTTCGTTAAAATTTTACCCATTACCTTTTCCTTTTTTTTTTTTTTTTTTTGGGCAATTATATCAATTACTTTTTAAAAAATAAATCATTAAGTTTAATATGAAATAATCTGAAAATCGAATGATAAATAAAGACAAACAATGCTTTTCCTGAATGACTGTGGGGGAAGACTTTTATGGTTTCTCCGTTGGTTGTTGGTCATTAATGATGAAATTTCATTTTTCAAAAATAAAAAAAAGGCTAAATTATAAAAAATGCCCCTCAACTATGGGGTTTGTTTCAAATATGCCCCTGAACTTTAAAAAGTTTAAAAAATACCCCTGAACTTTGAAGAATGTTTCAAAAATACCCTTGCTGTTAATTTTGGATGGAAACCGTTAAAGTTTGAGTTTCAAAAATACCCTTGAACTTTAAAAAAAAGTTCAAAAATACCCTTATTGAAAAATGATTCTTCTTTTTTCCTCCTCTCTCACCGTAAATTCTTTCTCCATGAAAATTAATGCAAAACTTTGCTTATAAAGGTTGTGTGCAACTCAATACCAAATAAAAAAAGACTTTGAAATCAAGTTTTCTCTTTTAAAAATCGTAAAGAAGATAAGTGTGAGAAAACAACATATATATGTATATATATTATTTCATTTTTTGCTCTCTCTTTGTTTGTGTATCTTAATGATAAGAAGAAGAAATATTTATAAGACTGTGAGTTTGGTCCAATTTATAAGATTAATCAATCAAAAGTTTTATATATGATTTTGTTCTTATTGATATTTAAGAATTGTTAGAATCCTTAGACAACAATAGTTTCATTTATTTTTCGTAATAGGAATATAGAGAAAGCTAGGAAATAATATTGAAAAGACTACCAACACATGTAGAATTTCAAGACCAAAACAAAAGTCATCTCGAAGATTCGATACGAAAATCTAGCTAAGTGCTTTGGATGTGTTGAAAGAGAAAGCAAACTCCTAGATTATGAATACATGACAAATAAGTAAAGTTTCTCATTAATTTTTGGAAGAAGAGTTAATTTACGGTGGGAGAAGGAAAAAAAAAACAAACATTTTTCAATAAGGGTATTTTTTAAATTTTTTTGAAAGTTGAAGGGTATTTTTGAAACTCAAACTTTAACGGTTTCCATCCAAAATTAACGGTAAGGGTATTTTTGAAACATTTTTCAAAGTTCAGGGGTATTTTTGAAACTTTTTAAAGTTCAGAGACATATTTGAAACAAACCCCATAGTTTAAGGGTATTTTTTATACTTTAGCCTATAAAAAATGCATTTCGTTGGGCATGAAAGGACAAGTGGGTTGAGGTGTAAAAGCTAAAAGGATGCATTGTTTGGCGTGCCATTTTTTTAAAAAAAAATATATATATATATATATATATATATATTTAAATATTGAAATATATTGAAAAAGCTCAAAAGGTACACATGCAAAATTCAGTCTCCAAAACAATATTGAAATATTTCTTTTTTAAAAAAAAAAAAAAATTAAGAGTTCAACGATACCTAGAGTGTGGGTGTGATATGTGAACTTCTAATTATTTGGTCAACAAATTTACATTAACCAATTGAAATGTGCTTTGACTAAACCTACCCAATTTATAATTTGAGAAAATATCAATAATATTAAACTTAGTTAAGGAGTATTAACTTTCTTTATAATTTTTTAATTTCATCAAATTGCATCTTAAACTTTGAGGGTTGCCATCTTAAATTTGAACTTAAACAAGTGTTATAATTTTTACATTCTAATAGACTTTCATTAACACAATCGTTAATGAAATATTTGTACGTACATTCCGTGGATAGAAACCATATGTCAATGTACAGTTAATGAAGCTTCAAAAAAAAAAAAAGTTTGACAAGAGTTGAACTTTTATTGAAATATGTTAGTTTTGAAATATTTATTCAATTGTTGATTTTGTATATTAATCGAACTTAATTTTGTGGGTAAAGTTTACTTTTTTGGAATTAGTGGGTTTTGAAAGATTTTTACTTTACTTTTAGTTGAAACTCGAGATGAGTTTACCATGAACTAGACATGGAGTAAAAATTTCAAACACATATTTAAGTCTAGTGTTCAATTCGATGAAATTGAAAGTTTATAAACTATGTTATCAAGGTAGAAGAAACAAATTAAAATAAATTGATGAAAAGTTATTAGCAATGACTACGAGTGGACCACCCCTCTCCCCCCTCCTCCAAACTCCAAATTTGCTTTCTCCTCTCCTCCATACTACAAATTCAATAATAATAATAATAAAAAAGAACTCGCCGCCTTTTTCCATCCCACTTGATTTATACTTTGGATATTTTGACAATAATTTATAACTATTTTCACTTCATATGGTTTAAAATAGTCAAAGTATAGTTTAATTGACATGTATTTTCGACCAAGAAATCAGAGATTCGAATCTTTCCACCCTAAATGTTGTTATACTACAAAAATGTTTTTAAAATAAATTAAAATCACATAATTGAAATTATTCTTCTAATCTACCTTCAACAAGAAAAATTATCAAACAATTATTTTTAAATATATAGAGAAAAACAGGAGAATAGTAAGGAGATTGAAAAAACACGCATTTCAAACTAAATTGACTCACTTATGAAAGTTTAGTATTTTATTTAATTGATATACCCTCAAAATTTACTAGATAGTTTATGCTTCTATTGGCATGTTTGGCTTGGAGTGAGGATGTCTCTTAGTGTGTAGAGATTTTGGTCTCCCTCTTCTTGTAATGTTTTGCTTCTTGAGCGCTTTGCCTTGCTTGTATGAAAGGTTGATGTTGTCAAAAAAAAAAAAAAAAAAAAAATTATAGGTATAAATTGATTTTTTCCCTCCATATAAATATTTTTTTCTTCAAGCATAAACTCAAACATTTAGGTCCCGTCTGATAACTATTTGGTTTTTTGTTTTTGGTTTTTGGTTTTTAAGTTTATAAACACCACTTCCAACTCAAGTTTCTTTTTGGCTTTTCACCTACTTTCTTCCCATGTTTTAAAAAACCAAGCCAAGTTTTTAAAACAAAAAAAAAGTAGTTTTCAAAAACTTGTTTTTGTTTTTAGAATTTGGTTAGGAATTCAAATGTGTCTTTAACAAAAATGGAAACCATGCTGAGGAAATTTAAAGAAAACCAGTCTAATTTTCAAAAACCAGAGCCGCTATGGTCTGGGCTCTCACTCACATCGTCCGTCCTGGAGACTCTATTACACTGCTCGCCCTATTAGCTAGCCGGCGGCAACCGTGGAAATTCATTAATTTCAGCCTGGTTATCAAACGGGGCCTTAATATTATTATGATTAGAATGTTTTATAAATAGAGATTCAAACATTTGATGGTGTACTTCTCAAAAAAAAAAAACATTTGATCTTGTAGGATGGATAATAATATTTTATATAATATTGAATTACGTCAAAGAGTTGAAAATATATTCATATTCTATTAATATAGATGCATTGAATTAATATACATACACATTTCATACACATGCATGCAGTGAATTCAATAATATCCAAAAGTGTTATATATATATATATATATATATATATATATATATATATATATATATATATATCCAAAAGTGTTTGTATATACACACATATGTCAACATGAACATAGCTAACTGACATAAATTTTATATTAATGACAAAAAGGTCTGTGGTTCGAACCCCTATCTCCACATGTGGTCAAAAAAGAAAAAAAGAAAAAAGAAAAAAAGAAAAAAGAAACTCCACACTAACTAAAAATAAATTGTTTCTAATTATTATTAGTATACACCATCAATATATGTGCTTACTATATTATATATAAAAAAAAAAATTTACCATATTATGTCTAATGGGACCCTAAATTTTATGTCAAGGACCTCTTAGACACAAAATTAAAATTTGAAGGACCTATAAGACACACAACTAGAATTTTAAAGACCTTCTATCTATCTATATATATATATTAACACTTTAAAGACACGTTTGACACTTTTTAAAGTTCATGGATCAAATGAATACAACTTTTCAAAAATTAAAGTATAAAAATAAAATAAAATTAATTTGAATATTATATTAAAAAAATTAGACCAAACTAAAAGAATGATTGGAGACTACAATGAAAATTAATCTACATATCTATTAGTAGGTGCTGAGGTAGACATTTATTTATTTATTTTTGGTTGGAAGTTGGAACAGGAGTAAAGGTAGATCATATTTCAAAAAATAAATAAATTAGTCCGACATCTCCCTCTCAAGTCTCTTATCTCACCGGGAGCTCTTCCTCTTTAAATTTGTTTGGCATTTTCTATTTTTGTACTGAAAAAAGAAAAGATAATAAATGTCACATGTTACATTTACATCCACTGAATCATAATAATATTAAGGCTCTAGTCAAATCTCTCCTCCTAATTTTCTTTCTTCATTAATGCATTTCCAGTTTCAACGAAAAAAAAAAAAAAGTACCACATGCAAGACTAGACAAACCGGGAAAATTTCTAGTACTACCGTAGTACCTACTCCCTCCATTCAACATTTGACACGTCATTTAATGATATAATATTTTATTGTATGGATCCCACACCATTCTTAAATACTTCGTACATGGCAAATAATGAATGGAGGTAGTATGGAAAATTTTCCATACTACCGTAGTACTAGAAATTTCCTCAGACAAACCTACATATCACTATTAAAATGTTGACAACTAGGAGAACTAGGAGAGATAATTTTTTTTTTCTCATTTTCTTACTTTTTCTTTCTTAGTTGTCCAGATTTTAACGAAGTATGTAGGGATACATACGGTATGCAGCCAAGTTTTGTTAGAGATAGAATCCCAACACGACGTCGTAAGAGAAGCGTGGAGATTTCATTTCAGAGTTGGTTTTTTTCTCTTTTCTTCTTCTTCCCAAAAAAGAACCGAGAGATTTGTCCACGTTTTTTTCAGGTGGCGATGATTTTCATTGTGTCAGTGGACGACACAAATTTCCGATCTCTTTCTGTTTGTTAAAGAAAACATCATAAAACCTTTTGACGAATTCCCTGTTTTCATTCTTCGGCCCCGGAATTTGCTCTCTCTGCTCTGCAGTTTCCTTTTTGGCTTTTAAGCCATCGCCCATTTCTCCTCTCTTCTCTTCACGATTACCAGAACCAACCATGAAGTTTTTCAGCCTCTTCATTGCCGCTTCCATTCCCGTTCTCAAAGTGCTTCTCATCACAGCGCTTGGCTCTTATCTCGCTCTCCCACACGTCGATATTTTGGGCCAAGAGGCCAGAAAGCAATTGAATGGAGTTAGTAGTCTTCCCTTTTCTCGCTCTTCCTTTTTCTTTCATGGGTCTACTTTTTTTTTTGTCTTCCTTGATTCATGATTGGGATCGCGGCTCATTTTTGCCAACCAGGTGGTTTTTTACGTCTTCAATCCCGCGCTCGTGTCCTCCAAGCTTGCTGAAACGATTACATACGACAGCATGGTGAAGATGTATGAGTTTCCAGGCTTTGCCCTGTATCTGTTTGTCAAAATGCCCAGGGATTTTTTTCTTCTTCTTGAGAATATTAGATCGCAGTTAATAGAAATGCTTGACATTGAATACTCTGTTTGCTCTGCACAGGTGGTTTATGCCCTTTAACATCCTCATTACTTTCATTGTGGGATCATTATTTGGATGGATAGTCATCCAATTGACAAAACCTCCTCCTCATCTGCGGGGCCTCATCTTGGGCTGCTCCTCCGCTGGTAAAACTCCCCTCCCCACTTCCCCTGTCGGGACTGTTTTTTCATAATGGTGTAATGTTGTCTTTTTGGATTTGCTTTTGATTTTGTACTAATGTATTTGTATACTAGATTTGGATACGGTTTCAACTGCACCATGTCTCTGTTCTTTTTACAACTTAATTAGTTGGTGGGATAGAGCTGAGATGGTCATTTTACTGGGAAACATGTAGTTTTATCGCTGGTTGGATGTTGTAACAAGATTTAGGCCAACCCGACGTCTGTTGTTCATGATTGTTGCTTTTATTAATGAATGAACAGGAAATTTGGGGAACATTTTTCTGATTATAATACCAGCAGTTTGTAAAGAAAAAGGAAGCCCGTTTGGAGATCCCGATGAATGCGCCACTTATGGAATGGCTTATTCTTCACTTTCAATGGCGGTGCGTTCCCCTCAAACCATTCTTATTTCACATGTCAAATAGTTCATCAACACCTCTGCTAAATATGTGGGGTTTATATAACTGTTGGTTTTTTTTTTTTTTTTTTTTTTTTTTTTTTTTTTTGAGAAGATAACTGTTGGTTAACTGTATGTTCTGTTTCTGATGCATTTCAGATAGGAGCCATTTTTTTATGGTCATACGTATACAATATTGTTCGAGTATCTTTAAGGAGCTGCATCACTGAACCTAGAGTTAATAACTTGCCCATCAGTACAAAGTACTCCGAAGGTTCCTCCATAGAGGAACCGTTGCTTGTCAATCATCCACTTGATGATGATGATGATGATTCTTCAAAGAAATTACTGATTTTGGAGGAAAATGCAGTTAGCTCGCCACCTTCCACTAGATCTGAAGCAAAACGTGAGGTGGTTTTCTGAATGTTTCATCTCTGCATTGCTTTGATTCTCATTTTGACATGCATTTGCGAGTCCAGGTCCTTCGACAAAGTATGGCTATGGCTACTCATCATGCCATTCTGTTGAGAGTTGGGAAGAAGCTTTGGCACTTTCAGTAAGCCAACTTCTTTAAATAATTTAACACGTAATGCAAATGCAATGGCAGGTTCCAGTTACAGCCAGAATAAGCACATTCATTGAATCGCTTAATTTGAAAGCACTGTTTGCCCCTTCAACAACTGGAGCGGTATGTGCTGACATGAAGTATACATAACATACTTGATTTAAGCATTCCATCGTACTTATGCTCTCTTCTTTCATACAGATTGCTGGTTTTGTGATTGGCCTCATCCCTCAAATCCGAAACTTGATGATAGGCACCGATGCTCCCCTGCACGTGATCGATGACTCGGCTGCCTTGTTGGGGTATCAAATTGTGTCTCAAAACTTTCACACCTTTTAACCCGATGTTATGCTCTACTTGTACAGAACTTATAGACTACATTGTAAGCAGATGACCCAATAATCGTCCATTGGTTTTTGAGGATTCTAAGTGCTCCTTGTGACTGCAGAGATGGAGCCATCCCAATTGTGACACTAATCGTAGGAGGGAACCTTCTAAAAGGTACAACAGAAGTAGATAATAGTAATGTAAATAGCTGTTATAGTCAAAACTGGAAGAGGGAATGAATTATGCATTGCCTTGATGAATGTCCAGGTTTGGGAGGATCAGGATCGGAATTGAAGAAATCCATCGTCGTTGGTATTGTTTTGGTTCGTTATGTTGCGCTACCTGTGACTGGAATTTTGATTGTGAGAGGAGCTGCAAAGTTTGGTTGGGTGGGATCTGATCCCTTGTATCTGTTTGTTCTTCTACTTCAATTTGCAGTCCCACCTGCAATGAACATTGGTAAAAAATACTCTGCCTGCTCGCTACATAATTTTGATTGTGAACTCTGTTTCTTCTGATTGAGAACCAATGCTATTGAATTCAGGAACAATCACTCAATTGTTTGGAGCTGGAGAGGCTGAATGCTCGGTTATTTTGCTGTGGACTTACGTCCTAGCTTCAGTTTCACTGACACTTTGGTCCACCTTGTTCATGTGGCTCGTGGGTTGATTGATTCTCTACTCAATAATAACAACCAAACCAGATAAAAGCTTTTGTTTTAGAAATTATTATAGCACGTCCCACCAGAAAAGGGAAAGTTACTTATAGTAGATAGGCATGAGCCTAACCTTCTAGTAGAATTTTACGAGAAACAAATTTTTTTTTTTACAACATGTGAGGTGGGGAGATTAGAAACACAGACCTTTCAGTCATTAGTACATGTATTATGTCAGTTGAGTTATGCTCCTGTTGGCTGACGAGAAGCAATTTTGTGATTGTATCTATTAATTTATTTATAAATAAAGTTATTTCAATGCTTGTAGACTGAGTATATTATATATAAATCATAGCTAGTCTATATAATCTTGGTAAAAATAGAATCTAAGTTCAATCATTTTCAAGTTTATTTAATGATTTCAAATGTAACTAGCTATCATATATTTCCTCAAAGAAAAATAGAAAAAGACTGGTGATTGTATACTATTTCTTCTTCTTCTTTTTTTTTTGGAAATATTGCATACTATTTCTTGGATGTAAGAGAGAAAAAAAAAATACAAAATGGTGACTAAGGATTCTTGATGTGGGGAAGTTTGCTTATATGTCTCACCTTCCAGCTCTGCACCTGGAATCAACAATTTTGTGGCATGAAGTTTGTCAAATTTTAGCAATTGTTGATTCTTTTGATAAACCCAACATTTATGGAATGATATATTTTGAGTTGGGTACGGTAAGATTTACAACCAAAAAGAAAAAGTTATTCCTCAAAATAAATAAATAACACAAAGACACACACACAAAAATTATAATAAATAAATAAATAAAAAGAAAGAAGATAAACTCAGTTGACAACTCAAAAGGTACATCCACCGCATCATCCATCAAATCTCAATAAAACATGGTAAAAATTAGTAATTTTGAGACTAAGAACTGGTGATGCTCATGAGAAGTGAGAATGCAAATCACTATATAGATAGCAACATGAGATTTCCAAAAGCTAGTCATTTCTTCACAGAAAAATACTGATTATAAAACCTGGTTTCATCATTTCGTTACAACAAATAGTTATCCTTCCAATTCACTCCAAATTTCTGCTTGAGAAAAGCAACCATTCCTCCCCGGAAAAAAAGAAAGTTATTCAAGTCTTCAAACAGAGCATCAGAGATATGCTTTGTTCAAGTCATCAAAATAAGGATGTTCCATTGCTTTCTTTGCCGAAATACGTGTTGAGGGTTCATACTTCAACATTTGCTGCAAAAACCAACATTACAGATTAGAAACCAGGATCAACATTTTCCAACTTGAAGAATATATTTTAGCAGACGACTTACTGCAAGCAGATCTAGCCCTTTATCATCCAAGTTGGGGACGGCAGTTGAAAGGCTTTGGGGGTTCCACTGGGGATACTCATGCCAGTTCATTAGTTTGCTCACACCAGGCCAGATTTTTTCATTTGGGGTTCCTAATAGCCTGCATGCAAAAAACCCACAACATCTTTGTTAAAAAGTTTGGGGTCCAAAGAGACTTGTCAGTGTTAGTCAGGAAGAAAGCAGTGGCATTTGCACCTGAAGATATGAAGGAGCTGTTGCAACTCGGAATCTCCAGGAAAGAGCGCCTGCTTGGTGGCAAGTTCGGCTGAATTTATCAAAAGAAACAAGTTTAAAATGTTGTATATGTGAACTTCAGAAACACCAAAAGTATAAAAGCTATACTAATTCTGGGGGAAAGTTACCGAATATGCAGCCAACAGACCACATATCTACAGCTGTGGAGTAATGAGTAGCTCCCAACAGAACTTCGGGAGCTCTATACCAGAGGGTTAGTATCTGGAGGGCACAGAACAATGGATCGTTTTAACTCTACCACGCCATGTGTAAAGAACAACTAGAAAAACAGAAACTCAGAAGAAAGCATGACTTGCCTCATGAGTATACTTCTTAATTGGCACAGTAAATGCTCGAGCCAGCCCAAGGTCTGCAATTTTGAGCATCATAGTCTTTCGGTCCATCAAGAGATTGTGTGGTTTCAGGTCCCTAGGAGAATATTACAAGCAGAGAATTAGATTTCATTCACTTTTCTATTACCACTACTAAGGTTTTAAGCAGAATCATGAAATACCTGTGCAAGATTCCATGACCATGGCAGAAGGCAACACCCTTGCAGAGTTGGTACATCAAACTCTTCAAAGTAAAACAGAAAATATAAACTCTACGGCCGATTGAGAAACAACATACCAAAAAATAAAAACTACAAGAGCATTTCTAAGTACCTTGACAGTGCTGACGGGAATGCCTTCTCCCGTATGACGGAAACTCTTGATGTATTTCTTCAGATCAGTATCCATATATTCAAACACCAAGTAAAGAACGGTTTTCCCTTCCTTGTTCTGGCCCTGTTTGACATCCATCAGCCTGTACAAATTCGATAATACTGATCATCAGAAGGATGCATATCATACGAGAGTTGGCAGTTGACATCGCGTGAAGAAAGAACAACAAGATCAAGAGCCAGATTTGCAGGATCGGAAGAGGGAGAAATTACAGAACCCTAAAAAATTTCATCCCCTATTCGTAGAAGGATCCAAAATCGGAAACATAGTTGGTGTAGTGTAAAGAAAAAAAAAAGCATTGACGATCCAAGAAATAGAAAATCCATAAATTAAAAAAAATAAAAAACTGAAAAAACCCTAAAATTGGAAGTGCACAAAAACAGGATTTGAAGGAGAAAAGAAACGATCAAGAGAGAAATGAGAAGGGGGTTACCTAACGATATGAGGATCCCGAGAAAGCATTCGAAGAATTGAAACCTCTCTGAGAGTAGTGGGAGGAACACCTTCTTCATCCTCATGGAGGCGCGTCTTCTTGAGCGCCACAATCTTGCCGGTAGCCTTCTCCCTTGCCCTATAAACTTTGCCATAAGTTCCTTCTCCGACCTTCTCCAGCTTCTCGAAAGCATCCATGGCTGAAACAGTGGTCGGCGCCTTCTCCATTTCTCAGTCTCTCTCTCTCTGAAAGTGAATTTTGTCACGAAGGCTCTGTGTGTCTGAATGAAAGTCCAAGCGGAGCGTCAAATATGTATGAAGCGTTGGGAGGGACTTTTGACCGTTGTTAATTGCCAACGGCAATGTATTTTCGAATTTCAAATTTCTAAACTTCGCATCTGAATGAGTCCTGCCTATCCCTCCACCTTCCTCAACCCCCACTTTTCGGCCCAATTATCCCGTCCGGCCCATTTTATATTTTCGGAATTTATTTTTTTTCTTTATTATAAAATTATCATCATTAACTTTCCTCTAATTTCTTTTAGGGAAAATTTCATTTTTAACCCTAAACTTTGGGGGTTGTATCAATTTTAACCCTGAACTTTCAATTTCATCAAATTGAACCCTAAACTTAACAAGTTGTATCAATTTTAACCCTGAATTTTCAATTTCATCAAATTGAACCTCAAACTTATCAGATTGTATCAATTTTAACCTCAAACTTGCGTAAGTCTTACAATGTATACCTTTGGTTAACTTTCCATTTGAACCACTGTACGTAATTGATTATTTATTATTATTTTTTTCTTAATTCACATTGCACCTGGATTGGTTTCTTATAAATAAAATATTAGAGAAACTTTATTTTAGATGACCTTTTCTTGTTGTTGAGAACTTTAATTGTGAAAGTTTTTTCGTTGCTATTTAAGATTACGAAAGCAAATAAACTTTGGAGGTTTTTTATCTTCAAATATTTGCATGTTTTTCATTGTTGCTAAGAACTTCGTCGCATTTTTTTTTTCTTCTTTTACGGTTTTTTTCTTGTCAATTAGAAGAACGTACAACTGTAGGAAACGAAAATAAAGAAATTTCAAATATTTTATTTCTCATATTTGCTGGATTTTTCTTGTTGCCAATAACTTTGTGATTCATTTTTGGATAATAATGAGAAGAATAGTATGAGATATTTGATTTCTTCTGATTTTCCAAAAAAATTATTACAAAACACTAACTCAGGTGCAATGTGAATTAAAAAAAGGAAAAGGAAATTGTCAATTACATGTTTGGATAGCAATTCAAATGAAAAGTTGACCAAAGGTCTACATTGCAACATTTATGCAAGTTTGAGATTCAAATTGATACAATTTGTTAAGTTTGGGGTTCAATTTGATGAAATTGAAAGTTTAGGGTTAAAATTGATACAACCTGCTAAGTTCAGGGGTCAAAATTGATTTTTTCCCTTTCTTTTACATTCCATTTCAAGAAAAATAAAATAAAATGTCTTGTTCATTCTTGGTAAAGTTATAACACGTCTTTAATCACACCAGTTTTCTGTTCAAAAAAAAAAAAAAATAATCACACCAGTTTTTTTTTTTTTTTTTTTACGATGTTAAATTCGGGGGATAAAAATAATAACTCCTGGTTTAAATTATGATCTTTCCCATGAAAGTTATTATAATAAATAAGAGACCCTCAATTCTCAAAATAAATAAATAAGAAACCCTCTAGACCTCTTGGTTGAGAGTGATAACTACAATCAACGTTTAATGGACTAAAACAACTCATTACTCATGAGACTGTTTGATATAAATTCAATAATGTGGAAAATTGATGCATTGTGGAGAGAAGCAAATCTTAATCAACGTGGATATTGGATGAATCCTTTGTGATAGTGATACAGAGTTGTTGTTAGTGCGAGACTATTGCCAATCATTTGAAAAGCCCTAATTAAAGAACTTGAATTAAGAGCTATCTATGACTGGTTTAAGCTGCATCGATTCAATCAACCACTTACCATTGATTGTGAAATCGGATTGCCTTCGAGCTATTCGATTACTTCGAGGGGAAGACATCAATATTACTAAGCACACAATCTGGCAATGGAAATTTGTGAAAGTTCAAACTTCAAACACACGTGCCAAAATGACAACTTGATTGTAGATGAATTAGCTCACTAAGCTCAAGATGGTAGAAAACTTCAAACATGAGACACATCTACCGAATTGGATAGAAAACTATCCTTACATGAGTGGCAGAATGAGTTTTGTCAACTTAAATAATGGTTGATAGTGTAGTTTATGTTTGACTTTCATATAAAAGAAAGAGAGAGTGTTACAAATAACGTAAATGCCTTTAAAAAAAATATGCATATACACAAACGTGAAAGTGGTGCAAAGATTCTAAATTTTAAAGTTTCAAAAAAAAAAAAAAAAAAAAAAAACCAAATTTTAATATATGTAAATATATATAGTATAGGCTAATATCATTGTTTATAAAATAGAAAATTCTAATTGAATTACATTTGTACAAAATAATGATGCATTTTGTAAAATTGAACTCTCCATTCATTCATCTCAAAAAAAAAAAAAAAAAAAAAAAAAAAAAAAAAAAAAAAAAAAAAAATCCATTCATTGACTACAAACTTTACAAATCAATATTGTTTAATAAAACCAACGCCCTAATTTCTTTTACGATTTAAATATATCACACATACATTTGTATTTGTTCAATTGATCCATAGATCTCAAATAGATGTCCTATACTAATTCATACACCTTGAACTTAGTGAACGGAAGTAGCTATCAAACAATCTTTTTTTATATATATATATATATATATATATATATAAAGATTGTCAATATAATAGTGTTTAAATATATGAGCATGTTTTCTCAAGATAATATATACATTTAAGACTAAATATCAGTTTGAAACTATAGCCTGACTTATAACACTAATTACCAACGCATAGTTTTTGTTTTTTTTTTTTTTTTTTTAGTGGCAGAGACATCTATTCTTTCAAGTTCAGAAGTTCAAATCTCCATCCACGTTTGTTGAAATGTATGATAATTATGTAAATATTGAAAAAATCCTTGGACAATTGTGAATAGACACATGCTACAGGCATGGAGAACTTATTTGAGGAGGCCACGACAATGAGGTTTTGTATCATTGGAAGTATGAGAGACAAACTGTAAAAAGAACTCCAAATTTGTATCCAACGGCTATTAGAGATCATATAGGTCCCATTTCATAATCATTTGGTTTTTTGGTTTTTGGTTTTCCTTTTTGGTTTTTGAAAATCAAGCCTATAGACACTACAACCACCCATAATTTTATTTATTTTGTCAACCTACCCTATTTCTATGTTTTCAAAAACCAAGTTAAGTTTTAAAAAGTAAAAAAAAAAAAAAAATAGTTTTCAAAAACTTGTTTTGTTTTTAGAATTTGGCTCAGGATTAAAATGTGTGTTTAACAAAAAATAAAAGCCATGGTAAGTTTTTTTTTTTAAAAAAAAAAACCATGGTAAGGAAGTTGGGAGAAAACAAACCTAATTTAACAAAAAAAAAAAAACCAAATTGATTATTAAACGGAGCCTTATATCTTCAAATCCACATCCAATAGTTATTATGAGGCAACCACATTATGGTGGTCTCATTGAATAATTTTTTTTTTTGTACCTACCTAATTAGGAAAAAAAGTTAAAAGAATCTAAATTAATTATATGGAGAGATATTTGGAATTGAGATATAAGAAGGATCTTCATATAAAAGGGGATACTTTCCCTCCATATAAAAAAAGTATAATATAAATATGGTTTTATACGACAAACTTTTTGAATTCAATAAAAAAAAAAAAAAGATTAATATATTATAGAATATTATTCTGTTTAAAATTTTACAGCAATATTCCGAAAAAAAATCTAGTAAAAGGTCTTTTTTTTTTTTTTTTTTTTTGAAAAAAATCTAGTAAAAGGTCTTATTCCAAATATATAAAAATGGATTTCTTCACAACCAGTAAGCAAAATTTATTTTATATTAAGTATAATAAAAATTTGTTTCCTTAGTCGAGTGCGAATAAAATAATATTTTTTTAAGAATACATTTTAAAATTTTAAGTTTACATAAATATAATTATTTCATTGTCTAAATTCATTAAATTTCTAATTTCTATTTAAGTATCAATCTAAAATTAAACTTGAAATTAATATAAAACAATTTAAAACTAAAATAAGTAAAAAAGAAAAGAAAAACACAAGCGTAAATCTGATTAAAATTGAAACAAATTTCATAGTTATTTATTTATTTATAACAAGATGCTGTAAAAATAATAATAATAAGGGGCATAATTTCTTAATAAAAAATACGTACAATATTTTATATACGTCTAATTGCTTCAGCAACGTTGAGGCTTATAAACAAATTAAGTACCAATGATGAAGCGGAAAGAGTGAGTATCCAAAGCTGTGAAAGCAAAGCCAATATGAGCATAGCTCAACTGACATAAAGTTCTACTTATGACTATGAGGTCTGTGGTTCGAATCTCACCAAACCCTCCATATTGTCAAAAAAAAAAAAAAAAAAAAAACTGTGAAAACAAATATAATTAATGAAGTTTTTATCATCTTATTTCTAAATACCAAAATTACCCATCGGTTTCTTTTTACAGATCCACGGAATTCTTGTCAAAATATTCATAATAATTACAAATCCACGGAATTAAAATAATAATAAAAATATAATAAATTATAAGGAAATATTCAGAATTCTGCATTTCTCGCAGAAAAAAAAAACAAAACTGAGACGGGAGCTGAGCTGCTTTCTGAAGCCTTCCAATTTCCTTCATCTTTTTGTTTTTCATCTCTGCTATTTTTTCTTTATTATTGGTAAGTTTATTGAATTTTTTCTCATTTTTCTCCGAATTCTTCTCATATTTTTAGTCTTTTTCTTGTATTTTCGAAGAATCTGAAATTCGAATTAAAAAAAAAAAAGTCGAAAACAATTTCTTACTGTGGGTTTTCTTCTTCGGAGTGGCGACTGTAAAGATCTGTGCTCGAAATCGAATTTTTTTTCTGCAGTTTTACGAGTTTTTGCCGCCGGTTAGGGTTTTTGTTCCGAGATTTAAGGCCGGGTAGGTGTTTTAGGTATTTTCAGTATAAAATAATGAGTTTCTTCTGGTTTTAAATCCCTATTTCAAATTTCTGTTTTCTTTTTCTTTTTCTTTTCTTTTCTTTTTTGGAAAATTCACATTTTCCCCCTCTAAATTATTTCCCGCACCCTAAATTACCGAGTGGAGCCAAAACAATTATTGTTGTTTTTTTTTTTTTTTAGAAATTTGTAGAAGCTGTAAAATCTTGTCAATGGTGGTTTGTTCCGAAGTTCTCCAAGTGTTGCTGCTCGCGATTTGTGTTTTTTTGAAAATGGAAAAGGTTGAAGATGGATTTACGTTGATTTCTTGTTTGGTCAGGGACTGGCACTTCCCTGTATGGAAATTTAGTTCGAGCGACGGAGAAGAATGTCAGGATCTGAGGCCGGAGTGATGACCAGCAGCGAACCCTTCACCATCGGTCTTCAGAAGAGTCCAGTACAGTCACAACAGCCGGTCTTGCAGGGCATGCATTTACCTTTCGGCGCCGACGGCGTCTACAAGCCCGTCGCCACCGCCTCCCCCACCTATCACTCCTCCGCCGTCGCCGATGGATCTGCTCGAGAAGCTTTCGTTAACATGAATACTCAAAGCGAGCCTGTAAAGCGGAAGAGAGGGAGGCCTAGGAAGTATGGGCCAGATGGCAGTATGGCACTGGCTCCTGCAGTCCCCTCCGCCGCCGCAACTCAGTCCAGTGGAGGTTTTTCTCCTCCGCCCACCGCCGCTCCTCCGTCGGGAGGACCAGCCTCTCCAACTTCCTTGAAGAAAGCCAGAGGCAGACCCCCTGGCTCTAGCAAAAAGCAGCAGTTAGATGCTTTGGGTAACTCTACTATTCCACATTCTTTTGTATTTAATTGGAGTCTGATTTTGGTTTCTTGGGCATTGGTTATGGTCATAAGATTTATTAATGATATGATTATCCAGCTTTATTTATTTTAAACTTACATGTGGGTTAACGGTTTAGTGCTTTTGAGTTTTGACCCGTTCGTATATATTTAATCTTCCAAAGTTAAAGGATCCTCAAACTAATAAAAAGAATATACAAGTGCAACGGTCGATTCTGGTTCTTGATATCTAAAATAATTGCTTTCATGTTCGTTGTTTATCGACATCCTTAAACTATAGATACTTTCTGCATTTTCTTTTTCTTATTTTTTTCCTGTTAAGTGTGAAAAAGAATAGAAATAGATGTGTAAAGCCTATATCTTAGTTTTTAAAGCTCTATCTCTCTCACCCTTCTTCTTCAATTTATAGTCTTCCCTGCACATGCATGTCATTTGAATCTTTATTCATCAGGCTCGATTTCGACTTTGATATTGCCATTACAGGCTACAGCTCTAATTTAACTATTCTATAATTATAATTGTAGGGTCAGCAGGAGTTGGATTTACCCCACATGTCATTACCGTAAAAGCTGGAGAGGTTCATATTTTTGTCTGTTTTGTTTTTCTTTAATTGGCATTTCTAGATTGTTGCAGCTGCGTTATCTTTTGTTTTCTTTAACGACGTAATTGAATAATTGAGTGAGTATATCATCTAAATGTGTGGACATCTTATTATGGAAACTTCACGCACGTGTCCATCATGGGAGAAAGATAATCAGGTTCAATCAATGCTGATGTGAAAAAGTATTGCATTTTGATATATGTGCTGTTATAATCGATTTCACATTCTAATTAGGACTGCAATCTCAAGTTTTGTTGTGTTTTACAGGATGTTTCTTCGAAAATAATGTCATTTTCGCAGAATGGTCCTAGAGCTGTTTGTATCCTTACAGCAAATGGAGCAATATCCAATGTGACTCTACGTCAACCAGCCATGTCTGGTGGAACCGTGACTTATGAGGTTTGTTGATCTGGTTCTTTTGAATGTGTTCATTTTCAACTGAAGCTGTGCTTTATTTATGATTTCACTTTTGAATGTTCAACATTTGCCTGTGCGGATGATGATTTTTAGTCATTGTTGAAGTTCTTAGCGTCCCCATCTTAATGGCTGTTTGAAGATCATTGATTGTTAAACAAACCGTGTTCTTTCCTTTTCTTGGATCAATAGGAAATAAACTATGGTGAAATAAGAGAACGTAAGAAGATTGAATCCAATGGGATTTGGAAAGGAAAGAAAAGGAAATGAAACTAGTTTCCTAGTTAATTGCTTTTGTCATATATTATTCTGCCTCTCAGTAGTTCACAAAAATGAGCTTCTTTTGAGTATAAAGTTTCAGTGGGGCATTAGATGCACAATGATAATTTGATGTCTTTTCAAACATGCTCATGAATCGAGTGATCGAGTATTCGATGGAATTTTTCTGTTATGCAGGGGCGATTCGAGATTTTGTCACTATCTGGGTCATATCTCCTCTCTGAAAATGGCGGTCAGCGGAGCCGAACTGGGGGTCTAAGTGTTTCATTGTCTGGACCAGATGGTCGAGTATTAGGTGGTGGGGTGGCTGGTCTTCTAACGGCAGCGTCTCCTGTTCAGGTACCTTAGCTTTCCCCATGGGAGTGTTCATACATACATCTCTATCACAACTCTCCGTACAATTGTTAGGATCTTTTTTCATTATACCCCTTTGCACTGCCCACTTGTCTCGTGATGTTATTGTTGATTATGCATCTGTTGCACTATCGAATTCCTAGGTGGTGGTGGGGAGTTTCGTCACTGATGGGGGGCACAACGAATTGAAACAAGCAAACCAAATAGAACAGCCGCCTGTTACTGGACCACACAAACTTGCCCCGATCCGTGCTGGAATGTCGGGGGCGAGCAGCCCGCCATCGCGTGGGACTCTCAGTGAATCCTCAGGAGGGCCTGGGAGTCCGTTTAATCAGAGTGCTGGAGTCTGCAATAACACCATACCTTGGAAGTAAAACTCAAGAGTTGCTTCGTTAACTCACTCGATTTGCTAATATGGCGGGCCAACATGGAATTTGGTGCTCTATTTTCTAATTTGTTTTAGATGCACCTGTAATTTAAGCTAAGCCTTAAAGGATGATGTAACTCTTTCCAGTTTGGGTTGGCTAGGAACCTTGCCCTTGTGCCGGCTGGAAAGAAGAGACAATCCCTGTTGTGTGGGGTTAGGAACTAGAAGGCTGTGAAATAGTTGAAATAGTTGTGTTGTTTTGTTTTAGAATTATAATGATAGTAGTGGTATTACAAATGATGAGTTTATTTCAATTAGAGCGGTCGTAGTTTGATGCTATAAAATTATGAGATTATTACTCAAGGATTTGCATTGCATTGTTACAACAGGCCTTTTTCTTCTCCCAAATTCTCCTTTACATTTTCTAAAGCTATCTCTCGTTTGCCAACAGTACATAGGTAGAAGTAACACGACAACCCTTTAACTCCTTGCTCTTTTCAACAAGAAGCGCAAGGAAAAGAAGCCTAGAGCAAAAGTCTGCCAAAACCATCCCCTTGAGTTAGCAGGATCCACCTTTCTTGCTAAGAACCATGCATAAATACCCTCACCAACATGCAGTAGAAAGGCTATAAGAAACACCATCCTCACCACTTGAATTGACCTGAAGAAGAAAAGGCTGATAGCTTTGAAAAATGGAACAGGTCCAACGTCTGGAAGGAAGGCAGCACAAAACAGGATACTCATTCCGACAACACAAAAAAGCCAGGCATATATTGTTGGCCCATCAAGACTCTTCCTCTTCCTCTCCTGCCAATATGAGATGGTCGCAGCCATGCCCTCCTTTGGACTCACCATTGGAACATAGCCAAGCTCCTCCTTGGCTTTAAGATACGAGAAATTATTGTTGACACCAACCTGCATCAATATATACAAATAACTAACTAGGATTTGGAGAGGAATTGATTAAGGTATATTTATTCAGCATGGAGCATTCTCCATATTATCAAGGAACATTATTGGGATGGCCAAGGAGAGAATTCTTGGTTGTGAAATCGTTGGTCAAAATTTGGTTGCGACTGGATGTCCAAACATTCCGTAAGACCATTTGCATGTTTGCAGATACGACAATTAAAAAAGAAAACAATAAACAAACCTTGTAAATCTCAGCAGGAAGCATCAAGGGGTGTGGAAGCCACCATCTATTCAGCCATGGATAAAATATTGTGTACAATGCAGCAAAAAAGTTCCCCAAGAGAAGAGCTTTAGAAACAGGCAGGTAATAATTATTTGGCCAGTCGTAACCTAAGCTATTGAGCAGAGGTCGAACGAATTCAAAAGCATTAACTGGATAACCTGATGAAAATAGAAATATTTTCAGTAATGCCACATCGTCCAATAATGGAAACAACACAACGATATTAAAGTAAACTACATAGAGTGGATGGGAGGACTGTGAAGGTAAGAAAGTCTGTGAATTTAGAGTTACCATCTGATACATAATATGGCTGGCCAGCAGCTACCGGGTCTCTTCCTTTTCCAGGAATGTCATCCAAAAGCCCCATGCTTGCCAATATCAAAGCAAGCACGAGATTATCCACATAGATCCAGTCAGTTTTAGCACTTGGTTTACCAACTCTAAAGGGTAGCAAGCCTAACTTTGCCAAGGAGACCAACCTAGGAAAATGCCTCTCTTCCCCAGGTCCGTAGATAGCACAAGAACGTATAGCACAGGTGTGAAGACATTTGCCATTCCCGTTCCTACAAATGCAAAGCATAGGCTAATGTTATTATACACTCTTGAGCAAGAAAGTAATGTCATAGGCATTGTAAAAATGCAATAGCAACTTGGATGGAAATCTATCCTAATCATTGCACTAAGAGCAAGCTAATACAAGTAAACAAACCAGAAAAATCAAAACCATGGAAGTACAAAGATGGCTATATATATATATATCTAATTCACTTACTTTAAGGGGCGCCCGTTGTTCTTCAGAACTAACTGTTCTGCAATGGATTTACTTCGACTATATGCGTCAACATGATCATCAATTGGGAAATAAGGTAATCCCTCATTCCCATTAACAATCTCTTGACCTCCAAACACTACATTATATGTGCTCATATATATAAGCCGTCTAACGCCGAACTCGAGGCAAGCATCGAGGACATGGCATGTTCCATTAATATTTACCTCATCGATGCGACCGACTTGAAGCATTTGTTTCCCTGATAATCCATATGCTGCCAGGTGGAAAACACAATCAACACCACGAAGAGCTCTTTCCACATCCTTTTTGCAGGTAACATCCCCTACATGACTGCAAGAGTTAAAGTCGAAAGAAGCCTACGATTGCATTCGTTTTTACTTCACTATAGCGAGATAGAACACATACAATATTACTGAATATGCAAATCATCGAAACTCACGTCCAGACCATTCTAATGGAAAGGAATCAAAACCAAAAAAGAGTTCAGTAGAGACAAATAGCACCAGGATGATCAAAGTGCATGCGTAAGGAGGGATTAAAATGACACCGCCGAGGTTAATCGCAAAATAAACAGTAAACGGAGGCCCTAATTGCAGAGAGGGATGAACCTTGAATGATGTTGACTCCATGACTCTTCAGGTCGTCGGACCAAGGAGAGGTTGGTCGGAGGTCAAAGGCTCGGACCTGGAGAGCGCCTCTCCGGACAAGCTCTAAGCAGAGGGCGGATCCGACGAAGCCCAGTGCGCCGGTGACGGTGAAGGTGTTGCCTTCGATGCCTTCATTGGCGCTCAGATGCATCTTGTGAGGTCGGAATTTGAAGAAATTACAGACAGTATCAGCGTCTTCGAAGAAAACTGAGAGAGAATGCAAAGTGTTGCAGAGAATTGAAAGAAGACGACGCGAAAATTGAATAGAGATCTACTCCTATTTCGTTTAAGTTTCAGTCCTTTGAATTTAAAATTAATTGGATTTTGTTCTCGGCTGATATTTTCTTTGACAACTAAAAGTAGCTGGTTTAATAATTGTTTTCTAGTTTTTGTAAAAAAAAAAAAAAAAAAAAAAAAAAAAAAAAAAAAAAAAGCCCAAGGAAAATATTAAAGTAATTCTATGACTAATTGCCCAAATGACCAAAATATCGATGTAGGGTAGGATCTTGAAAAGTAATTAGTTGGTCCCCTCCCCTTGACAATAGCATGTATCATCGACTAAGAGGAAATTTAAAAAAAAAACAAACAATTTTTTTTTTCTTTTAGCAATATGTTGGGGTACCAGATTGAACCTTCGACCTCTTGATCGAGATACAAACTTTATGACAGTTGAATCATGTTCTTGTTGGCCAAAAAAAAAAATTAAAAAAAAATTAAAACTATCATTATTTTAAAATTTATTTTTGAAATGATATCCAATTTAAACAAATATATACACAATTTTTTTTAGACAATATACACAATTTTTAAACCATTTTTTTTCGATTAAGGTTGGGTTAATATTTCAAAAAAAAAAAAAAAAAAGAATGAATGAGATTGATTTCAATTTTAGAACATAAATATAACGGTAATTTTCTTTAAAGTAAGATATTATCAAGTATCAAGTATCAACTATCATTTTTAGGTGTTAGTTTGAAATGATAAAAATATATAATGAAAAAAGAGATCTAAAAATAATAGTAAACTATTCCATCTTTTATTTTAAAATATAGTAAATGCAAAGATAAATTATATAATTGAAATACAAATTTAAAAGATTTGAAAAATCAATATTAAAAAAAAAACACCAACAAAAACATAGCCGACATAAAGTATGTGCTTATAATCAAGAGGTCATGAGTTCGAATCCTTCCATCTCTAAATCTAAAAAAAATATTTAAAAAAAAATTACATCAATGTCACTATTAAAATTAGTAAGGAAAGATGATTGGAGAAAGATTCCCCACGGCAATTATGGGGTCGAGTTCCCCATAGGAGAGAAAGTGATTGTAGGGTTTTATGGAGAGATCAATATTTGGGATGGGGGATTTGAAGAGTCGAAGGTACATGATAATTATCACTAGTCATGCTCGTTTTGGCAACATGTATTCTTAAGTTTAGAGGTTGGTTTTATTTTTTTTTAACTCTTCATGTCATCAATTTTAAATTCATACCATTTAATAAGTTTTAAAATAACATTAATAGCAATGTGCTTTCACAGCAAAATCATTAAATAAGTTATTGGTGATTAATAAATATGATTCTCTAAGAGAAAAGTAATAAATAATCTCATTATGATTACTAAATTATGAACCCTTATTATTATTATTTAATTTTGTACTATTTACAGTCATCTCTGTAATATTTAATTTTGTAATATGGTTTCGTGCTTCCCTGTTAATACATGCGGTTACGGCTACTCACCTCTCGCAGGTGGATCTACAATCCAAGTTTTAACCTTTGCCAAAAAAGAAAAAAAGGTTCTACTACTTTTATTTCCATCTGATTGATTTCATTTCTTATTTCCAATAAATAAATGGAGTCTAAATCAATCTGTTGAGCTGTCACTATAGACGATCTTTTTTTTTCTTTTTCTTTTTTTAAGAAGAAATGGACTGATATCAATTCAACGTAAAATTGTTCACTTGTGGGACAGGATCTCCACTACTGTGATGTACACAACCAATTTTGGCTTCATTAGCAGACCGAAGCTAATCTGTCAAAGGATTGACCCATAACGTAGAGTCATTGTCCTCACAAGCTTTGTGGCCCAAAATATGGATCATTTGATTATGAGCCCGGGTATATGAGAGATGGACTCTATCCTTCCTCAAAGAAAGAAGTATCTATTATTGAAAATGTAGAAAATTTATTAATTTGTTACGTGCTGAGCATGGTAATCTTCAAGGCATCACACATCTCCACCTCACCATTATGTAATGCTATATTCTAAGGAAAAAACAATGCAAGCTAGTCTTTTTATTTATTTATTTTTTAATTGAAAATCATAAATTAAGTACGAGAGGTCCCCAATTTTTTAAGACTAAAAACCTGAACGGTTAATTTAATTATAGTCTATTTATAACGTATATTTAAAACAGCTTTATAAAAAAAAAAAGAAAAAGAAAAAAAAGCTTTATATTGGATAGTGCAGACTAAGGTTTGATGTAGCCAAATAGAAAAAAACAGAGTAGATAAGCTAGTTTTCTTCATGGAACCGCCCCCATAATGTTTAGATTAAAATTCACTTTTGGTCCTAAGTAACAATTTAGTCCCTGAACTTTGATTTGTAACGATTTAGTTTCTATACTTTCAATTTTGTAACAATTTGATCCATGTACTTTCAATTTTGTAACAATTTAGTCTCTAAACTTTAATGAGTAACAATTTAGCCCTTGTACTTTCAAATTTGTAACAATTTAGTATCTATCATGAAAATTTTATGTAATTATTTAATGAAATTTCTTACCTAAATAGATTAATAAACTTATTTGGAACCCAATATATTTATACGCTACAAACTTTAATCATTAAATAATAAAAATCGACATTTAATTTTGATGTTTTTTTTGCGACGATGATTAAATTGTCACAAATTTGAAAGTATAGAGACTAAATTATTACAAAATTGAAAGTACGGGGACCAAATCGTTACAAATCAAAGTTCAGGGACCAAATTGTTACTTTCATGAAAGCTTAGGGACTAAAAGTGATTTTTAACCTAATGTTTACTTAGCATTCGTTTAATTTTAAAAAATGTCATCGAGTCTATAAGTATTAAAGAACATTTTTTTTTCGAGTTCAACAACAATTGGGGTGAGCGGATTCGAACCTCTAATCTCTTGATTAAGGATACATTGCTCACTTTGACTATTAAAGAACTATTTAAAAGGAAAGTAAGTACTCCCTTAGTACTAGAATTTTGTTCGAAAATAATTCTTATACTAGAATAATATGCGTACTACACTTACTTCTTCTTGTTGGTATCATTTAAAAATGGTGTGAAGTACAACAACATTAAAAATTAATTAAAAAGTAAAAATTTATAATATGAACCGATGTAGAATATTTCAGGGGAGTATATATTCATGGAGAATACTTGGATGCATGAATAAACCTCGGAGTTGTCAAATGCCAACGAAGACACATTTCTTCCAAATTTTTATATATATTTTCAGGGAGAATACTTGGATGCATACGAGTATGTAAGGATCTTCCTACACACAAGATATGCAGCCAAGTATTGTTCATATATTCGTGTTTGAGTGCCATTGGTAAAAGGAAACCAACATGTAAAAAGAACCAAAAAATGAATTACGCCAAGATCCAAAGACAGCCTCGCTATACCCTCCCAGAAAAAAGCAAAAGAAAAAAGAAGAAAAGAAAAAGCAGAAATTCTAAAAGAAGGTGTTGTAAGGAGCGAATCTGAAGGCTCCGTAAGTGGTGGCGTAGGCATTAAGAAGCTCGTTTTGCGCCGACCAGAAATCCGCTTTGAGACCACTTCTTCTGATCGCTTTCAGTATCTTGTTCCGGTGAATGTAGCTCGTCACCGCCACCTTCTGGCTGTTCCCATCCACCTCCACTTTCTCCACCCCTGAATTTTCATATATACCACACTTAATTCTTCCACCAATTAATTCCAACCATAAATATTAAATAATCTTTCATTTTTCCTTTACCTTTCAACTTCGACAGACATTTTCTCAGCCTCTTCTCGTGGATTCCGACCATCTCCACTTTCAATTCAACTGTCTGAGATAACAACCAAACAAAAACATTAATCTCCTCAAAAAAAAAGACAAGGAATTCGAACAAGGATTGGATTTGGTACCTCCATGGAAGCCTTGTTCGTTTAGTCTGAGTTGGAGGCTTGGAGCACGAGTAACGAGAAAGAAATGGTCGAATTGAAGTGCAGAGAGAAACAGGGGAGGCAGGAGGATTTTATACAGAAGAACAAAAGTGGGGCCATGATCGGTCTTCCAGAAGAACGAGGCCCGATTCAATCTCTAATCTTTGCTTTTTCCAAATTACGAGAAAACTGTTGCTGTCCTGTCCTGTCCTCGATTCCCATTCAAGATTCAAGAATCCCCTCTTCTCAAAGCAATCTGCCCTATTTTCAATAACTTCAAGCATTCAAAATGATTGGCTTTGACGAGTCCAACTTCGCTTTATTTCTTTACCAAAATCTGAGTCACTCACACCCTGCAAGGAATGGAAAAAAAAAAAAAAAAAAAAAAAAAAAAGCATCGTCAAATTTTGATCACATCCTGGCCGTCCATTCGCATCAAAAATTCCATCTTTATAAAGAAAAAGAAACATCACATAACAGTAACACCCCAGTTTGCAAGTTTGGTATTTTTTTAATCTCTGGCCATCGTAGCCGCATCAGAAGTGACGAGTCGGACACGAGGAAGGAATTATAAAAACCATTTGATTTGCTTAACTGAAAAGAAATGGTGGGAAAATTTGAAGGCAATGAGATGAGATCGATCGAAGAGACAAGGAACCGACAGAGATTCGGAGCAGCAGATCGATCAACAGCTCCTTAGTCTTCACTTTATGAATCTCGAATTTTCAGACACCAAAATCTTCCTTATTCTTCTCGAAACTCGCGTCCTCTTCATCGGATTTCCAATCCCTTTCTCCATTTTTTCAAACTTATTCTCAGTATATAACTCTCGAGGCCAACAAAATTGAAATGGAAGAAGTTGATTAATGAAGATGTGAGGCCAACAAAGATGAAATGAATAAGCTAAGGCCAAGGCATCCAAATTACCAAATTAACAGTAGTTTGAAAAGTCAAAATTATCCATTTTCATACGAATTTAATACAGTTAAAATTGAAGTAACAATCCAAGGGCAGGGGAGAAATGCTCCGATTCGCATATTCAAGGTATCTGTGAGAGTGAGACTTAAAAACTCCGTCTTGGTCAATAGTCCACGCCCCCATCAAATCAAAAGAAACTTCCTCCCCGGCCCTCAGCTCGTCTCATCTTCTCAGCTGGATCCTCCGCCATTAAAACCCAATTTCGAGCTCAAACTGCTTCCTCTGTTTCCGTAATTTTTAGCCATGGGACTCAAAGTGCTTTCCGCTCTCGACACTGCCAAAACCCAATTGTACCATTTCAAGGCCATCGTCATCGCCGGGATGGGGCTCTTCACCGACGCCTACGATCTCTTCAGCATCACTCCGATCATGACCCTCGTCGGACGTGTCTACTACCACGACCAACACTACGAGACTCCGGCCACCGTCAAATCCGCTATGTTGGCGGTGGCCCTTCTCGGAACGGCCACCGGTCAACTCGTGTTCGGCATACTCGGCGACCGAGTGGGACGGCGGCGCGTGTACGGACTCGCATTGGCGCTCATGGTGCTGAGCTCAATCGGATGTGGATTCTCAATCTGCACCACGCGGAGCTGCGTCCTTCTCAGCCTAGGGTTCTTCAGATTCCTTCTGGGACTGGGAATTGGGGGAGATTACCCATTGTCGGCGACAATAATGTCGGAGTTCGCGAACAAGAAGACACGTGGAGCGTTCATAGCGGCGGTGTTCTCGATGCAGGGGTTTGGGATCTTGGCCAGCTCCACCGTGACGTTGATCGTGTGTTCGATATTCGATCGGGCCTCAAATCACCCGCCGAATGATCGTACGCCGAAGGGGGCGGATATTGCTTGGAGGTTGATTCTCATGCTCGGCGCCGTCCCGGCGGCGATGACTTATTACTGGCGAATGATGATGCCGGAAACTGCCAGGTTAATTTCTTCTTTTTTTTTTTTTTTAATTAATTCTTTCCCGGAGTTTGTTAATTTGGAATTATCCGACCCAACCAAATTAAGCGGTTGACTTTCTCTTCATCTTAAAATTAATTCTCAATAGTACGTATTGATATAATCATCATAATTTAGTAATCAAAATATCCTTTTCATCATACGAACTGTCTCTGGAACCATTTGCACGAAATATATATTATAAAGAATTTTTAAGACTGATTGTATGTTTAAGTACCTGTTTTTCTTTATTTGATTCCAACTGTTTCAATTTTCTTTGACCAATCAGAAATTTTCAATCTAATCTCTTATATTTTAATATTTTACAACTATATTCTTTCTACTATTGGATGTTAAGCTTGGCCTATGGCAGTTAGCTTACATGACAATGAAAATTTAGAATAATAAGAATTAAATTGAACTATACTAATACTAAGAAATTAAAGTTTCTCATTCTTCCAAAATTTCAAAGAAGTTGGTCAGCATGTTCAATCTTCTCTCTAGTTGGCTTAATTCCCCTTCTTCAAATAGCTACAACTGAAAAATATTAAAACATTATTTATAAAAAAATATATATATATATATATATATATACAAATTTTTTTTTGTTTGAAATATTGCAAATTCTTTATTTCATGTTGAGAAGAATAAAATTGTAATAATGCAAGAATGGACTTTTTTTTTTTTTAGTACATCAATATTTGGGGGTGAGAGGACTCGAACCACTGAACTCATGGTCGAGGGTACATGCCAATTACCGCTGAGTTAAACTCACTTTGGCATGCAAGAATGGACTTGGGTTGATATGTTTCAACCATACAAAATAATGAGTCTCATTAATTTAGCAAGATAATTATTAGAAGAGATTGTAATTGACAATTTTGTACGGTTGGAGGTAAGAAAAAAGTGATTATTAGGGACATAAATTTTCAAAAGCTATATTGTGACGGCTTCACTGAATAATTTTGACGACAGATACACAGCTCTAGTAGAGCGGAATGTGGCACAAGCAGCAAAGGACATGGAGAAAGTGCTGGACGTGTCATTGGTTGATATCACAGAAGACAGCCCTCTCTCCCCTTCGCCCCCAAATTTCGGCTTCTTTTCCAACGAGTTTCTCCGTCGCCATGGCCGCGACCTCTTCTCCTGCGCCGCCGCTTGGTTTCTCGTCGACATCGTATTCTACAGCAGCAACCTCTTCCAATCCAAAATCTACACCCAATTCCTCCGCCCCAAACAAAACGTCAACGTTTACCGCGACGCCTTCAACGAAGCCAAACTCCAAGCCATCGTCGCCGTCTGTTCCACCATTCCCGGCTACTTCGTCGCCGTCTATTTCATCGACCGATTGGGCCGAGTCAAGATCCAAATCATGGGATTCTTCTTCATGGCGGCCGGCTATCTCGCCATCGCCATCCCCTACGACAGATACTGGGCCTCTGACGAACACAAAATCGGCTTCATGATACTCTACTGCCTCACATTCTTCTTCTCAAACTTCGGCCCCAACACCACGACTTTCATTCTCCCGGCCGAGCTCTTTCCGGCCAGGTTCAGATCGACCTGCCACGGAATCTCCGGCGCGGCCGGGAAAATCGGGGCGATCATCGGCGCCGTCGGCTTCCTATGGGCGTCGCACGACCGTGAAGAGAACGGGTACCCGAAAGGAATTGGGATGAAGGCGTCGCTGATGATTCTGGGTGGGGTCAGTCTGGTGGGAGTGGTGGTCACGTATTTCTTCACCAGAGAAACCACTGGAAGGTCGTTGGAAGAGAACGAGAACGAAGATGAATACGCAGGGGTCTGCTTTCTCAGGTGCTTCCGCGACAAAAGCGCTTGCTCGCTTCCGCTTCCTGAAGATGACGACATGTCGTCACGTTCCACCTCCAACTCCATTCAAAGTAGTAGACCAATTCGTTAATTTCTGACCCAATTGGAAATATAAAATAATATATAATATTTCAATTATATATTAGTGGGAATAATAAAGATGTAAAATCATTGTGTGTATATAGAATAGAATGTTTTGTATTTGAAGAATTTAAATTTCTTTTGTAATATCATGTATTGGAAATTCTTTGGAAATATAAGTGTGTGTTTTGGTTTAACTTTTCAAGTGTTTAATTTTGAAAAACTTTATAATGTTTGGCAACCACTAAAAATGACTTATTAGAAGATGAGATTGATAAATAAACCATTTTGAGGGAAACACTTGAAACCTTTTTAAGTATACAATAATTGGTGTATAAAAAACATTTGTGAGGAAATGCAACAAAATATGAGTATTTAAATTCTAAACAAATTTTCATTGGTTATCAGTACATCTTTATGCCAGTTGAGCTATGCTCCTGTTGACAAATGCGGACTTTGTTTACCAATAAAATTTGTGAGTGTAATTTTTTCCCCTTAAAACAATTGTTGGATGTGATCGTTTTTATAAGAAGAATGTGAATTAATATGTGGAGGCAAAGACGATTAGGGAAGAAAGAAGAAATTTTGTGTCCTTAGGATAAGAATGGACCACTCTTTACCTTTTATTAATTAATTTGTATTCTATTAAATAAATAGATGCATTTTGCTACATATAAAAGTCATATAAAACTGTTTTATTTTTTCAAGGAAACATATAAAAGTAGGTATTACCAACTCATTAAGAAGAGTTCATATGGATTTAAAATAATGTGACTTGATGAATCTGTATTTAGATATACTTTCAACATCTTTATTTCACATGCTTGATAATGGAAGGAATTGACTCATAAATTATTGTAAATATTACTGAATTTGAGCTGGAATATTCATTGTTCTTCCATTTTTATTTTAAGAAGATAGTTTCATTTTTTTAAACAACAAATAGGGAAATTAGTGGTAAGTTTGTTTAAAAGAGATTTTTTTAGCCAATGCTCGCAAAGCTCAATGGTTAGTATTTAGTAGTAGGTTTGTGAGGTTCTATATAGAAATAGTAGGATGCCATGTCAATTCTTACTACTCACACATTAAGGTCCCGTTTGATAACCATTTGGTTTTTTAAAATTAAACTTGTTTTCTGTCAATTTTCTAAGAATGATTTAAGAACACATTTGCATTCCTAACAAAATTTCAAAAACAAAAACAAGTTTTTGAAAACATTGAAAGAAGATAAAATAACAACACAAAGAAACTTGTAGGTGGAAGTTATGTTTGTATGCTTAATTTTCAAAAACAAAAAACAAAAAACAAAATGGTTATCGAATGAGGTCTAAACTTTGTAGTAACATGAGAGAAAGTAGAGAGAGAAGAAATTTCTTTTCTCCCAAAAAAGCAAACAATGGTTAAAATAAAATTTATTCAAATGCTCTATTGGCTAGTTAGTGAGAAAGTATTTTTTTTCATTTTACTTAAGTTTTTTTACATTTTTTAGACTATTGATTGTATTCTCCATAAAGTATTTTTTAATTCAATTATATTAAAAGAAACATCATTTATATTTGAATCGTTATATTTGTTACATTTGGTTTGTGAATGTGACACGAACAAATATTTTTTTTTTTTATCACAAATAGAGAAACTTCCAAAAATTCATATATTCACAGAGGTCAAAAAGGAAGTTGAATTCAAATTAAAAGTAAGATTGTTTATAATGGTAAAAAGAAATAGTTCATCATATCTTTGAATCCTTTGAAACTAAGTAGACTAGACCCGGTCACTTTCATACTTCAAATGATGTGATTTCTTTTCAAATGCACTTGTTTTGTTGGGCACAATGGTTTCTCACTGGAATATGGTATATGTACATGGAGGCAGCTATAATAGAAGAAAGAAGCTAAGAAAGTTCCCACTCAATCTTAAGTAATTTATATCTTATTTAATAAATAAATTATTTTTACTAAAATAAAATTCATTTAGAAGTGTTTTGTTTTTCCTTTTCTAGGGAGCATGGAAAAGTATTACCTAATTCATCAACGAGTATTACCTATTAAACTATTTAGAAATACTTCCACTTTCTAATGTTTTTTTTTTTTTTTTTTTTTTTTTTTTTTTTTTTTTTTTTTTTTTAAGAAACTCATGAACTATTGTAAATATTACTAAATTTTGTTGAAATATTGATTGTTGCTTCCATTTTTATTTTTAAAAAGAGGTTTTTTTACTCGCTCATTTAACATTTGAGTGTACTCTTTGATAATTTCTCACGAATTATATCAAAGATCTATTAGACATAATGATATGAATCCTACCATACTATCCAAAACTAAAGAAAAGCTTCAAAATGGAGATTCATTAAATGCACTCAAGCTTCATTGAAGACAAGTCAAAGTGTCATTTATGGAACATGGACTTCAAGATACTTCAAGTGAGGTTTCAAGCATGGGAGGTTACAAATATTAATTGGCTGATTGCAAACTCCTATTCACGGATTTATGGTTCCTTTTGAATGTATTTTCAGTTTTACGTCATTTTATTTACTTTTTAGGTTACATTTAGTTAATGGCTGATTATGGTCATAAAGTTGGAATGTTACAACTCTTGAAATGCCTCATGGAAGGTCTAGGGTTTCAATTTCAAGGCTATATAATGCCATGTGATTCCTTTGTAAAAAAAAAGGAAGACTTGGAAATGTAGTAAAATAAGCCTTTGAGCTTTTCCTTTAGCCTAGAGCTAAGTTTCTTTGCAATTCTATGTAGTTTAGGTTGCATGCTGAGAATCATTCAAGCTTGACTTGATCAATCATGCTTGTGGAGTGATTCGAATCTCAAGCAAGTTTCTTGCCTTGAGATATTTGATCGACAAGGTAATCCGGTTTTTACTTTCCTTGGGTTGATTTTCAAATCGGTTTTGGGGTTTTCAGATTTGAGATCTAAAGGTCTTGTTTTTCAGCAAGGTTGTTAGATCCATCTCTTGGAAGTTTCATAACACATAAAATTAAAAATTTAAGACATGTTTGACGTTTTTAAAGTTCATAAATCTATTAAATATAAAATTAAAAGTTTAGATACGTATTAAATACCTTTTAAACTAATATATATATCTATCTATCTAACTATCTATATAATCTGAGCATAATTCAACTAACATAAAAATTGTCTTAATGACCTAGAGGGGTATATGTAGTCAAAACACAAATAAATAACATAGAAACTTTCACATAACTTGGAATTTAAAATTGGTTAAAATTCACTTTTGGGTCCTTGAACTTTCACAAAAGTAACAATTTAGTCCTTGAATTTTGATTTGTAACGATTTACTCCCTGTACTTTCAATTTTGTAACGATTTAGTCTCTATCGTGAAATTTAATGTAAAGAATTAATGAAATTTGATACATAGATAGATTAATAAACTAATTTGGGACCCAATATATTTATAAACTACAAACATCGTTAAATAATAAAAATTGACATTTAATTTTGATGATTTTTTTTTTAACAAAGACTAAATTGTTACAAATTCGAAAGTATAAGAACTAAATTGTTACAAATTTGAAAATATAGGAACTAAATTGTTATAAATTTAAAAGTACATAGACTAAATCGATACAAATCAAAGTTTATTAAATTGTTATTTTCACGAAAGTTGGAGGACGAAAAGTGATTTTTAACCTTTAAAATTTTTAATCTTAAGTCGTGTAAATTGTAATTAGGTCATCCATGGCGCTCAAATTGCTTTCCTAGCGCCAAAATTCACCGATTCCCTTTTCAAAATTTGCGTCATTGCCGTGATGAGCCTTTTCACCGGTGCTTTTGATCTCCGTTCACTTTACTGTCCGATCATGACGATCATCGAACGGATAAACTTGATACCATCAGAACAGGCAGCATGACGACGACAATAATAGACTGTGGGGATTCTGCTTCTGCGGAAGGCGAAGCCGTAATGTTGCGAGTCTCCGATTTCTGGGTTCCTTCTGGTTCCTCCGTCTGGCAATCGGAATGTGGAACTTTCATCGCGGAGTGCAAGGTTCTGGATACTCGATGGTCATTCTTATGGTGGCTGCAATTCCAGGTATGATGACTAATTCAATTGTATGGCTGAGATTGCAACGATGTACTTGCGTATTTCTTGACAAATTTCAACCCCAAAATTTGACAACCTTTTTATTTTCTTTTGATATGCATTGACTTAGAAAGACCTGGAAATCTCATTGTAGAGTAATTAAATTGCGTGGAGGAGCTGACTTGTATCAATCAAATTAAAGAAGTAACTGTAATAGACTATGAATCTAATACTATAATTTCTCAAGTAATTCCCTTCGTCAGAAGTACTAAAGGTGGTTAGATTCTCTTTACCTGCCGGGAGCCTTTCATTCAATCAATCCCATGTGATCTAATTGCATATTCATAACACAGTACCAAATAAAGTTCTATGTTTCATTGTTATTCTCTCACAATATCATGGTCAATACATATTCTTCAAGAATTGTATGTTTTTTTGGGGAGAAAGAAGAAAACAAAGAAATAAAAGTTAAAGCCATATCTTTGGAATAGAAAGTGGGAAACAAGACAGTTAATTTCTTCACTTATTTTTAGTAGGATAGGAAGCCATTTTATTGATTCCACAGAGCCCTTCAGGCTTCCCAGTGTTCCTCTTCATTCTTATATATCCTTTCTCTCCCCATTTGGGTCCCCATGAATTCTTCACAGTGATATAGTCCACTCCCTTTGATGATCCATATCCAACGGCTGTGACTCCATGATCAAGCTCTGTTCCACAGGGTCCATCAAAAACGCCCTGTACAAAGTTGTAATGTCAATGACTTCATTAGAGTCAAATAGTAGTACCAGCAATGTCCGTATGAGTTCCAAATTTTGCTTACCCCGCTGTAGAATTGGAAATCTCTTCCTGAAGCTTCTATGGCCACGCTGAGTGGCTGGTGTGCCAATGCCTTTATGAGGCTGGCCTCATTGTTCTCTGGTACGTCCTTATAGCCTGAGATTGTCACTACCTCCAGTTCTCCCTGCAGGAAAGAAATATGAAATTTTCAGAGCTCTTTCAATATGGTTTTATGTGCCTGGTCCGATGTAATAGGCTCCGGGATTCAGTGCTCAGTAGGTAGTTTTACCCTTTTGTTCTCACAAGTGCTTTCCACCTCGAGGTAAGGGTAGTCTTCTTCCTTGTGGAGTCCACCATTAGACACAATAAAAGAAAATGCGTAGTCCATGAGGCCCCCATGGCACCCGTTGTTATAAGGTCTATCGCAATCAATTAGTTCCTGCTCTGATAACGAAGTCAAATTTCCACTAACAATCTTATTTATCCCCTCAACTGCAGCAACAGTGGAAAATGCCCAGCAGCTACCTGTGCAATTTCAGAGCCCATTCAAATTTCTTGTTTGTCAGACAGAGATAGATATATGAATGCAAATTGGAAGTTGATATATTACTTACCACATGAACCTTGGTTCTTGACTCTAGTGACAGCTCCTTTCTTTCTCCAATCCACCGACTTGGGCAAATCTACGACATCCTTGTAGGTGAACTCTTCTTGGGATTGCCTTGTTCGAGACGACTCAACTTTCAAACCAAGATACATCTTCTGGAATTCTTGGTGGGTCAAATCAGCAAACTCATTAAGTCCAAGCCAATAACTATTCACTTTCTTGTTTGTTTCGTCAATGTGCTTCAAGTTGTCTTTAAACACCTCAAATCTATGCCACTTCTCTTCGATGGTCTCATAAATCTTGCCGTGCTTTGATATCCATTCTTCAAATAGCTCAATTAGTTTATCCATGGAAGTTAAGTCTTCTGGCGAGTAACCCACAATGGAAAAGTCCTCCCCACAACTTGATACGACAAAAAGGGACATGCACAGCGCTAGAAGCAGTAACTTAGGCAGAGCCATTGCTAGCTCTCTAGTCTTGGAATTTGCAAATATTGTTGATTGGAGAAAGGCAGAAAGAATGGGTTGGATGGGAAACGAAGAGATATAGGGAATCATTTATACTAGGAGGGATGAATGAATGTGTTTGTGTGCAGCTTAGCAAGCGTTGCTTACAAGCAAAGTTGATATTATATATATAGGAATATTGATACCCAGTCTTTAAGAATGGTTTCTGTGTGTATTATCTGACTTTGAATCTACGATTTCTGTCATTCTCATTCATGTAGTTTGCTAAATGACTAAACAACTTAGTTCCACTTCACACCGGAGAAAGAATTTTGTACTCTTTCCCTTTTTTTAACTTAAATTTTTATTGGGTTATTAAGTACATCTAATCCAATGATTTGGAGAAGCTCAGTTATGCGTGATTTTTTTTTCTCTTTAACATGTGGGTGGGAAATTCGAACCTCTAATCTTTGGATAAAAATGCACATTTTATACCACTTGAACTATATTCTTCCTAGTCGGTTATGAATCAAGTTGTGTTGTTTTTAGAGATACAATTCTCCCCATCCTCAAAATATTTTCATTACTGCATATACATATGTATTATAAAATGTAAAATTATTTATCATTATAAATTTCAGATCTGTGTAATGGATTTATCTAAGTAATCGAAAATGACGGATAAACTTTTTAATTTGGAATTTAGTGGGATAGGGAAATTTGTGTGCGATTTTATTTTTATTTTTGCAAGAGATTTTGAATGGGTTCTATTATATATTTAATTATTTCAAATACAAGCAAAACCGCGAAAATTGATTGATGACTTTTTACTTTCGGCCTTTAAAGAATATTAACAAAAAACAGAATATATAACTTCTTATTTCAAAATCCTTTTTCTCATATTGGTACAATAGCTATCACTATAAGTTATTAAAATTATAGAATTTTGAACTATATCTGTATGCTAATATATATATAGGTACAATAAATTATTAGACATCCAATTATCATTATTATTATTATTATTATTATTATTTTTTAGTACCATCCAATTATTGTAATAACTTAAATGCAGCACTAAAAAAAAGCATAGAAAAATAAATACGAACTCTTTTAAAGATAACGTGCTTTTGCATTGATAGAAAAATAAAAGTTAATAAATAAAAAAATGATATTGAGATGAAAAAAAATAAATTTAAAAAGCATTGTAATTTGTAAAAAAAAAAAAAAAACTAATTTAATTTAAAAAACCAAAGTTTGATTGTTCCTGATTGTGGCAAGGGGATCTGCGGTGAGGACTTTTATAGGTTTGAGTTTATGGTTGAGCTTACATTTGGTAGGTATGTTCATTTAGATTACATTGGCTCTTTAAATGTAAACCCTACATACTAACACTTAAAATTTTAAAATTAAAAAGCTAGAAATCAAGGTTTTGAAATTGATTTTTGTGTAGAACCCTAAATTTGTAACAAACTATTGTTTGTTATGTGGTGGTGTGGTGGATGCTCAGTTGATAGGCATAATGAGACAGGCAGTGGGCTGCAGTGTTGTGGTGAAAGCCCAAAGGGCAAGAAAATGGAAGTGGGAATTGAAGAGTTTGTGATAGATTTTGAGATTAGGCCAAAGTGTATGAGCGTAAAACAAGAGAAAACTCATTTGTTTGGAGAATGAATGAATGAATGAATGAATGAATGAATGAAGTGAGAAAATAAATTGTTGTTTAATAATTGCACTTCTTTTTCACACATCACTCATTTGTCTTCTGCTTTCTGTTTTTTCCCCAATTATTTTTACACTTCTCCTCCTCCGTTTTCGTTTTCACCTCCTCTAGTGAGTAGTGAGTAGTGAGTAGTGAGTAGTGAGTAGTGAGTAGTGGAGTTGGAGTTTGAGTGGTCCCCCCTCCATCCCCACCCTTCCTTTTGTTCTGCTCCCTTTTGTACGGCCGCCAAATTACCTAGTCTGCCCCTCCCAGTCCCATTGCCATTTGCCAGTTGCCAGCCAAGTAAGTCTATATATTAGATGCCAAAATTACCAACTCTGCCCCTACTGTGGAGGTGTGTAAGGCAATGGCGTTGCGTTGTTAATTAACAAACACGGAATGGGAATGGGAATGGAAATGGGAAATTAATGTGTAAGAAAGATGACGCATCCCTAATGCCTAATGCCCTCGTTTTCTGTTTTCATTTCATTAATGACATTTCCTTCTGCAACTCATCTCTCTCTCTCTCTCTCTCTCTCTCTCTCTCTCTCTACCCAACGCCCACAATACCAATACAATCATATTTCCTTTTTCTTTTTCTTTTTCTTTCTTTTTTTTTTTTAAAAAAAATATATATATATATAAAAATTGATCACAAACAACCCCCCAATCATTCCTTCCTTCGAATTTTTTTCGATTTTATTTCAAATTCTGATGAGTTACGTTCATTGCAGAGTGGTCCCTCTATTTTCTAAAAGTTTCACCTTTTCTTCTGCTTTCTGCCTTCCAGCTCCACTTATTCATCCCACCTCCTTGCTCCTTACTCCTTACTACTACTACTTACTCCTTCCCTCCTGCCTCCTAGTGAGTATATATATATATATATATATATATATATATATATATATATATACACTCATCGGATTTGAATTTTAAAAAAGAAAAAAAAAAAAAAAAAACGACAAATGGAGGAATTTGAGGTCCCACGCAACCTGTTTCCTTTATACACATTGACTCGTCTTTTCATTTGCATCCTCCCAATATAACAAAAACAAAGCCTTCCTCGGCACGTGCGTGCGTGTGTAAGTGCATGCATTCATTCCTCTTCTTCTATCTAAACTATTTGACATGGAGGAAATTTAAAGGCCAGGCCATTTCATTTTCTTTGTATTGCATTGCATTGCATTGCATTGATATAATTAAGCAGCCGTTGTTGCATTGAATAGGAGTGTGCAATGCCTTAAATTCTCATGGCCCCGCCCACTGACTCTTTCTACCAGTTTTCTTTGACAACGCCACCACACACACACATCAACGTCTCCTATTCCTCAGCTCAGACCTCATCCATTATATATATTAGGAACAAATCATCCATATGCCTCAAAACTAATAACTAAACAAAACCAAATAGCTAGGCTTATGTAAACCTACCTACCCTATTCCCCCTATCACAATGCATCAGTAGATCTTTCGCGTTGCAGCTGTGTTATCTTTTACTTCACTCAGTGGTTATAACTATTCTTCTCTTCATTAAATAAATTGTTGTTATTATTATTAGGTGATGATACGTACACGTGCAACGCCGACTGATTTCATTGCATAACACAGCCCACCAAAGCATTCAAATCATTTATTACAATATCAACAGCCCCACACTAAGTTCTATTCCATTCTACTCTGTCCACCTCATTATTTTTCACTCTTGATGATATTGTTATCCAATGGGTTTTCTTTTTTGTTTAATAATGTAGTGAGTATATGAAACCAAATCCATATGTATAGGTCAAAAAGTCGATGCAGTTTTTTTTTTTAAGGATTCTTTTATGAAGATTATTATCTCACTTTTAACCCTCAAAACAAACATACTTCCGCATAAATCCCTCTATCAGACTAACTTTTGCATTTAACATTCTCCTACCAAACCCAAACCGCCCCTTTTTCCCTTTCTCTTTTTTTTCTCCCAACCAAAAAAAAAAAACAAAACATTTTAATAAAATATAATAATTTTGTTGGGTACCTAGTTCGGGGAAGGGAAGGGAAGGGAAGGCCTTTTTCAGGTGCGTTTCTCTAGGCCCCAATGAAAGCATTTTAAGAATCTCAAATCCCTATCTCTCTCCGTCCTCCTCCTCATTTCCTCATACTTTTCTTTCCTTCTTTCCACTTTGGTTTCAGTGCTTTATAATCATCTCTATATAATTTACCCTTTCTTCAGAATCCACTGTCTTTCTTCTCTCTCTCTCTGTGTGTGGACGGACGACAGCATGTTGGCAATGGAGCAAATTTTATCTGAACTAAACGGCGAGGAGTTAAACGAGCAGGGTTTGCCTCCAGGGTTCAGGTTCCACCCCACTGATGAGGAACTTATCACATTTTACTTGGCTTCAAAGGTTTTCAAAGGCACCTTCTGCGGAGTGGAGATTGCTGAGGTGGACCTCAATCGATGTGAGCCATGGGAGCTTCCAGGTACACACCTATATCATTCTCCTCACGTTAGTCATCTCATGCAGCATAATATATACATATACATATACATATATATTTGGAAATTAAAAGTCCAAAAACTTATAACTTCAAACATTTGCCCTCTCTTTTTTTCTTTTTAACTAGTGTGGGTAGGGGTACCTCTACCATCTTTCTATCCTCTACTTGTTTCTTGTTGTGATTGTGTAGATTCTTCTCGGCTAAGACTAATGATGTACCTTCGTTTTGTTTTTCTTTTCCACTTCTCTTTGAATTTTAATCGTCACTTTGTGACGTCCAAACTGACGAGTTGAAGTTAACCAGATAAAAGCGACACCCTTTTCAAGTTCATAAGTTGCAACCTTTTTCCTCGCCATAAAACTAGAGATGGGTTCTTGTCAACTTCAATCTAATGCATCAGTGGGGTGGTTGTATAGCTAGCTAAGATAACGTTTTCCATTTAGGAACGCTACAAAATCTCTCTCTCCCTGTAAAAGTTTCTGAACTGCCGACAAACTGGTAGACTCTAATAAATGTGCAGCAGCTAAAAGAGATGAGAGAGAGATAGGAAAAAAATGGTAAGCTAGTTGGAGATGAAATGGTGGGTTATTCTTTTTAGTAATATGCAGTTGTGTGTGTGTGTTGGCTTATTATTTCAGATGTTGCAAAGATGGGAGAGAGAGAATGGTACTTCTACAGTTTACGGGACCGGAAGTACCCAACAGGTTTAAGAACGAATAGGGCGACGGGAGCAGGTTACTGGAAGGCGACCGGAAAAGACAGGGAAGTTTACAGTGCATCAAATGGATGTCTACTTGGGATGAAGAAGACGCTGGTGTTTTACAAAGGCAGAGCTCCGCGTGGGGAGAAAACCAAGTGGGTCATGCATGAGTACCGCTTAGACGGCGATTTCTCTTACCGCCATGCCTGCAAGGTAATGCCAACAATGAACTCACCCCCGCCACCGCACGTGCACTCTCGCACCGTGCGAATCAAGCTATTAACCTGCAATACTTAACCCTATTCTTTTGTCCTCTTCCGAGTTGACTTATTTTATATTCCATAAAAGTACTGCCTCTTTCCGAAGTTACACTATTCTTCTTCTATTATTTACTTTGGGGTAAGTTTTCATGTGATGCGATTGATTTAACCACTGCTAAGTTTATCTCTGAAAATGGTGCAATGTGCTGTAGTCCTCTTGCTTTTCTTTTTCTTTTTCTTTCTTTTCTTTTGGATTATGCTGCAACAACCTCCATGCATATGAGGCCTTAATTAGTTAAGAAGATCAGTTTAATTTCTTTCTGCTAATACCCTCCAACTGCATTATTATTCAAGTAATCCAACGATGACTGTTTTTAAAAGTCTTGTTTAATAATCTTTTTTTTCTCTTTTCTCTTTCTCTCTCTCGTTGCAGGAAGAATGGGTTATTTGTAGAATATTTCACAAGAATGGGGAGAAGAAAAATCCAATGTTCCAGTGTCAGACTTATCTCCTTGAGTCTGCTTTATCATCGTCCACCACTTCCAACTCCTTGCCTCCGCTGCTCGAGACGACGACTCCAACGACACTACTAGAGTGTCAATCTCAAGCCGCAATGCAGGCTTTCCAAAACCCTTTTCAGATTCATCAGCCACCTCCTGAAAACGACCTGAAGAGCTTGGTGAGCTCAGTGGTGTCCCAATCCAACAATAATCTCCTTTCCTCGAGCGAGCAGCCGCACCAATCCTCTTATTCACACATCAATGCCACCACCACCACCAGCATCACAATTAGCAATAACATAAACCCCATTATTCCAAATGCCAACAACAATAATAACATGTATGCTCCGTCGCCATCGATTCTCTTCAAGTCTCTCCTCCTCTCACATGAAGACTCCACAGTACTAAAGCAGCAACAGTGTGATGTGTTTAAACAGTTCAAAGCGGAGTCCAGCTTTACAACAACCCATTTGGATCACCAGGCCAACTCGAACTTCATGGATATGAAGATGCAGCCAAATCCGGCTTCTTACCATCAACATCCCTTGTTTTTTGAAATGGAATGCAATTCACCAGCGGCTGCTGAGGTGTCTGTTCATGACATATCAACTTCAATCGGCTTCAACAGGGCCGGCTATCAGACAATGTTAGATCCTCACATCAACATCGTCCATGCCCATGGAGAATCTTGGCCTTTAGATGCTTAACATCTTTTTTCGTATTTTTAACTTTTCGCCTACTTTTTTTAGTACTCAAGTACGTGGCTGTAAACTAGTATGCGTCTCTAGCGTAGCGTCCAATCTGTATGTACCAAATATTTCTTTAAAATCCATGATTTCCCCTTCTCTAAAAAAACCCACTACCCATCTCTGTACGTTATCCTAAGACGACGTGTATTTAAGATAATTAGAAGGCTACCAATTAATATTATGTTGGGATTTTAGAAGCCCCTAAAGATAGAGCATCTGAATTAGGTGAGGGCAGGTTCAGCTGGATTTGACGCCGTTGATGGGATTTGAAGGATTGCTCAATATATGTTTTGACGTCACCTGTAATTTATTAGGTATTTGAAGGAGTTGGGAAAGGCATAGCATGCAAGGTTTGATCGAGTGTATAGGTGTGTGGTTGCATGCATGCTGTGGGCTGTGGGCTGTGGGCTGTGGCCTCTGTGCTGTGCTGTGCTTGTGCCCTACCCCTCAGGGCTCAGGCTCGCTCCTCAACTCAATAGTGTATGTGTAATGAACAAGAACGAACAATAGGGGATGGGAGAGGGTGAGGAGAATAAGTTTAGAGAGCATCATTTAGCAAAGAAATAAAGCCTGTTGATGCATCTGAATCACGAGAGAGTGGCACAGAAAAGTAGCCCCTAAGAATTATTAGTATATATCAGAGAACAGACATATCTACTCCGCAGCAGGAGTAATGACAAAATAAAACGAGTACGGCATGGGGCCATCAAAATCAAGCTTGGATTCTAAAATCTTGAATCAACTGTGAACCAAAGGACCCCAAATCCTTTGTAGTTTTGTCCCCAACCCATTCATAAAAAACTGAGTTATTCGGCCACAAGAATGCCTGACACAGTTTGCAGTCTAGTCCATTATCCTCTTGTTGCCATGCTCACCCCCCTCAATCATTGCATAGAAATTCGATCCAATATTTCACTTCAAAAATATTTTTGCATAGAATATATTCTCAATCTCATATAGCAAAACCCAGGGCGAGGCCCCAAATTCATGCAGCGGCCCAATTGAATTTTACTTACACAGTGCACTGCTGGAGAGTCGCAAGAGTTAGATAAACTACTCCCCTTCTTTACCTGAACTTGTCATTCTCATGATGTTGATCTTTGAGCTTCCCTCTACCTTATGTCGCACGAAAGACTGAGAGAGACGGTGAGTTAATGTCATCCATATTTATTAAAATATCAGTTAAAATTACTCTTTTGTAGTCACTGCTGTTTTGAATTTTACCTCTATAGTATATGATTTAAATTTTCAGATATTTCTATCATGGCCAGATATCAACAGCATGATTTTCCAATGGAATGCGATGAAAAATTGAAGGAGTGGAGATATTTCAAACAAGAACCGAGAGTGGTAATTCAACTTTAAAAACATCACTTAGTAGCGATTTATCAGTTACTCCTATGGCAGTGTGCTTCAAGTATCCTCTTCCCCTGTTATTACACTCCCAACCCAGTTGAGAGTGTGGCTTGGTTCAATTGCTATGGTAGTATTTCTCTGAAGCATCTCTATCCTCTGTTATTATCAACACTCCTAGTCACGTAAAAGTGGAAATTTTGATTTCAATTCAACAGTGGACAGGAACAAAAGTTTGATACTATATGGACTGTAATTGGATATATGTTGGTGTGATCATGGGATATCTTCATTTCCACCATTTTATAACTGTAAAATTTTCATATAAGCATATGAGATTTACAGATATGTATCCCATGAAGTTTCCACTTTCATTTCATGGTTCAGTCTCCACTCCCACGGAAATAAAGTTTCTTCAAAATTTATCAAGGGAAATAAAAGAAAAAAAATATGCAAAGGAAACACATACTTCCCATTTTGAGTATTCTTCAAGTAAACAAATGATTATTCTTTCTCAGAAGACGAAGCTCAAAAGTAAAACAAATGACTAGTTATTGAAACATGATGATGTTAAGTTCATTACACACCATTATCAACATAAGAGGAATACAACTCTGCAAATGCAAGCCTACATGATCAGATGGTCCTGTATCACAAGGAAACATAAAATCAATTCCAATTCCATTTTATCGGTTGGAAGAAATAAATCAGAGACCAAAGCTTATACTGCATATATATCATTGAACGTGATTCCCAAACTTTTTGAAGTGATAGTTTGAAACCCATACGTCTAGAAAATAGGTATCAAGGAATTATCATGCAGCACAGATAATCAGCCGTCAACCCCCTTGGGAAGAGGATGGCTGGTGTTTCGGAAAAGTTTTTTCCCCCTCTGTGTGTGTATCGGGGGGTCACTATCGAGAATAAGCAAACTTACGTTCAAGCAATAGAGGCATAATCAATGATGAAGCTAGGGAGGTCAACTACTAAAACACCTATTAGTATTACTATTAAATGGTTAGTCATCTAGATGCTAACTTTCCAAAAAAAAAAAAAGGCTAGTTATCTAGATGATGATCCTAGAAAAAGATAAATACTCTTCAAGTTGGATCCAATAGGGTCAACTTTCATCTAGTCCAAACCTAGTTTATTCAGTCTAATTTCACGCAAAGACAACAAAATTATGAAGAAATGATCCAAATAGAAGTTACGCAAGGAAGGATAATAAATGCAAAGACAAGTTCAAATATATTATGTACCCCCAGTCACTACGATGATGGAAATATAATCGCAAGTTTCTTACTTAAGCAAATTCTCGAATATAATACAAATCCATCAGTTACATCCATTATCAGATTCGTAGTCAATGATTATCAGATACACGAAACATCAATTGCTGATTGAAGCAATCACAACGACACAACGAGCATTTATTCAAAATCGGGCAACACGTCCGTTCACATACAATATCCAGCAATCAGACGAAGTCATTCATCAACAATTCAGAAAGAGATAAGAAAAACGATAAAAATTGTAAAACGCTAACCCTAAGTGAGGACAGATCAAGACGAACCGAATAGCGGAAGAAGGGGAAAGAGCTCTATTTGGATGACTTATCGTCATTCTTGTAGTAAGCGTAATCGGGAGGAGAGTAAACGAGAGCGGCAGCCATGGCTCCCGGAAGAACAACGTACTTGGCGAACACGGCGAGCTTCCTCACCAGCGGCTTTCCTCTCATCAACGCCATTTTTCTGCAGATTTCACCGAAAGAATCTTCCAACACGAAATGATGTAAAAGTCCAGTTCGAAGTCAGTCCATTACGGTATATACGCCGCCACTAATATTTGGGCCTTGACTGCCGGCCCAAATTTAGAATTCTTTGGAGTTTATGGGCCGTAAGCTGCAGTCACAGCCGGCCCATTTTGGGGTAATTGCTGTTCTTGTTCTTTTTCTTTTTTTAAAATATTAAATCTACTCCTTAAAATACTACATCTATAAATATTCTTTTTTCTTTACCAATTAAATTTGTATCTAACATACATTACATGTAATTGGAACTTATTTTTTTTTTAATTCAATGACAGGGTAAGTAGGGATTAGAACCTCTAATCGTTTGGTCAATGATGTAATGTCTAAGTTGACCAAAGTGAACCTAGCTCATAAATAATTGACATGTACCATCGATTAAAAAGTTATAGGTTCAAATCTCCAACCCCAAAATGTGGTTGATCTGAAAAAGATTGACCATGTAATTTAAACTAATAGTCTAAAATTTGTGTGAAATAATAATAATAATATAGTTAAATTACAAATTTAGTCTCAAATTTGGATTTGAGTTTGATATATTTAATAGATGTATGAATGGATTTCTAAACTTTCAATTTTGTATGTATTAGATTTTTAACTTCCAAATTACATGGTTTATTTTATTTTATTTTTTTAATTAAAGAAGAAGAAGAATAGAATTTGATTTTCAATTTTATGATTAACGGGTCGTTAATGTATCTACTGGACATTTTAAAATTTTTAATTTAAAAATATATTGTAAATGAAATTTAAAAAGTCTGGATTCTATATACACAAAATTTAATTTTCGTTAAAGTTTAAAATTTAAAAGAAAAAAGTTGTAAAAAAATTGGGGGAATCATTTAGTTTTGACTTGGCAAAAAAAGCATACTATTTTTGTCCATATATCTTTTTTTTTTAACATTTTTATTTAATTTTCCTTTAGAAACCACCATAGTTTTAGAATATTTTTTAAACTAACCCGATTCATAAATATTCGTTTTTTGAACACCTAATAAAATGCTACTAGGCTTAATTAGAAGCTTGAGACAATAGGCATCAAGAGAAATTTAATCCTTTTCTGTATATAATATTAAAACCAATGGTTATCCTACAAGAACAAGCTTCGCATTTGCATTTGCAGCAGCCATGTTGTTGAGATAAAAACAAGAAGAATGGCTTCATAATGAAATCACATCATCATCAATGGAAGCCAAAACAATATCAAATTTTAGATTACATTGGAACAAAAATGAAAAACAAAAATGCATGGATGTGGATGATCAGGGGATAAGGCCTTCTTTGGTGACGGCGTCAATGGAGGCGGGCTTCACCTCCGGGAAGCCGCTGCCGGACAAGGTGGGTGCGTCTGTGCCGCCGCCGCCGCCCTGGTTGGGCTTGGGCTCAAGATGCCCCTCCGTCCCATACCCTTTCTTTTTGTACTCTTCCAAATCTTTGTATTTCACGTACGGACTGCTCTCCAATGGCAACAATTCTTCCACCGGAGCCTTCTCTTCTCTCTTCCCCACCATTTGCTGTTGTTGCTGCTCTTCCTTATTCGACATTCTCTCTCTTTTTCTCTCTCCTTAAACCATACCCTTTTTCTCCCTTTACTTATGCACCCCCTCAAACCAATTACGTCCAAGTCTTTCCAAAAATTCTGCTCTTTTTTAACCTTTTAACCCACTTGACCAGCTCTCCGATGCCACAATGTAGCTGACAGTTTTGGACCGTTGATTTGATGGGTAAGAAGGTAAGAGGAAAACTACAAAACTATCTAGAGTTTGCATCAAGATTTTCGAAATCTACATCTAAAAGAGACAGCTACATTGTGATTGTTTCAAATATCCTCTAAACCCCTCAAAATCTACCTTTCAATTGAATCATATCAAATAATGCTAATTTTAACCAAGCATGTTGAATATTGCTGAAAATTAAAACTGGTAGTTGAGGAATTTACCAATGATTGACAAATGAGAACAAACATTTAATGCAGGGGCCCTCGAGATGGAAGAAGAAGCTGTGTGGCATGGCTGTCCGTTTCTGTGTTTCTGTATTACGTAGCGCTCAAGCTTTTCTGCCCAGACAAATTTGCCTGGCTCTCCATGATCCACCAGCTGCTTTCTCTAAACTTATCGTCTCTCCCAATTTCTCCACCTCATATTCTTTCAACCTCCATGCTCTGCTTCTACTCCACCCACTTTCTCTCTTATCTGTTTTTCTTCTTCCTTCTTCTTCTGCACTTTTGGCTTGAACCTCATCAATGGCGACTGATCAGTACACGGACGGAAGAAGGGATTCCAATGCCCAGCTTCTCGAGGAGCTTGAGGCACTGAGCCAGTCGCTTTACCAAACTCATACCTCCACTACTCGGAGAACAGCCTCGCTCGCTCTTCCTCGGAGCTCTCTTCCTTCTATTCCTTCTGCTGAAGATGTGGGCGTCGCCAGAACTGACGACAGACTCAACAAGCCACGGTCCCGGCGGATGTCTCTGTCGCCTTGGCGTTCTCGTCCTAAGCTCGATGATGATGACAAACAGCAGACGGAGCGAAACAGTGTTTCTTCTAATCAGCGGGAGCCGAGGAAGTTGGAAGAAGCTGCGCCGGAGAAGAAGGGGATTTGGAATTGGAAGCCGATTCGAGCTATTACTCACATCGGAATGCATAAGATGAGTTGCTTGTTCTCGGTTGAAGTCGTCACCGTTCAGGGCCTTCCCGCCTCCATGAATGGGCTTCGACTTTCCGTTTGTGTGAGGAAGAAAGAGACCAAAGATGGAGCAGTCAACACGATGCCGTCTAGGGTTTCGCAAGGCGCTGCGGATTTCGAAGAGACATTGTTCCTCAAATGCCATGTTTATTGCACTCCTGGTAACGGAAAGCCTCTCAAATTCGAGCCTCGTCCGTTTTGGATTTACGCTTTTGCTGTAGATGCTCAAGAGCTTGATTTCGGGAGAAGTGCAGTGGATTTGAGTAAACTGATTGAAGAATCCATGGAGAAGAGTTACGAAGGAACGCGAGTTCGACAGTGGGACATTAGCTTCAATCTGGCGGGAAAAGCCAAAGGAGGAGAACTCGTCGTCAAATTAGGGTTTCAGATTGTGGAGAAAGACGGAGGAATTGGAATTTACAATCAAGCTCAGCCGAAGGAATCCAAATCGGGAAAATCTTTCGGGAGAAAGCAATCGAAAACCTCCTTCAGTGTTCCTAGTCCCAGACTAACCAGTCAAAGTGAAGCTTGGACTCCATCGCAAGCCAGAGCATCGGCGGATGTTCCAGGAATGGATGACCTAAACTTAGATGAACCAGCGCCGATTCCGTCAACTTCGCCGTCTATTAAAAAATCCGAAGAACCAAAGATTGAAGATCTCGATCTTCCAGATTTTGAAGTTGTCGATAAGGGAGTCGAGATTCAGAACAAAGAGGAAGAACTGGACAAAGAAGAATCTGAAAAATCAGTGGAAGAAAAGTCGACTTCAAGCGAGGTAGTCAAGGAGGTTGTACACGATCAGGCTCATTTGAATCGCTTATCGGAACTGGATTCGATTGCACAGCAAATAAAAGCTCTGGAATCAATGATGGGAGGCGAAAACCTCGGCAAAAACGATGAAGAATCCGATTCACAGAGACTCGATGCTGATGAAGAAAACGTAACAAGAGAATTTTTGCAGATGCTCGAGGAAGAAGACGGTGATGGCTCATTCAAAAGCGACAATAAACTCAGTTACCCTGAAATTCCTCCTCTCCAACTCGAAGAAACAGAGGATTCCTCCGAAATTGAATCCAAATCATACCTCTCAGATCTTGGAAAGGGGTTAGGCTGCGTTGTTCAAACCAGAGATGGAGGCTACTTAGCCGCCATGAATCCATTAAACACACAAGTTTCAAGAAAGGACAGTCCAAAACTAGCGATGCAAATATCCAAACCATTCATTTTAGCCTCCACACAGTCTCTGAGTGGATTCGAATTGTTTCAAAGAATGGCTTGTAGTGGGCTCGAGGAACTGAGCTCCAAAGTAGTGGCATTAATGTCTACGGATGAACTCATAGGCAAAACCGCAGAACAAATAGCATTTGAAGGAATCGCCTCAGCAATCATTCAAGGAAGAAACAAAGAAGGAGCAAGCTCCACCGCCGCTCGCGCCATTGCTGCTGTAAAAGCAATGGCGACCGCATTGAGCACAGGAAGGAAAGAGAGAATTTCGACAGGAATTTGGAACTTAAACGAAATCCCTTTAACCATCGAAGAGATTCTAGCCTTCTCAATGCAAAAGCTCGAAGAAATGAGCGTCGAAGCCTTAAAAATCCAAGCCGAAATGGCGGAGGAAGAAGCCCCATTCGACGTCTCTGCTCTGAATGTGAAAATTGGGGGAAAAGATCAAAATCAAATCCACCCCCTGGATTCTGCAGTTCCATTCGAAGACTGGATGAAGAAATTCAACTTCGCTACATATGCAAGCAAACTAGAAGATCCAGAATCCATAACAATGGCGGTGGTGGTGCAGCTGAGAGATCCATTGAGGCGATACGAAGCAGTGGGAGGCCCTGTGGTGGGTATAATCCACGCGAAAGAAGCAGAAATGGAAGAGAAATCAAGCAAATATGAAGAAGAAAGAAGATTCAAGGTGACGAGCTTGCACGTGGGAGGGTTGAAGGTGAGAGGCGGAGGGAAGAGGAACGCGTGGGACAGTGAGAAGCAGAGGCTGACGGCGATGCAGTGGCTGGTGGCGTACGGGATTGGGAAGGCGGTGAAGAAGGGAAAGCATTTATCATCAAAAGGACCAGATTTGCTGTGGAGCTTGTCGTCGAGAGTAATGGCGGACATGTGGCTGAAACCTATAAGAAACCCAGATGTAAAGTTTATGAATTAGAAGAAGCCGTTTGAATTCCGGCAAGTTGTGGGCCTCGCCGCCGGAGATGGTGGTTGTGAGTTCGTGTGTTGATATTTATTGTTTTGGATATATAATTATAAAAGAGTATATTATGTTCACTGTTCAGTAGGAAAACAGGAGGAATTGCATAGTTCATTTTGTATTTAATTACAAAATTCGAATAAATTGGCAAAAATCATTCTGCAGAGATCTTGGCGTCTTGCTTTGTCTGCGAAGACTAACCGTCATCAACTGTTCGGGATCTTAAATGTTGATTTATTGGTTTTTTTTTTTAGGTTCGCATTTTACGCTTATATGGAGACAAAGACGAAGCATGTTTTATCAACTGTCCCCAAAATCATGATCTTATATATATATATATATTTTTTTTTTTTTTTGAGAATATGAAACAATATATTATTGTATTGAAGAATAATATTGAAATTTGATAACCAAATTTCTTATTGATAAGTGATTGACGAGAAATTTGACCCCATAACGATAACTTCAATCTTTAATTATTATCAAAGTGAGTATAGCTTAACGATAATTTGTATGTATTCTCGACTAAGAAGTCTAATATTTGAATCTTCCCACCGCAATGTTTAAAAAAAAAAAAAAAAACAAAAACGATAACCTCAATTATTGAAATCAAATATCCATTTAAAAAGTGTAGAACTCAAATTAAAAAAAAAAAAAAAAAAAAAAAAAAAAAAAAAAAAAAAAAAAAAAAAAAAACCATAGGTCCTCTAAAGTATGAAAAACATAGGTATTTTATAAATTATATTTTGTCCTTATAATTTAGATTTTATTTTATTTTTATAATTTAGTCCAACTTTACCGCTTTCAATTCAACATTGAGACTAAACAAACCAACTTGAGTTGAGCTCTCAAGTAATTAAAGTATATATTCTCAACTAAAACTAAAAAGATTATTGTTGAAAACAAAAGAAAAAATCAAAACTATTCTGAATCCTACCTCCTTTTTGGGTATTTATAGATTTATAGATGTATATATACAGGTGGCATGATTGAAAAAAATAACAATAAATAAATAAATAAGGGGGAAATGTAAAGGCAGCTCTAAGTAGTGTCGACTCGACACCGACGACCAGACCCCTGTGGACAGACCTACATTTATGCATATATTGGTACGTATAACAATCCAACGTAGAAGTACAAAAACGTGCATACATTTTGCAAGAATTTTACTTAAAATCAACATTAGAATATAATTTTACAAGTTAAAATTTTCAAATCTCATTCAGAATACATTATTGCAATGTGGGAATTCAAACCTTCGAGGATGCCATAATCTTTGGATCGTGATAATGTAGGCCAATCAAGTCAATTTTCAGATAACAATTGGATGCAACAAGGCAGAGGCCAACTATACCAAGAAGCTATTATATTCCATCGTTTCAATGAAGCACATTTTTAAAAGTTTATCTCCAAAAACAGAAATACACCACTGATGACCCAAGGAAACAAGTCTTAACAATCGATACTATACAGTAAGCGCCTCAATAACTAAATGCGTTCTGCAGATAAAATTAACGGCAAAACTGCAAGCTGATCCTTCCTATTTACAGCAAACCTGCATTTTAAACACACAAATTCAGAAACGACAAAGGAATTTGATTGGTTGTTCGGATGGTAAAATGATTATATGTGCGAATATATTTTAAAATAAATAAATAAATAAAATTCACCTCAGGATTTTTGTGCTTCATCAGACGTTGATTGAACCCCGAAAGAACTGGGGGGATGTCCCGAGTTTGGAGGCTTCGACTCCCCAGCTTGATGGTCTGAAAAACTTTGATCTACTTGTTCATCTGACTTGGATTTTGACTTGAAAGGCCTCTCAAAATCCTTAACATTTCCAGGATCTATAAATAAATTATTCAGTTTTTGTTCCTGCAGAAAATGTAAATATAAATATATAAGGGTTACTCGTAATACAATTAAGTGGACAGCCATCTATACTACTACTAAGTAACCATATCTAAATAACATCATCACTTGAATAACCAATTTCATGTTAAGTTCTTGTTCCGGCGATTTTATTTTTTATTCTTCTTTTTTCTTCTTGTTCAGAATCACCGGCGTTGACCCTTCTTTTTCAGAATCACCGGCGTTGACCCTCCTCAACTACCTCCCCAACTCCACCACCAAATTAGCCACTTCTCCGCCGCCGGAAACCCCCGACTGGGAGGATTTCGACCGGATTTATTCGCGTGAAGCTTCGGGAGAATGCCTGCGCGCACGGATTTGGACGCCTGCGTGGATGAGAAGAACACGGCATGGGTCTCTTCAGGAATAGCTTCTTCGTTGCGACTGGCGGTATTGGCGGCGGCCACTGAACACGACGTTTCTTCGGCGGGCGGTACTAGCGGCGGCAGAGCTGAAGATCACCAGCGTGGGTCTCACTCTCAGTTGTGGGCAGCGAGTGTGGGTTTCGAGCTGTGTGGCCAGCGGTGTGGGTTTCGATCTGTGTTTTTCGGTGGGTTTCGAGCTGTGTGGGTTTCCAGTAGATATCATCGCTTTCATCGAGTTCTTCCCTTCGATTTCGTTGCCGCTCTGTCCAAAGGCCTCGATCCATCTATAATCTCTGCGATTCGAGTTGTGTGGGTTCGAGTTGTGTTTTGATTCGAGCTGTGTGGATTCAAATTGTGTAGGTTTGAAACTTTGTTCAGATTCAGCGGAATCCGACTGGTTGAGCGGCGAGAGGGAAATCGGAGGGGAATCAGTGGTTGGCCGGCAACTGGAGGAAAAGAAAAGAATAAGAAAAGGAGAAGAAAAAAAATTTTGTTGCCGGCGACGGCAGCGGCCGGTCGCCGGCGGTAGGTTGGTGGTGGGAGTATTCAAGAAGAAGGGTGATGGTGGTGAGGGGTTGAAGAAGAAGAAAGAAAAAAAGAAATAAAAATATATTAAAAAGTAATATTTTTATTTTAAAAAATGAAAAAATAATTTTTTAAATAAAAAAATTAGGTGCCACATCAGCGGTCTGTTAAAATCTAACGGAAAAATGGATGGAGGGACTAAAATGAAACTAAAACCAAACCTCAGGGGCTAAATTGTTGAGTTTGAAAACTCAGGGACCAAACTGTAACCTAACCCAAACCTCAGGGACTAAAAGTGTATTTTTCCCAAAAAAAAAAAAAAAAAAAAAAAAAAAAAAAAAAAAAAAACTCTCTAAAGATAAACAAATAAATGGGAAGGGAAGAGTTTTTTCGTTGTCTCAAGTAAAGTATGAAGTCGTATCTTAATCAGGGTATCATAATTAAATACCAAGAGTTCTAGAATGTATCACAAGAACACAGTCAGCTATCATCTGCATACGGAATATTTGTTCAACTTAACCCAATGAGATGTAATTCTTGAAGGTCAGAGCCACATCATCGAGAAACACAATCCATATCTCATATATTGGCGGAACCAGAAAGTTCATCTTTCAGTGATGTTTGAGATTGCGAAAAGCTAAGGCCCCGTTTGATAACCATTTGGTTTTTAGTTTTTGGTTTTTCAAATTTATGCTTGTTTTATCTCCATCTCTTTACCATGGTTTTCATTTTGTTAAGGAGACATTAGAGTTTTAAGCCAAATTCCAAAAACAAAAACAAGTTTTTGAAAATTACTTTTTTTCGTTTCCAAAATTTGACTTGGTTTTTGAAAACATGGGAATGATGTAGATAACAAACCAAAGAAATGTATAGGTAGAAGGAGTGTTTATAAGCTTAATTTTCAAAAACCAAAAACCAAAAACGAAATTGTTATCAAACGGGGCCTAAGTTAATTTTATTGAAGAAATGAAATCACAAAAGGAGAGAAAAGCCTCAACTTTAGCGAAGGAAGATATATTTAAAAAGACTTCAAGTTGGCAGAAAAAGAATTTAAAGAACAATTGCAAAGGAGGTGCATATAACTTTCACCACCTAAGAGTGAGTAACAAAAGTGAGAGAATCTCAGAAAAGCCAACAGAATCTTCCTTTATCCTAAAAAAACCTCTTCTATTTTTCTCTAACCAAGTGGTCCCGAAAAAGGCTCAAATAATTGAATCCAAGGAATCTTCTCCTTCTTGAAGTCGAAGGGTGTCCACTGAACGTGAAAGGGATCAAACTTCTAAGTTCTAAGAAATAGATGAAATGCTTTTTACATCTTTAGGAAGGACATCATCAGGCCATTGGCCGATTAAAAGAGAGGATAATATGGTAAAATACAATAAGGACAAAAGATGAAGAGATGGACTTGGCATTCGTCATTAGTTTTGCTACACAAAACACCTACCAGGGAGAGAGCGTGTTAGGTTGTCTACCTGAATTTCTTTGTGAGGCATTAATTTCATCATGGAGCGAATATATTAACTCCCTATTAACACGCAGCAAATGTTATATATGAATTTATCAACTAAAGAAATGGGCATGAAAACACCACAGAATCGAGTACAGAATATTAGAGGTACTCACACTCTGGAGTGCTTCAAGCTTTCTCTGAAGAGCCTCATGCTCAGCTTGAATACGGAAAGGAACACCATGCTTTTGATACACATTGTTCTGGGCCAAGTCTTCATCAATATCACTAGCCGTTGTTGCAAATGGATGGTTTGCAGGAATCCACCTGATTGTATCGGGGTCAACATCAGGAGGAATTGAATCTCCTTCCTTAAGAAACATGGTTGGTCTCTTCCACTGATATGCCCGAGACCTCCGTTTCTGATGAATACTTTGTTCCTCCTTGGTAAGAGTAACTGGGGCCAAGCGATAAACCTTTCCACACATTTCTACAGACGAATTGCTCTTGTCAACCTTCACCAGTGGATTATTAAAGGGGTCGTTGTATTTTAAAGGCTTGGAACTGCAAAAAAAAAGATGATTATAGAGTAAACGATAGGAATAGAATGGAAACAGGATCATAACAAACTTATAAGCATATCGCAAGGACAAAGCTTCCAAAGATTTAAATCATACATGCCTCTTCTGTCGGATCTTAGCTGACCACGCCTGACTAGATCAGCCACTGATCCGGAATGATTGTTCCTGGACTTCCCCATCAAATACACTCTCGCAACTATTGCTAAACATGCAGTTACGATGCAAAATCCAATTGCAAGACCATTTCCAGTACATTTATTCATCTGGGACAGAATAGGATAAGAGAGTAAGATACCCGTAACTCCAAAACCAAAGATATGATTTGAGCTAAGAGTTCATTCACGGGGGGAGTTTAAAACAAAAGGCACGATACACTGTTGCAAATTGTATGTAATTTTTTGCGTTCATAACCATCTGCCTATATCACTTCTATTGATGTCCTAAACCATTCATGACGCAATGCAGGTTCCACGCACGAAGTACAATAGGTACCAGTGTCATGGACTCAAGATCCATGACATTCAGAAGACAGTTCTCCATTCATTTGCGGTAAGAGATGTAAATTGTGAATATAACAGTAAGAAGAGAATCATTACAAACGCCATTCTCGAATATGCAAAAAATATAAAGAAGGAAGAGCACAAACTCCTAATCGATCAAGAACAAGATATATTTACCAAGAAAACGCCTGGAGGCGACGAAATAATCATCTCCTGCATTTTCCCAATGTAATCTCTGGAAACAACAGAACCAATACCACTCTTCTTGACCACCATTTCATCATCTTCAATATTTCGGCCGGAATCAGTGCTCCCGGAACCCTCAGCCGCTCTTATTCGAAACTTGCGACCAATTCGATGCCGATTCCAGTCGCAGTTCGAATGCTCATACCTAATGCCAGCGCATTCATAACGAATTCCAAATTCAAATATGCCGGACAGAGCAGGAGGCTTTCGAACCCATACGGATGGCTGCACAGATGATCTAAACAGTTAATAAACATGGCAGAAAACATCTTCTGATGAAATCGGAAGAAACATGATTAAAAGAAGACAGAAAACATGAGGGAGATTACCTGGAAAGAATGAGAATGCAGCTGAAGAGTCCAATTGGATGCCATTACATGTGCAGGAAAACATACTGAAAGAAAGTGAAAAGGGAATTAGAATTATGGAGACAGGAAAATGCATAGAGGCGCCATAGCATAGCAAATGAACGAGCCATGGAAGGATAGGGTTTCCAAGAATACCTTGACTTCCGAATTCCTATGAGTAACGACTAAATCGAAGTTATACTGAAAGTGGATCCGTGGCGCAATGGTAGCGCGTCTGACTCCAGATCAGAAGGTTGCGTGTTCGATTCACGTCGGGTTCAAATCTCATTTTTATTGCTCAATTATTTTTCTTTTATTAATAATTGGTAAATTTCATTTCTTATAACAATTGGATCCGTGGCGCAATGGTAGTGCGTCTGACTCCAGATCAGAAGGTTGTGTGTTTGATTCATGTCTGGTTCATTTCTTTTGTTCATTAAAAGTATTTTCAACCTCGTTTAGTAAATTTTGGGGTAAAATACATTTTTGGTCCCTCATGTTTCAAGTTTGTTTCCAATAGATCCCTAAGTTTCAAAATCGAACAATCAAGTCTAGGCTGTTTTGAAAATGCTTCTATTAAGGCCCTCTACAATTAATTTTTTTAATGACGTGGCACGTTTAAAAGATAAAATAATAATTTTTAAATTAAAATAATAGTATATTAAAATATTAAAATAATAATAATAATAACTTTTTAAAAACAAAAAATACTCCTTCTCTCTCCTTCCTCCCCCATCCACCCGAACCCTCACTCTCTTTCTTTCTCCCTCCTTTCCCCCTCCCTTCCCTGCCGTCCCAGTTGCCGATATACTTATGTGTCAATGGTTAAAAATTGTTGATTAACCAAACCATTGAATTATTATTTTATTAACATATTTTAACACATAGATTGTTGAGGACCCCACATTGAAATATGAGTGGAGATGTCAATGGTTAAAAATTGTTGATTAACCAAACCATTGAATTATTATTTTATTAACATATTTTAACACATAGATTGTTGAGGACCCCACATTGAAATATGAGTGGAGACATCTCAATTCATAAGATAGATGGGCTACTCCACTCATTGTCAATTGATTTTGAGATGGAACCCCATGTAGTATAATATAGATATACTTATGTGACAATGTGAGATTCAACAAGTCTGTCCTTAGAATCTAACCTTTTTTTTTTTTTTTTTTTTTTGAAAAGAACTTAGAATCTAACTTGCCTATTTAACAAATCCATTTTTTTCGAATGACATGTTCACATGTCCAAATATAGTAATAAAACAATATATTTAATGTTTTTTAACAAGTTTTTAATGGCTTAGTTGATAATTTTAAATATATTAAGGGCAATAAAGTTGATAGTTTAAAATATTGAAGTTGAAATTTGAAAAGTGTCTTGAAAATTAGAAACTATTTAGTATATTTAACCTCTGTTGAAAAAGTTTATAATTTTTACTAATTTTATATAATCGGTGTAGTAACTTATATTGAGGAATTTTTACGATGAAACTTTTGATTAGTTAAAATAATCAAAATTAGAGTTTTGAAGGGCTAAGGATGAAATTGAGATTTGTCTAAATATTATGGATCATTTGGCATACTTAGCACATTTAAATCATGCAAATTATTTATTAATTGAATAAATTTCTTTATTTGTATGGTTTTTCAAGAAATTGAGTATATGTTATAAAAGGTCATTTTCTTTCTTTCTTTTTTTTTTGGTACAACATAAAGGTGAGTTTAAAGTGTAAGTTTGTTAATCCCAAAGCTATATAATTATATAAAATCTCAGTATTTCAAAAAAAAAAAAAAAAAAAAAAACTTGTGTAACTTTTTTTTTTTTTTTTTAGAAAATAACTTTTAGCTCATGTAATTCGGTCTTAATATTATATACAATACATGAGTTATACACAAACTCAAGTTCATAAATTACAATTAATCGACATTTCAATAATTTATATACAAGTTACTTAAATTTGAACCTTTTAAATTCAAACTTCCTAAAGCTAGACTAGTTAATGTGAGCCGAACATTTTAAATTGTTTTTCAAAGTTCAACTAATTGCTTTTTAATGTTCAACTAGTCCAATTACTCATACAAATGATTTAGATAGATTTAAAGCCACTTTAGGCAATTTGAATGCAATTCCAAACATGTCCTTGACAACCCTGCTAAAGATCATGTGTTGATAATATCTTATTTTCCATACCATACCCCGCGATGCGACATGAAATTAATTAGTCTTATATTATAGTTATAAGTCCTACATTACTATACATTGGATATTCAATACTAATTATATTTATTTTTAGTCCAATCAACTACACTCAATAATATTTTCAAACACATCATATCAAATAATCACATGGTATTATTAGTATTAATGAGATAACATATACTTTCAGTCAACAAAAATTGGTAATTTTGGCAAAACGACATGTTCTTATAATTGCGATTTTATGCCATTTGGCTAAACTTTTACCTAATTTTTTCATTAACTTCAAAGTAATTATATTTTAAAAATTAATTTTTTAAAGCTACATTGTCACTTCTAAAGTTAACTATTGGGGAATATGAACTATAAACCTCTTGGTCATTAGAACAAATTTTATGTCGGTTGAACTATATGTTTACGTTGGCATTCTAACCGTAACTTTATTATGATCTATGTTGTAGGAGTTCTTGTTTTTTATTTTAAAGAAATTTATTTGTTGGCTAAGTTTGTGCCACGTGTGCTGATGAAGTGGAAATTAAAACAAGTGTAGAAAATCCATTAAGTAAACAAAGGCCATAATTAAAAGACATGATGCCCATGTGATGACTGCCAGATATACATATAATATAATACATCTATATATTGGTATGGTGGGTGGGGCATTCATTTTTAAAAATTTTATTTTATTGGACGGCTCCAAATGCGATGGAATAATAAAATTTATTTTCCCATTTTTTAAAAATACATATTTTTTATGTTTTGACCTAACACACAATCTTTGGATTACAATGGTTTGAGAAAAATAAAATATATATTTATCTTAAACACCAATTCTAAAAGATTAAGAGCATTTATCAATTCATATTACGATAAATCGGCTCTTTTATAAAAAATTATATATTTAGGGGACAATTTTTCTTAAAGGACGCTAAAGAAAAAGAAAGAGTGAAAAAGGGCCGCAATATTTGATAGCGTGGTGTTGGAGGATTAAAAAAATAAATTCAATTATGTTGAGGTTTAGTTTTAAAAATTGGAAATAGGTAGTGGGTTTAACTGCAATTTGTTTGCATTACATATATAATAAGAACAAGTTTGATCCTCTAATCCAATCAACCTATCCATTTCCATTTGCATTGACAGTTTGTCTTTGCACATAAAATAAGAACAAAGTTAAACTCCCATAATGCAATTCCACCTAATTCATTACCATTTTTGGCTAACCCACATTTCCAGCTCCCACAGTCAAAAAAGTATTTAAAAAAACAAGGGGCTACACATGGCTACTTCCTTTTATTTATTTCTTTTTTTAGTTTTAATAATACTAGTCATATTATTTATTAAACCAACACTTTTTGGTAGTTGAACCCTCAATTATCCTATTAGACTATTTTAGTATATATTATTTGAATTATGATCCACTTACAAAGTGTCTATTTTAATCCATACATGAAAAAGAAAAATAACTCTTTACAGGTTTTATTAACTCATGCCAAATAACGATAAGAACCAAATGTCTATTTTAATCCATACATGAAAAAGAAAAATAACTCTTTACGGATTTTATCTTTCTTATTGTTATTTGTCATGAAAAATAACTATTTACAGGTGTCTCTTGTTTGGGGGCTAATTTTGGCTCTTGATTAATGGAAGTTTTGTTTTCAAAAAAAAAAAAAAAGTTATTTTTCTTTTTCATGTATGGATTAAAATAGACATTTTGAAAGTGGATCAGAATTCAAATGATATATACTTATCCATTTCCATTTGCATTGACAGTTAACCACGTTATTTGTAATGAATATCTATCTCATGTCATATACTTGCTTCATTTAGCATTTACAGTTTTAATACATGTCATGATTAGCATGTAAGTATGCATATCAAAGCCGTGTTGTTTATTTGTTAAATATTTGATATCGTATTACAATGAAAAACCATTTTTAAAACATTTTAAAGTCTAAAAACCGAAATGAACATCTCTAAAACTTAAGGACCAATAGATATCAAATCTAAAAGTTTAGGCTCCACTCAACAATCACCTAGTTTTCTCATAATTTCTTTACCGTTGTTTTGACGTTTTTTAAAGAAACATTTGAACTCTCAACCAAATTTCAAAAATCAAATGGTTATCAAACAAAACCTAAAAATGAAAACTAAATGGAGACTTAAGAATTAAAATGAGATTTAAATAATAAAAAATAATGATGAACAAAATTTAAGTTTTTCTTTGCAATTTGAAATGGAATTGGAATTGTTATAATTGTGTTGGTTCGAAAGTGGCAGAAAAAAGTGTGATAATGGGAAAGCAGAAAGAATGCACGTGAATCAGATATTACAAAGTTGAATTTAGACTTCATAGCGGAAAGAAGAGGACACAAGGCTCACACAATAGTGGGGCTTTGATTTTTTATTCCTTCAAATTTGTTATTATGAGATTAGATGGATAAATGGCACTAAACCTAACCTTTTTTTTTTTTTCCTACAAAATATTAATTTTGTTTTATAAAGTTTTCTTCTTTAACAATATCCTTTCCAGAAATATATTTATTTCAGAATAACTTTTGTCTCCCACGTTGATTTTCCCCGTTCTGGAAAATCGTCCGTTAATATCTGCAGATCAGATGAAACACAGATATTGAAATAATAATACGATTCGACACAAATTAAGCAAATTAAAAAGGTAATTTAATAAATTAAACTTATAAAGATTGAGGAAGTAAATTAAAAAATAGTCGAAAAGTTTGTAAAAGATTTGATTAGCAATTATCATGGTGAGAAGAGAAGTGAAAGCGAAAAGGACAGAGAGCAGCAATGGCCATGGAAGGTAAAATCTGGATTCGAGAATTGCAATATTTTATTCAGAAAGGGAGCAGTTGGAGTTGGAGTTGCAGGCAGAATTATTCCATTTTCAAAACTTTTTGGATCTGACCTCTTTAATCTTCAGGGCGGATGAGAGAGAAGAATTGGCATTCTGAAGAGAGATGCAGAGGAAGCCATTAGCTGCGGAAAAATGCGATCCAAGATGCAAATAAACAAATCACATTGGCAGTTGTCGACACAAGACAATGTCCACCATCCACATGATACTGATACTGTTACTGTTCCCCTTTTTGATTTCATCGCCTGTACTGTAAAGTTATGCCATCTCCATTACATTCCGAGGCTGAAAATCGACGACAGATTTGAAGTCAATATTCACAAGGAAACTACCAGAGCGGCTGATTTCAAATCCAGGGAAATCGCCTTCGCTTACAACTTGAATACATCCACAATTTTCTAGTAATTACATGAATTTTGATTAAGAAAGTTATTTACAACACGGAGGAAGGAAGGAAGGAACAAGAATCGCAGTAGTTAAAGAAAAACCCTAGGGCTAAGGTAAGAACCTATTCGTCTTATCTTCTCCTTCCTCTTTTACTCTGGAATCGGTCCCACCGTTCGAACTCGAGCTCGCCGGAAAGCCGCCGCACTTCTGGCACTGACTTACCACCAGAATCTGACGGCACGAAGGACAGGAGGAGTGAGATCGGAACCACGTGTCGATACAGGCCACGTGAAATCCATGGCCGCACTGCGGCAGCACGCGGATTTCATCACCGACAGCGAACTCCGCGAGGCAGATCGCGCAATCTGAGAACTGGGCAGCAAACTCGGCGGTGAAGGTGTACTTGGGAAGAGACCTCAGGATCTTCTTCTTGAGACCTTTGTTGGAGGCAGGAGGCGGAGGAGGACGATTGGAAGCGGCGCCGCCGCCATCGCCGGCGAGGTGGCGTAGCCAGGCACAGCGGGCAACAGCAACAAGGCCGAGAACGCAAATCAAGGCGCAGAGAAGGGCGGCGAGGATTATGACGAAGTCGGAGTCATACCTCTCGGGCTCCGCCGTGTCGGAGATGGCGGAGGAGTTCACACCGGCAAGGTACCTAAAGGGACGCATTTGGAGCGGCGAGATAAGGGAAGAGGCTATTAAGATAAGAGCTGGGAAGGGAAGGGCAGTCGTTTTGAATGAACTATGGGCGTAACGTTTGTCGTTTCGAGGGGATTTTGAGGGGTTTTATACTGAACACGGGAATCGGCTTTCGTTTTTTCGCTTTGGGAGCTTTCTCATTACACTCACCCACCTCAATTCTAACGGCGTTCATATACACGCCACCACGTACATTTAATCCATTACGGTTAAATGTTAATTTATATTATAAATTAAAACTAATAATCTTCCTTTAATATTGAAGGCCAAAGTAGCCCTTTCATCGTCGCCAAATTTGTGGCTAGGGAACCATCCTCAATAGATGGTTAGTTTATCGCAAAGTATGTTTGTATCCCCTTAGGGTTCAGTTGTTTGTAAATGAAATTTCCTTTTATTCAAAAAAAAAAATCTTCCTTTAATATTAATCTCAAATCTTCTCTTCCTATATTTAAATCAGACCAACAATTAGTGATATAGAAGTTTCAAACTAGTCAAGATATTAGTAATTTTCAAATTGATTAAGTCAAACATTAGCAACTTATTTCAATCACATTATTAAAAAAAGGGGGTCCAGGTTCTATTTTGTAATTCAACTAGTCAAGATATTAGTAATTTTTAAGTTGGCTAAACTGGACACGTACAACTTACTCCAACTACATTATTAGAAAAAAAAAAGGGGTCAAGGTCTTATTTTAGTTGAAATGTATAAAATAACCATATCTAATCCTATTAATAATTTCCAATAAGATTCATATTACTCATTAACAATGATATTTGGTAAGCTAGACCATAGACCAAATTCAAACACAGAGACGCCAACAAGTGCTTAGCTCAATTGGCATAAAGTTGTACCGGTAACCACAAGGTTTCTAGTTCAAATCCCCCTTCCCCACATATTGTCAAAAAAAAAAAAAAAAAAATCAAACACAGAGACTAAAAACATAATTTAATCTCTTGTTTTCTGTATGATGGAAAAGGGCTGAACCCATTTTCATCCAATAACACACACTCTCCCACCTCAATTTCCTGTTGATGTCCCCGTCAAAATTCTTCAAAAAAAAAAAAACACATTTTAAGGTAGAAGCATGAGGAAGTCGAGCTCTTTGGGGTTCGGAAGAGGAAAGAAAAGAGACTACATAACCAAAATGATGCGTCACATATTAAATAAAATTAGAAGACGTATGAGTTACTTCCTCAAAGGCAGTGATCAATTTAAAATAAAATTTTGCTCGAATCATGAATCAGCCAACGCCATACATCAACCAAAACTCATTAAATTCACATGATGACAAATACTGAAAACGACGAATTCAGTTTCGTATCAAAAGAGTAAATATTGAACAAAACCGAATCCTCCAACAACTAAAGCCTATCCCTGCGGCATTTGGTCCATTCCAAAGCCAAAGCAGACTACTATTAGTTATCTAAGAAACCGCAAAACCATCAATCAAAACAAGCAGTAATTAGTGATATGATCCTCAGAAAGACAGAGCAAATCCTTCTTCTTTTTTGGTAGTTGGATTTAGATGCTACAAAAAGTAAAAACACCGCATCTCTCGCCCATTTGTCTCTTCACTTTCAATTAGTTTTCAAACTTCACAATGAACGAATTCTCTTTCATGGATCAGTCCTATTGGGGCACAGTCAAAACATAACACACTGTTTCGCTCAAAACGACGTCATTTTGTTGCGAAATGGGGCTGAACTTGGACTTGAATCCGAGGTTAGGGAAAACCAACAACGTGTTGTGTGGACAAACTGTCTGTTGATTTCAGTCGATCTTCCCCTTTTCATAGATGACCAAAAAGAAAATGTCAAGAGGAGGAGGAGGAGGTTTAAAAGAAAGGGGGTGGGAGCCTGGCGGGATCCTAGCAATGACAAGGCACTGTCGACGCATCAAGAAAGGAAAATCCTTGATTGTGCTCCACAAATATGACACTTGGGACAACCATCCAATCCCCCTTGCCAACAACACCAATTTATTGCGTTTCTCACTCTGAAAACGATATCCACAACACTTGAAAAACTTCTGCTTTTCCTTTTGCTGATAAAACAATAGGCAATATACAAATAAGGCTGTCACGTTTTCCCTATCACAGCCGCCCTCTACCTCCTAAAAATTAATATCCAACCAGACTCAAAAGCTAAAGCTAAAGAGAGAAAGGTGACATGGCCAAAGACCGAAGTAGAAATTTGGTGCGGTTGGCACCAAGAAGAGTGGAGCTTTTGTAATATTTTAGAGGGCTGTAATGAGCCAAGCTAAGATACGATGCCAAACAACTGGTCTTAACATTTTCATTATATTCAGAATAATCGCAAGTAGAGAACTCAAGGTTCCGCTGAAAAAACTCCCCCTACCGAAGACTATGTTGTGCTGCTCCTCGTCCTTCCAAAAGAATCAGTCAGCTAATGCTCAACTTCTTGTCCTGTGGGGGATCAAAATCTAGTTCTCGAATCAGGTCAGGCCCCACCTTTTTCAGGCTGCACCACTTCCAAAAGCTCGATGTTCAATTCAAAAGTAGCTCCAGGCTGCCAATACAAAGCAGGATTACATGTACATCTGATAACCATACAACTAAAAAGTTGATATCTTATCTCTATCTCAACCCTCCACGCAATAATTGATATAAATAACATAAGTAAACCAAAGGGCACTTGACTTGACCACTTCTTGGATTCCTCCACTCATCACTTGCATACAAAAAAAAGCGGCTAAATTATGGCTTTTGCCCATAAACCATATATGAATTTTTAATTCGGCCATTAAACTTTTCACCTTTTGAAACGCACCCTTTACAACTTTTGTATTTTTCAACTTTCAAAATCACTATTCACTTTAAAAGTATATTTGAGGTTTCAATTTGGCTCTTAAACAATACACGGTGTTCTTATTCTGTCCTTGAAAGTATATATAAGTTTTTAGTTTGGTATTTTCCCTTAATGAAGTTACTTGAACAGGTTATTTTGAAAATTTAAATTAAAAAATTTAAGGGTATATATTTGAAACCTTTTTATACGAAAGAGCATAACTGAAAAATAGTTATCAAAATAAATATGCACATGTTTCATGATAAAAAGAAACATTTTATTATTTTTTTTCAATAAAACGTTCTGAGATCAAATTGGATGATATGACAACAAAACCAAGGAGCCAGGCCAGATTTTAATCCCGTGTTTTCATGCGTTCACATGCAAATGTGATCGGACAATTTTTAAAATAGTTGCCACGCATAAAAAAAGGTAAATGATTGACTTACTTTATGTAATGGATAATTAGACACCATACTCGAGACTTCAATGACATTTACAACCTAAATTCAGGGACTAACTTTTTCAGTCCCGAGTTTTCATGCATTCACATGTAAATGTAACTAAATTTCAAAAATAGTTGATGGGTCAAAAAGTCACGCATAAGGAAAAGGTAAATGATGGACTTACTTTATGTAATGGAAAAATATCATACTCGAGATTTCGATAATATCTACCACTTAAATTTAGGGACTTGGACTTACTGGGATTTCATTCATTCCCTTTTGACCGTATCCAGCATCAGGGGGAACAATCACCGTTCTCTGCACGAGGAAGAAAAATGAAGTCAAAGAAACAATTTTTTTTTTGACAAGAAACATCAAGGATATATATTAATCACAAAAAGAGGCAAACAGCCTAGGGGCCAAGGGCGGAGGGAGTCCTTGCCCAGAAACTAATTCAGCAAGTCTTTCCAATCACTAACTATCATTAACATGCTGTAACTACAAAAAGAATTCCTGTGCAAGGATATCCACCAAGACGCTGTATGCTGTACATTTTCACAAAAAGAATCTAGGCTACCAACTCTGTTTTCAAACGTTCTAGCGTTTCTTTCGCGCCACAAAAGCCATATGGTAGCCCTAAACACACAACTAGCCATAACCCTAGCTTTCCTTTTGAAGTTCCACGCCATCAATCCTTCATAGAGCCAAAGAAACAATTGCATTTGGTTTTTGCATATATTAAACAATTGTTCCCTTTTGAAGTCAAAGAAACAATTGCAAAAATAAAAGGGTGAGACTTGAGAGAATATAATAGAGAGGAAGAAGATTACCAACAAATCAAGCATATACTAAAATTTAAAATCGAAGAATGCAGATACCTTTCCCCCAACTTTCATCCCTTCAGTTATGGAGTACATTGCTGGTGGGGGTTTAGGTGCAGCCTGTGCTGAAAACAGACCATTTGGATTGTCCACAAAATCACGTTTCCGCTCCTTCCCAGGAGGGGCTCCTACTTTGAACTCATAAGGCTGAACAAACCATGGAGCAACATACATTAGAAATTGAATTGAGCGGTGAAATATCACGTCTCTCTAAGTAAGAAAGAAGAATTTCAGATTACATCTAGACGCTTGGTTACTGAATTGACCTAAAAGCTGAAATTGTTGACTAAAGAACTGATGAAACCAAATGCATATATTAAACATCACATTTGTACACTCCTTTCTTCGGTAACAACTGATGGAACCAAATCCACATAAGCAAAATGTAAGAACCTGGGCGATTATACGATTTCCGGCCAAGAGTTTAGATTCTCGACTTGACACAGCTGTAATCCCTCTATAGAGGCAATCAAAGTGCACCTGTAATAGTAAGCTAATACAGAGAAAATTTAAAATTCAACCAAAGGCAAAATAACTCTCAAAATTACCCAAACAGATTACCTGAACTGTGGAACCCTTCTCTGCCACAGGACCCTTTCCCTCCTCGATATCATAGTACTTCAGTCCATTTGCTGCAATCAAAATGTCACGCCAATGTGAATGAAAGAAAATGCTACATAGAAATGCTCCTCGTGATCCAGATTTTCCAACCACCAAAAGTGAGATTTCGACGGGTATTTTTTATCAATAAACATCACATATCTCTCAGAGTCCTCGAAATATAACTACAAATTCTACGAGAAGCTCTACTCGTGGCGAATCAAATTTCCACTTCATGTCAGTAGAATTATAAAATGTAGATACAGAAATTGAAGAATACGTCGTAATTACTGATCAAGACTTCAGGATTTTCTATCTATTGAAAGTAGTGAGAGGAATTTCAGAAGATGGCGATAGACGAAGGATTGAGATTACTAACGGCTGGTGAGATAATCCTCGAGAGGAATGGTCTTCTTGTTCCTTCTCTCTCTTGCCTCGGACGGAGATACGGAAACGAGAGTGAAAGGTAGCGAAGAGATCAAAATTGCAGACCTTCTTGAAATTGGTAGAGAAAAAACTTCTTGCCTCGCATACTCTCTACGGTTGGGCGTGGATTGTGAACGTATTTGAGGAAGAAGGTGATCAACGGGACAAGAATCCAAGCTCTTCGTTATGGCCACTGCCATGGCGGTTGAACTACGCAGAGCATGTGTTGGAAAGCGCCCGCCTTATATATCCCTATCCACAAAACGCTTGGCGAAATTCAATGGCCTTTTTCTAAAGCCAAATTAAATTTGGAAATAGAAAATTTCAGATAAATTGTGTTTTTTTTTTTTTTTTTTTTTTTTTCAGATAAAAATAAGACAAACTTATCTTTTTTTCCCTTAAAACAGATAAATTGTTCTTCAAGTTCAAAGAGAGCAATAAATTGAAAATAATTTTATATCGTTAAATTTATTAGAGAATGTTTTTCAATTACACGATACTATTGTTGGAAACAAAAATTATTGTTAGTTCAAAAAAATTGAAAATATTTTGTTTCAAATTTTAAACAATGATTTTCATTTACAAATTATTGAAGGTCAAATCTTTCTGACCTTCACGTGTCGGTAAATTTGTTTGCAAAAGACAGAAAAACCTACCCACTGGTGTGGTGCTTGCCACTTCGCCTCTGATACTTAAGTCAGAAAACGGAAGGAGGAGATCAAGAGAGCAAGAGGAGAGAGTAGAGAATAGAGTTCGGGCTCTCTTATTCAGTGACGAAGAAAAGTTTAAATACATGTTCCTACTTTAGGATTTCTAGGCATTCGGAGGCGATCTAGGGCTGAACCGAATGGAACTAGGGCGAACAGGGGCAGCACGACAGAATGGAGGAGGAAGGACTCGGCCTCGAGCCAAGGCCCAGTCCCTTAGACCTTGGCTCGACCTTTTGGCCGATTTCGCCTCCGGAATCCATTTTCCAATCCTATTTTTACCCGGTTGTCCTCGTCAGTTCCTTGTACATCGGAGTGGTCCAAAATTACCTATATCACAAATAATATTTTTACTTTTTAACTTTTCTTTAAAGACATTTTAAATTTTAAATTAATTTTATAATCTCTTGTTATTATATATTTTTTTAATTTTAAATATGAATATGGGCTTGGGCAATGGGCCTTTGCGTTGATTATTTTGATATCAGATCATACGGCAGGAAAACAAAAGCTCATGGATAATTGCAATGCACCGAATAATTTTCTGAAGGCCATCGAAATTATCGAACAAGAAAAATTTTCCAATCGTAATAATCTGTTTTTGCCACTCAACCGTTTCCTCTCCACATTCACTTACAACCCAGACTCTCTCTCTCTCTTCTGTTCATCTTTGGGACTCAACGATGACTGCTATATCTAATTCGTTGATTTTAACGAAAAACCCTCAACTCCAGTTATCATCTGGTAACTCTTACTCTCTGATGATTTCTTCAGCATTTGATCTTGTGATAGATTTTCGTTGTTCACTACTCATTCTCCCCATTTGTTATTTCTCATCCTTTTGTTTTTTGCTTGCATCGATTCGAGTTTAGCTGTTGTTCATTCATTTCTTTTTCCAATTTACACATCTTATGTAACGCTTCTCCGGTTTAATTTGGGGGATGATCGTGTAGTGTTCGAGATTTAAGAGTCGTGTTCGAGATTTCTCCATCTCGAATGCCCTCATTTCCGTTGGGAGCAATTGGGGTTTCCTTCTAATTTGTATCTTGATTTACTCTGAGCTTCGAATGGTAGCTGCCCGCTACTTTTGAACATTTGCTTAGCTCATAAATTGGCATTGTGTTATATGTAGAAATGGCCTTCTTGTTTTATGGGAAATTTGCGAGGGGAATGTCATTCACCATTGTTGTGCAGCTTATGGTGGGCTGTTTATTCTTTCTTGTTAGCTTTCCAAAGGCTCGGTTAATCTTTCTGCTTTCATTACGTTATCTTGATGTCTTGATTTCCAAATGAATAAAAATTTTGCAATTCTTGGAAGACTGAGTCGTGACTAGTACATTGTTGCTCTCATTTTCATGATTCGGAAGAATTAGGGGCAGTTTAGATGCATGGACTCTTTAATTTTATTAGTCAAAATTTACCCTCGAAAATTGTCCTGTCAGGATCAAATCTGAAGACTGCCAATAAACGTCTTGGGAGTGTGTCTCCTACCAACTTGTTACTCAATCCTGGCTGGGTAGGAAAGGCGAAGCTTTCTACAATTAGGCGGCCACTTTCAGTTCAAGCTGCATATAGGTATAATCTTTTAAATCGCTAAAACAATATGCCATTAAGTCATCTCATATGAAAGAATTACAGTCTAGAGAGTCTATTTTTGGAAGGAATTATGATTAATCACTTATGTAGCAATGAGAGACTCTTCACATGTTTGGGATGCATGTTTAGAATCCTTGTACGGGTAGGCTTATTGTTGGGGTGTGCAAAAACTGGAAAATGAGCTGCCGTACTAAACTGAATTGACTGTGTTAATCTCAGGCAGTCAACAACCAAGAACCTAACCAATTTGAGCTGAACCAGTCAAACTGGTTCAAACAGATCTGCAACCAATGGAATGGGCCTGTTTGGTTTGTTATGTTCGAAACTGAGACTCATTAATTTAGTTTTGATTTGGATAAAGTCCTGACTGAATCAACATAATGAATGCATGTACTCATCATATTCTAGATGTCAAATGAAATGGTTGTTGAATTTGATCTATAACTCAGTATGGTTCAAATTCAACTACTGTTTCATTTAATCTCAATAAAAGGCAAACAACCGTTTCATTTGACATCTAGAATATGATGAGTACATGCTCGCAGCACTTGGTCTTTTCTGCTGAATGAATTTTGGTTTGGAGCTATGCCTCCCTCTGAGAGTGAACCACAACATTTTGTGGCTGTCTGTACTCTCCTTTGGTTAGTTTAGTTTGGAAGGAGAGAAACAATAGGGTTTTTGAAGACAAGGAGAATGTGGTGGATTTTTTTTTGTTATAGTGTATAACATTTAGCTTCGTGGTGGTGTTCCAACCAAACAAAATTCTTTTGTAATTACAGTTTTTCAATGATTAATAATGATTGGAAGGCTCTAATGGTCTAGTTTTGGGAGGGGGATTTCTTTTCTGGCCTTAGGTTGTTTCTCACTCTTTTTGGCCTATGGAGCATTGTTTCTTATCCCAAAAAGAAAAAAAGAAACTTTGTATGGTCTGTAACAATTGTTAGAATACCTTATAGCATTTTTTAGTGGAAATTAATACTAGTATTAGTATAAGTTTCAAATGGACTTGGCACAAGTTAATGTCTATTATATTGTATATTGTCTTGGTGAGACCGTCCTATATGCTTCATTTGAAATATTCTAATGGCAGTTTATTGTGCACCTTGTGACAGTGATGGCGGACGGTCAAGCAATGCAGGCATTTTTATTGGAGGTTTTGTACTGGGAGGCCTCATAGTTGGCACGCTTGGCTGTGTATATGCCCCTCAGGTTTTTAACTTTTGTTCATTTCTTGTCTGACCTCTAAATTGTACGTGTGGCAAATTCCACCTGGTATATCTTATACTTGTGTGCTATAGATACTACATTGTGGAAGATATAGGATTAAGTTATCTACCAAGGATATGCACAACTATTGGCTCTGAGCTTCAAGTGCGGAATCCTAGTCTTTTTATGTCTCAGAGTTGATCTTGCATTTGAATTACAGATTAGCAAGACACTTGCTGGGGCAGACCGAAAGGATTTGATGAGGAAACTTCCCAAGTTCATATATGATGAAGAAAAAGCTTTAGAGGTGCGAAATCACTCATCTCTTCTCATTTGTTGCAAATAATCTCCTGAATGAACAATTCGTCTTCACTTGGCGTTGATTTACCTGATGATAATTGTGGGTTTTATTTTATTTATTGGCAACATCATATATACTTCTTAACCAACATGGGTTGGCAAAGTGATAATGTGCCCTGTAAAGAAAGAAATAGACTTAGAAGAAATGAGTTCAAATCATGGTAGCCACCTATCTAGAATTTAAAATTCTACTAGTTTTATTGACAACGAAATGTGTAGCATGATCAAGTAGTTTTTTTGTTAATCAGTCAAGGTTCACATAAGGTGGCTCCAACACTTACCAATACTAAAAAAAAATTGGGCAAATTGCAAAAACCACCCTTGAAGTATGGTGGTTGTAACAATTGCACCTCTAAACTTTTAATTGTAAAATTTAAACCCACCAACTTTGACAAGTGAAAAAATCAAACCCCTAAACTTTGAATAGTAAATTTTTTTTTTTTTTTTTAAAATTTTTTTTCCTGTGGAACCCAAGCTTTTTTCTAACTTTGAATAGTAAAATTAAACCCTCCAACGATAAATGTTAAAATCGGATCCAAATTACTTTATTTCTCTTACCTTTATTCTTCTCTCTCCTCATTTCACTCTCTCTACTTTCTCCCTCTCCCTCTCCATCTCTTCAATCACCCACTCTCTCTGTGCTTTTTCTTTCTACCCAATCCACTAATTGCCAATATTTCTATCGGCCACTACTGGAATTAGTAATATCGTGATTCCTTAACATTACTCCTAATTCCAGTTTTCTTAGTTTGGCAAGTAGAAGTAGCATCCACACTCAGTGGTGAAATTATGGTGTGGCTGAATGGGAATTTTACGTGAATGACAATGGGTTCATCCGTACGACCCAAATTGGGGAAAACAATACAAGGCTCAGGCGTATGTTTTGGTTTACCATTACTTTAATTTCAGACCCAAAAGATCCTAATTCTCAATTCCGTTTAAAATTTTTGATTTACCCAAATTCCCCAATGGCCGAAATTAGAAGAGCATAAGCGAGGTTGTCAGTGGTTATGAGGTAGCATTGATGGGTTTCGCTTACAGCGACAAGGGGTTCACCGTTGTCGGGTCAGCACTCACAATTAGCAAAGATCATGAAGTTTTCCAGGGCTACGTGAATGATTGGAGTATTCTTCTACAGGAGGAGAGAGAAAAGTAGAGATTAAGGGAATTGAAGCTAGAAAGAGAAGAAAGTTGGTCCAAATTTTAACATTTATGATAGTTGGAGGGTTTAATTTTACCATTCAAAGTCTAGGGGTTTGATTTTTTTCACTTTTCAAAGTTGGAGGGTTTAATTTTTACAGTGTAGGGGTGCAATTGTTTCAACCACCATACTTCAGGGGTGGTTTTTGCAATTTGCCCAAAAAAAGTCATGTATTCTTCTTTCCAAGCTTCATCAACTTCTTGTCAAAGATGTTAAAATGTGGAAGCTTTAGTTTTGACAATTTTTCAAGGGGTATTTAACTTATAAGTAAGATCTGTGTAATCTAAGGTTAAAGGAGTCAAATTGATATGTAGATTTGCTTATCCTGGGATACAAGTTTGCTAATTCTAAGGAATACACAAACTTACATTACATAAATCTAAAAGATGTCTTTTATAATACATACTAAATTTTATATATCATAAACTCACCAACCAAATGCAAATTACTAATTCAATTGCCAATTCAAACAAGCTGATCAGTTAAATATGGCACTTCCATTTGGTTTATGAGAGATGTTTTGTCGGTATTTAGTATGAAATACAAGTATAATTAATAATATGCTTGGACTTATGACATTGTCTAGAAGATTAGCAAACTTGTAGATCAGGATAAGCAATTCTACACCCATCTAGATTATACAAAATTAACCTATGAACCAGACACACCCCATGTTGCTTACCATTAAGATTTGTCCAAAATTTTTAAAGATCGAAAATATGACGATACTTTGCGTTTGTTTCTGGATTTTTTTTTCCTTTTCTTTTTCTTTTATTAAAAAAAAATGTGAACTTCATTTTGAGAAGAAATATGATAATAGGTTTTGTTTAAACCGTTCCTGCTTGGTTTTTGGTTTCTGGATTCTGATGTGCCAACATGTACCTGCACTTTATTCAAATTGCAGAAAACAAGAAAAGTGCTGGCACAGAAGATTGAACAGTTGAACTCTGCCATTGATGAGGTTTCTGCTCAGCTCCGCACAGAGGATCCCCCAAATGGAGTGGCCGTGAACTCTGACGAAGTTGAACCTGCCCTTTGAAATTGCCGTTAATTGGTCTTCACCACCCACGACTCCGGGACTCAGAATAATAGTTAATTTTCTAGCTATTATCTTTGATTTTCTCTCTCTTAGAACATTTGGATTCGGCTTTGATGTGTATTACACATCATCGCAAAATGTGTTGCTATGATCACTCAAATGCTCCATATAAAGTTGAATAGATTTGTAGAAGAGCATTCTTGCTGTTTCCTATTTTGTACACGAACAACAGGCATTGTTTTTCTATTTGAAAGCCATATATTTCATCCCTTCCGGCTTTTATTTGCTTTTCTTAATTCGTCTGGCACTCTCGAGTCACCAGCCAAATGACTCCTTGTCAGTAGGGCGTAGTACATGTGACTGCAGCCACTCCAGATTGTCTTCCACCTAAAAACTAAAACATAACAGGGAAAACAGAGGTACTCAAAAGGTGATCAAGGGGCTTTCAGATTAAAAATTTAATAACTTAACATTCATATTCTCTTAGAATTGGTTTTCTTGAGAGATTCTTGAGATTACAGGGGGAAGAACTATGACCACAATGTAACAAGGATTCTCGATGGGAGAAAAAACCAAAGAAAGAAAGAGGTGAGATGTTATTGTTTAAGCCAGAGTCGAGCCAATCGTAGGAAGGCACTGGCCTCTGGGTGTGTAAAATGTGCACCAATCCCTTCTCTCTATTTGCTGTTCCAAGGCAAGGGTGAAAATGACGTGGACATGCTAGGAATCATTGACTTGGAACAATATTCTCCGCCATCAAACAATAAGAGGCAGACATTAGAAAGGGAAAAATCTATAATTTGTCAGACTGAACAGGTGCCAGCATGGACTGCCAACTACCCTCTGGTAACAACAACATATAGCTTGAGCTTGAGGGCATTATTGGAAAGTTACATAGGTGAACGATCTGTGGTTCAGAGGCTTCCTAAATTTGCAAGGCGAAAAATGCTACCTTATCTCATGTATCTGCCACTCACAACTTTCTCACCACAAAACACTTTCTAGATCACTTGATTGCAAGTTGCCACCATCCTTACATGTATGATTAAAAAAGAGCAGCTTCTGAATAACCCAAATACCAATTTCAGAGTTTTACAAGTTATAGAAATATATATTTGTGAAGTGGAGTCACGTAGCCTGAGTTAGCAGCCATGGCCACCCACGCAGCTCTGGCTTCAACTAGAATCCCCACCAACACAAGGCTTCCCTCCAAGTCTTCCTACTCTTTCCCCACTCGATGCTCATCCAAGGTTGGTCTCTCCCTCTATCAAACTACTAAATCATAGCAGTTAGTTCATTAAACTGTGCTCTAATTTACTTCTGTATTTTCCATATGCAGAGGCTGGATGTGGCTGAGTTCAATGGCCTTAGATCTGCTTGCCTGACCTTCTCCAACAATGGCAGAGAAGGATCTTTCTTTGACGTCGTGGCTGCTCAACTTACTCCCAAGGTTTTTCTTTTCCCCTTCTTTTTCTGGTTTGAAATTCTAGATGATTTCATGGGATGAAAAGAGATCACAGTAGTTTGAGAAAATTGATAGAGTTTGAAGAAATGTATCTGTTTCGGTAATTATAAGGAGCCCATCTCTATCTTGGTTTTTACTAACAGACTTGAAACTTTTTCTTCAAAACAGGCAGTAGGATCAACTCCTGTTAGGGGAGAAACAGTGGCTAAACTCAAGGTGGCAATCAATGGATTTGGACGTATTGGCAGAAACTTTCTGCGGTGCTGGCATGGCAGGAAAAACTCGCCTCTCGACGTTGTCGTCGTCAATGACAGTGGTGGTGTCAAGAATGTAAGCAATATGTATCTTCTCAATACATTGATCATGTGCCATCCATTTTTAGAATTTATCTACTTGAACATAGTTAGCAAAAGTCTCGCCACTGAGGATGATTTATATGAAAATTTTCAGGCCTCCCACTTGCTAAAATATGATTCCATGCTGGGAACTTTCAAGGCAGAGGTGAAAATTGTGGACAATGAAACCATATCTGTTGATGGCAAGCCAATCAAGGTTGTCTCAAGCAGGGACCCCCTCAAACTTCCTTGGGGCGAGCTTGGCATTGATATCGTTATCGAGGTAGATTTAAGTCCTTCCTAATCAATTTTCAGATTATCCACCCCCATCAATAATTATTAAGCTTGACGATTGTGTCCAAGATCAATTATTAATATTCATGACCTTTGCAGGGTACAGGAGTGTTTGTGGATGGCCCAGGTGCAGGGAAACACATCCAAGCAGGTGCAAAGAAGGTTGTCATCACTGCTCCAGCAAAAGGTGCTGATATTCCAACATATGTTGTTGGGGTGAACGAACAAGATTACTACCATGATGTCGCTAACATCATTAGGTCAGTAACAATTTTATACCTGGAAATGAATTTGTTTTTTACCTTTTAGCTGCTAAGTAATCGTTTGTGGTTGGTTTGGTTAGGCTTCTGATAATTGAAGTTTTTCATTTTTGCCTTTAAATTTTTATGCAGCAATGCTTCTTGCACCACCAATTGCCTTGCTCCGTTTGTGAAGATCATTGATGAGGAATTCGGTGAGCAATCGGTTTCATTTTGGCCAACCAGCATTGTTTCCTGATTTTAACCACTTGATATTTGATTTAATTCAGGCATTGTGAAGGGAACCATGACAACCACTCACTCCTACACTGGAGACCAGGTAAAGAAAATATATAAACGATCACATTATGAATACACTATGGCATGGATCTGATAAATGATTCTTGAAAGAGAAAGGAAATCTTATAATATCTGTCTCATATTTTTGGGATTATCCAGAGACTTTTGGATGCATCACACCGTGACTTGAGGCGAGCCAGGGCCGCAGCTTTGAACATTGTCCCTACCAGCACTGGTGCAGCAAAGGCCGTGTCCCTTGTCCTGCCCCAGCTTAAGGGCAAGCTCAATGGTATTGCACTTCGTGTGCCTACTCCAAACGTTTCAGTTGTCGACCTCGTCGTGAACATTGAGAAGAAAGGCATCTCTGCAGATGATGTCAATGCTGCCTTTAGAAAGGCAGCTGATGGACCATTGAAGGGTGTCTTGGCTGTGTGCGATATCCCTCTTGTTTCTGTGGATTTTAAGTGCACTGATGTTTCCTCCACAATTGACTCTTCACTTACAATGGTAATGGGAGATGATATGCTCAAGGTCGTTGCTTGGTACGACAATGAATGGGGATACAGGTGAGGACTTCCATTCATGGAAATTGATGATTCCCTTCAACATTATAAACCAAAGTATATTCATTGTCATTTTCTTTTTGTTGTTTGCAGCCAAAGAGTTGTCGACTTGGCTCATTTGGTGGCAAGCAAATGGCCGGGAGCGGGATCGGGAAAGAGTGGAGATCCATTGGAGGACTTCTGCCAGACTAACCCAGCTGACGAAGAGTGCAAAGTTTATGAAGCTTAGGCATCATGTCTCTTGCTGGCTGCTTTGAGTCTAGGTTGTTCTTGTGCATGAATGTACAATGCTTGTTTTGAATTCAAATTCAAGGAAGAGACTTTTTAATCTATCCATTTATAAATTTGAAGGCAGTGTTCTAAAGCTGCAATAACATTTGAAGAGGGACAAAAAAGAACGAAAAACATGGACCATCACCTTTACTACACCTTTCTTCCTCATTTTGCTTTGCAAATTAGTCCGCATCTTGTGGTCCATTTTGTTCTTTAAATTTAGATACTTTCCTCTGATTTGTTGTTCTAAAATAAGAGTACAAAATGTTCTAGTTTTGATTCAATTATGCGAATACTGTTAGCAGTGGCACAGCTACTGCCTTTTCTTCTTGTGGTTGCTTTAGATCTTTGTGGGTTACGAATTTAGCCCTTCCCTTCAATAAACGTTAGAAAGTGAGCATCATCAGAGTCGATCATTCGCCCAAAAGGAAGTGGAGCAAAAAAAAAACATGGAAAATGGTGTGCATTTAAACAAGATGTACATGATCAAACATCCTTTAGCAAAAGGCAAGGATTTCCCAAACTTCACAAGTGCACATATAATTTTCTAAACCTATGGAAACAGATAGCCCAATTATACAGTTACAGCTCTCAATCTGGACTTAAAATGTAATTTAAGTCTGGAAAGATGTGAAATTATTGATGAGGAGACCAAATTAATGAAACCTGGTTGGTTGCTTCAATTTCTGTTCGCCAACTTCTCAAGGATTAACCTCCAAATGATCATCGTCCTTGTCATTTTCAGATGATTTCTCAACTTTCCTTCGTTTGCTTTCCCTTTTAGAAGGTTCTTTCTTCTCGTCCAATATCGATATAATTCGTCGAAGACGGTTAGAATGCGATCCACTACTGCTAGACAGATCAGATTCTTTTGGATCAGAATGGTATAGCTGACGAGTAATCTGAAAGCAGTATATGGCAAGGGCAATGAAACAAACTATCCCACAGATTAGAAAGAGGCCCCAGAAGCTCTTAAGTTGAAGCCGGTCTGATTCTAGCTCTGTACTGCAGGCACTTTTCACTAGCCATTTGTCATGAATCCGTTGCAGATCACCATTCTCCGATAGCTGCAAAATGGCAGTCGACATATCTATAGCCAATGGAGAGTCTCGTGGGAATGCCTGAATTACCAAAAGAAGAAATACTAAATAATCGATGTATTAAATTGATCAAATACTAAATAAGAATGACAACTCCTAGGAAGTATCGACACTCACGAAACCCCAGCCACTTTTTGTGAACTCTTGACCAATAATTCTGAATGTACACTGTCTCGACAGGAAACTTTCCACATATGGAAGTTCATCAACTATAGCAGCAACACCTCCCTTCTTGTCAGGGCCAAGATCAAGTGCCTTGGCATATGCTTCGGGTGTTCCAAGAGGAATAAGCCTAGATTTAGATATGTTGAGCTCCTCACTCAGATAACGTTCAGCAAAAGATCCAACTTGGAAACCGATCGGTTCATCACCTTCCCTCAAGGTTTCAATTCCATTGATTGGAGAATATAACTGCTGCACTGTGAGAATGGATGTTAAACTGGCAGTGTAGCTAGAATTTATTATCAAAACCACAAAGAGCCATATGATCAGCACTAGGCGGCCGAGAGTGCTAATTGTGTTCTCCTCTGCAAAATAAGTACAGAATGAGTTAAATTACAGATGATAACAGTATAGCAACGATAATCAATGAAAGCGAACCATCTTTCACCAATAGCAAATAGCACAACGTAAACTGAAAGCATGATTCTATTTCCACTTACTATGGGCAAAAAATAGAGTTGAGAAGCTAAACCTGCAAAGTTTACAAGCAATAACTGGATCAGCAGGCAATTTTAACGACATATCAACAGGAAAGAGGAGAGAAAAAGTATATGGACTCGAACAATCGGCATGTCCTAGTGGTCTAGTTCGAGATAAGAGTATGGACACACTTAAAACTCTTGAGATGCTATCACTAGATCAAAGGCAAACACATATATCATGAAAAGTACAAAAAGGTAGTGCACACGTTTAACAAAGTATCTCTCTTTCACGAAAATGTCACTCTAAATTCCAAACTTACCACATTTTTTCCATGAAAACCTCTGATGCATGGGATTCCAGAATCTATTGAAGTATTTCAAGAGCCAAGATCTTTGGATTAGTGTCAATTAGATTGTCTTTAAACAACTCTCCAAATAAAAGCTAGAGTCTTTGCCTACTTTATGAAATTGTCTACCGTAGTCTACTGCCAATTGGTTTTCATCTTACCAGTAAAACAAAGACTCTAACCTCTCAAAATTGCAAGATATATGCAGCATTTATACCTCTCTCACTTCCTTTTCTTTTTCAGTGTGTAAGTGACAAACTCAAATACGTTAATAGGACAAACTATGCAAGAAGATCTCAGACAAAGGACCTCACCATAAAATTGTAATACATTGTCTTCTAGGTGGGCCTCGGAATTCATCATTCGTCCTATGCTCCAGAATCCAGACAACTATTCCAATAAAAAGGAAGAAACTAGCAGTGACCATCCACATGGCTGGAGAAAACGGATGCAGGAAAGCCCAAGCACCAGTGTTCAGTTTTTTGGTTGGGGCCACAACAACTAGTCCAGAAGTAGTATATGGCAGAGTAAAATCCACAAGCCTTGTACGGCTTGTGACAATGGCTATGTCTCCAACAACAGCATCAAATTTCTGATACATAGATAAGAATTAGCCAATTGAAGTAACTTAAAAAATTCAAATTTTAGATATGTTCTAATACTCACGCCAGTTGTAATCCCATACACAAGATCTGTGTAATTTGGATTCTCACGGCCATTGCCAAAAGCTGTAAATCGGTGCGGGACAGCATAAGGTAATAAGTTTACAGCAGCTGTAAACACGTCAATGCAGAAACCTTGGAAATTGTCTGTCCCTTTGATTTTTGATACAAACTCCTTGTAACTGACCCGAAGTGGCACTCCAATGTTTAGTAGCTTCCCGTTGTTTGGGAATACCCATCCTCGAGGCGTGTCTATTGTATTTCCTGGCCATATAACCCCGTACAGCTTCTGATTTGCGTGCGAACGATTAGGTGGTTTGGAATAGAGTGTCTCAGGAGCATCGATTGATAGACCAGAATAGTTGGACCAGTAACCAACCCTTCTTGATCCAGTCCCAATAACATTAATAATATCATATGCAGGATGAACAAGGGATCTACCAGAATCAAACTTAATGGCACCAGTCAAACCAACAAAGTCACTCTCCAATATGTTATTCAGCAGACGATTTCCACCATCAAAGATAGTCATAGCTTCAAGATGAAGATCACCGCCTTCACTGAAATGCAGCTTGGAATCATTAGAATGTGTGATGACCCCACCTTGATTAAGAAATTTATCAATGGCATGAGCAACCACCCAAACAGAGTCATAAGCATATAGACCATAAGCATTCAGACCTAAAGAGCTGCCAGTTAACTTATTCCACCTGGAAAGAAAAGCTTTCTTTTTATCTGAATCTGCTGTGTGCTGGCGTAAAGAAAGCACTCCTTGAATCGACTCCATGGCCTCAGGAGGGGGAGGAACAACACTATCTAATAGAGACGAAAGCCAATCAGTTGTTATCCATACATATCCATTGCCCATCATTTGAAGGTATTTGGCTACTGAAAAGACTAACGCGCCTAATTTGGGGTTCACATGGAGAACCATAACTCTTGATTCCATTAGTGCAACTTTCACAAGTTGATCCATAACTTGGGCTCGATTACCCACAGATTCTGGATTAATACCCACCTTATATGTGATTTTACAGCGCCTTTCGGAAAGTTTATCACCCAATGTTGCAATACCATTCCACCCATAATCATCATCGACATATATAGCAATAACCTCTTTCCAACCATAAAAATCAACAATCTCAGCAACTGCAGTCATTTGAAACAAATCACTCTGTGCAGCCCTCACAAAGAAGGGAAATTGAAGTGCAGAGAGAGTAGGATCCGTAGCTGAAAATGAGACTAGAGGAACTTGGAACTCAGTTGCGACTTGGGATGAAATGTGAGCAACCACAGAAGATTGGGGGCCAATGATGGCAACGGTTTTATTCTCCATAAGTTGCAAAACTACAAGAATTTCATCGTTAGTTCTAGGTTGGGATTAGAAGAAAACTCTTCGCCAACACACGCAAAAGAACATAAGAAAACTAAAGCAATTAAGTGGGGCAAGAAAAGGGAAGAGAAAGAAAAAAGAAAGAAGGAATGGATTACCTTCGACCATGCCCAAAAACCCACTACAGTTGGAATTTTGCATTTGTAACCAAAGGTTGATTCCGGGAAGAATGCTGGGATCTGCATTGACATCTTTCACAGCTTCTTCAATGGCAATCTTGGCAACTTTTCCAATGGTTGAATCAAAAGAGAGAATAGCTCCAATGTTCACGACCGATGGTCTTGACGAAATGTTCTTACCAAACCCAAGAGGGAAAATACCACAAGAGAGAGATAGCAATGAAAGAAGCCAAATGAAACTCATTTACGCTTCTTGCCTAAGAAGTCTACGGCCTGCCGCCAAAACAGGGAATTTTATCTACGTCTAGCTTATGCAAATAAATGAACTTCCAGTGAAACTAACCCCTTATGTCGAGAATAAGTAAACTCTAAATGAAATATAATACGAATCCATTAACTCGTACTAGAAAAAGAAATGGTATGAGAGAGAGATCTATCCATCCAGTTGAAAATCATGAGCACACCAATAGAAACGGTAAAACCTTCTGTTTCTTCCTTTCTTCCTTCCTTCCGCCGCCCACCAGGAGAAGTTCCTAATCAGAACCCGTTTTCTTATTATCTTGCGGTGAATCAATTACACTCAGAACCAAAATAAGCTTAAATATTAAACATTCACAACGAAGCTGGCAATGTAAGCAGACCCGGAATCCGATTCTTTACTCTCTGCAAACTAGAAAAAAACACCCTCCAATATCAAGGCCCCGGCAACAGTTTCAAACTAAACTGATCCCTGAAGGTAAGTATTATTCTACTGAAGCAAAACACTCAATACCAAATGCCCCTAACTCCCAATAGCAGCTTAATTCATATGGAAATACAAATATCCTCAAAACTAAGAAAGAAGCAACCACATAACCAGAAACAAAGTCGCCTGATAAACTATCAACTAACAGAAAATCAAGTAATGAAGACCATCAATCATTCCAACGGAAGCGGAAATTCTACTACGGCAATAAAACTTCACCGGACAGTAGATTCTCTGAAAGACAGAGTATATGCTGGATGCTAAATCAACTGCACGTATCGTGGGAGAGAGAAACGAAAACTTTTGAAATTACTTGATGAAGCTGGCAATCACTCGGCAGCGCAGCGAATCCACGTGAAAATTTCGACCACAAAAAGCAGAAAATTCCTTTCGTTCGTTGATGAAGCAAAAGTTGTGGAGTGCGCAGTGTTCTTTCCTTCGAGGCCCAATCTTTGAGCAGCAACAGTGACGCCATATATACTCGCTCGTCGTTACTCCACAGGTGGGCCCTCCGCCGTAGTGGGCGGCTGAGACACGGCGGTTAATTAATTTTCCACGGCGACTTGGAAAAATGTCCCACTTTCTAATTTCTTACCAAAAAAAAGTGATTAAGATGTGTTTATATTTCATTAATCCTCCCTCGGTTTAAAAGGGTTTAGATGGCTTCTTTCTTTAATTACATACTTTATCCGACAAGTTTAGTGGCTTTTTTTTAACAAAAAAATAAAGGTAATTTGTACTTATCCATTTTAATAAATGTTATTTTCCTCAAAGAAAAAATAGATAAAGCTATAGTTTTGTTTTTAAAATACAAAACTTTAGTTACTTTTTGGATTCTTAATTATACCGTCATAATTGGTTTGATTTTATAATGAATAATTCATGTTGAATCACTATTTAATAAATTTGTGGCCGACAAGAGCATGACTCAATTGGCATAAAGTTTGTATTCCAACCAAGATGTCAAGGGTTTAATCCCACCCCATATGTTGTAAAAAAAAAAAAAAAAAAAAAAAAACAAATTTGTTGGGACTTGGAACTTTTTATTGAGTGGATAATAAATTACGTGTATTTATTCCCGATTGACTCATATTCAAATGTTAGAGTATATTTTGAAGAAATTTGACTTTCTCAAATTATTGGAAGGATGAATCTTTCCGTATAAATGCTATTTTGGTGTTTTAAAAAAAAATAATAATAATAAATGCTATTTTTGGTGGTCGTTGTAGAGGGAAAAAAAACGTTATTTTGATAGTGGTTAGATTTTTGAGTTGGTAAATCTGTAAAGGAAAATAAAGTAGATGTTCCTTTCCTACTAGAGAAAGCGTGTTGGAGTAAAATAGTGGCATACGCAAAACATGTTTTTTTTTTTCTCTTTTAGTAGTTTACAAAACAAAAAACATATTAGACAAAAGCACAGTTTCCACATCATTTTTCTATGCCAATCATTTGACAATATTTAGGCTCCGTTTGATAACCATTTGTTTTTTTTTTATTTTTTAAAATTATGCTTATTTTCATTCAATTTACTTACATTTTTATCCTTGTTAAATACACACTTGAACTCCTAGCCAAATTCCAAACACAATAACAAGTTTTTGAAAACTATTTTTTATAGTTTTCAAAATTTGACTTGATTTTTGAAAACATAGGAATGAGATAGATAACAAAACAAAAAAAACTTGTAGATGCATGTAGTGTTTTTAAGCTTAATTTTTAAAAACGAAAAATAAAAAATCAAATGGTTATCAAACGGGGCCTTAATAATTTGATTAATTAAATTCAATAAAAACTCATTGTAAATTTTGTCAGGTACAAAAGAAAAAACAATTTATATCTCTAAATTTAGACTTTAATAAATTAAAATTTTGAACAATGTTATTAACTCTCATTTTTTGGGGTTAATTGGAGAAAAAATAATTTTTTTAAAAAAAATTGAGAAATCAACGCGTTTTGAAAAAAATTGACGAAAACAAGCCAATTTTTTGTCGTTTATTGGGTTCTGTGGCTTCAAGTCACGGATCCATCTTTTCACTTTTTTTTTTTTTTAACTTTGTGGAAATAACCAGATAATGTTATATATATATTAAATTTCTATCTTTTTTTTTTAGAATAATATTAAATTTCTATCTTTTTGGGTTAATTGTAACAAAAAAAATTATCAATTAAAAGTAAATTTTAAAAATGATAAAATAAAATTTTAAATATCTATCTTTTTGGGTTAATTTTTTGACTTATTGAAATGATTGTATTTTTTTTCTATTAATAATGATAAAATAATTGTAATTTTTAAAATTTACTTTTAATTGATAATTTTGTATTTCTTTTCTTCAAATTGTGATAATTGAAAAAATATTACTTTGGTTAAAATTATATCAACATTATTATTTATACAAGAATAATCAAGTGCCACACAGTGGTAGGGTAGGAGCAAAATCTATTAAACAGCAAAAACTTTTATGATTTTATACCCATGCCTACGTGTCACGACAACAAACTGTGACATATTTGTAAGTACACTATACTATTGACTAATAATTTGATTATGTCGAAGTTGTCTTGTACCCTTTTTAACTGTTTCGTTTCAAGACAGCTTCAAATGATGTGGCCTTTGGGACTATAATAATTCCACCATCCATAACCATTTCATTACTTTATTTTGTTGCTATACATTTTTGTACGTTTTTATATTCATGTAAATATTATATATATGAATTTAAATTCTGTCCGTAACTCCAATATTTACGTTTATATATATATATTTAAACTCTTTATTTTCATCTACATAAGTTGATATGATATCAGGTCAGGATCAAGTTTGACTATTAATTTTTTCACGTTGATATGAACTTTTTAATTTTTCATTGATCGATAAAATGGGTACACCACATTTTTTCCTAAGATGATCTTAAGCATTCTCTGATATCTTATTTTTATCACATATAGACTATGATTTGAGTGGAGACCTACTGAATTTGGGTACAAAAATCATACTTTTTTTCTTTTCTGATAAATTATGTACGTTACTTACAATATTATTCGATAAACATGCTATCCAGTGCAATAATTAACTTTTTTTTTTAGAAGAAGGCTGCAATAATTTAAATTGACTAATGAAAATAATAATTTATTAGAGCTTAAAGTCGTGGCTGCACTAATGTCTAATCCAACCGACACAAACTGCCATACCCATAAAATTAAAAAAAATAATAAAATAAAAAATCTACACACTCATACATCTTTTTATTTTCTTTTTTTTGAGCACATCCCCACACTCATCTTTAAAAGCCATAACAATGTCATCAGAATAATAATTAATTGCTTTATTCTAAAAGGTGGGTTAAGTATGTTATTTAATTTTATATTTACAATTTCAGATCTTAGGTTTTTGTAGTAATTTAGGTCTTACTAACCTTTGATTTTTCCTTTTGTTTAATAGTTTTTCAAAAGTAGTGTTTAAAAACTTGTATTTTCTTGAAATTTAGCTAAAAGTTCAAGTATTTGTTTATGAAAGATGTGAAATCCGATGTAGAGAAATAAACGCAATTTAAAAAACATAACATTAGGAACGAAATCATTATCAAGTAGATCTTTAGTTTGTTTGTTTTTTAAACAAGTAGATCTTTAGTTTTTTTTTTTTTTTTTTTTCTCTCTTGAAATTTAATTTGAAATTAATTCATTAACCAACCTTTCTATAGCATAGAAGTTAAGTGTTTAAATATCTACCATACACTTTATGTTAAAAAGAAAAAAACAAGATATAAAGATATATTTCAATTAGGTTCACGTTATATAATATATTTTAACAAAAAAAAAAAAAAAAAAACAAGGGTATCAAAATACATTTAAATTAAATTTGTATTGTGTAACATATAATAAATATTATATATCACAAATTAGTATATATATTTTTCAGATGCCAAAAGTCTAGCATTTAAGAAATAAATTTCAAGAGAATGGTAAAAAGAAGGGCCCGTTTGGTGAGTAATCCAAATTCTATTTTATAGTGAATATGCGTATGTCATATGTGTTTTTTAAAATTGTTTTCGGATTATATGATCCAAATAGTGGAAATTTTGAAAACGACCTTTTTATGTTTTCATTGTATCCAAAATTTTAATTTGAAAATCTTAAGTGCATAATTGAATTAAAAAAGATAAAAACTATAATAAATATAGTATTTCATGTTGTAAACTCAAATTATTTTTGTGAAGTTAAAATTTGTATAATATAATGTATTATAAATTATATGATATTGCAAAATAATAATAGTAAAAAATTTATAACACATAACATGTTTATAAATTAATTAATAATATTTTATATTCAACTTAGTATTTAGTTGATAACTACAAATAATTTATGGTTTATAAATATATTATCAAACACATTTTGAACCATTATTTAATTTCGGATCAAATTTCTAAATCTGCTACTAAACACATATTTAAAAATATGAAATACAACTCTGTTCTCAGATCACCAACCAAATGCTCTCTAAAACTACCGCAATCCAACCATCTAACTTTTATATTTTTGCCTAATATATAGGATAATTGTAATGGGTGGCAAAATTAGGGTAAATAATGGCAAATTTAGCAATTTTTTAAAATATTTGCAAATATGGCAAAATTTTTGAATTAATTTTTTATATCCCTATTTTGCCATTGAATTGCGCGCACAGTGGATTTCTCTCCTCTCTTTTTGTTTTGGTAGGTTTCTATCTGATAGAAAATTTTTCTATTACTGATAGATTCTATCAGTGATAGGAAAACTTTCTATCTGATAGAAAATTTTTCAACTTTCTATCTCATAGAAAATTTTTCTATCACTGATAGATTCTATCAGTGATAGAAAAACTTTCTATCAGTTATCACTGATAGAATTAACTTTCTATCAGTGATAGAAGTTTTCTATCAATGATACTATCAGTGATAGAAAACTTCTATCACTGATAGAAAGTTAATTCTATCGATTTTCTATCACTGATAGAAAACTTTCTATCAGTGATAGAAGACTTCTATTAGTGATAGAAAATTAATTCTATCAGTGATAGAATTCTATCACTAATAGAAGTCTTCTATCACTGATAGAAAGTTTTTCTATCACTGATAGATTCTATCAGTGATAGAGAAAGTTTTCTATCAGTGATAGAAAACTTTTATCACTGATAGAAAGTTAATTCTATCGATTTTCTATCACTGATAGAAAACTTTCTATCGGTGATAGAAGAATTCTATCACTGATAGAATTAATTTTCTATCACTGATAGAAGTTTTCTATCACTGATAGAAAGTTTTTCTATCACTGATAGAATTCAGTGATAGAAAAACTTTCTATCACTAATAGAAGTTTTCTATCACTGATAGAAAACTTTCTCTGATAAAAGAAAAAACAAAAGCAAGTTAGCAAAGTAAATAATTAAAGGGGGTTCACGTTTCTCTGATAAAAGAGTTTAAAAAAAATTGAAAAAAGAAAAAAGAAAGGAAACTTTGAAAAGATGTTCTTCTTCCAGGCTCTCTTTTTCACATTTTCCCCTCTGCCGTCCCTTTCTCTCTCATCCTCACAATCTCTCTCTATTCCTCTATTTTTCTCTCTCGCTCCTCTTCGCGTCGATCACCGCCCGCCTCCCTCACTCTCTCGCCGTCGCTGCCGTAACTCGAAGATGGTTGCGCCACCGCCCTGTTTTCTACCAGCCGTGACCCGATTTAAAAAAAGTACTCTTTCGATCTCAGCGCCGCCACGCTTCGCCTCAGCCACCGATACCGATCTCTGCGGGCGGAAATGAGTGCGAGCTCCGGCGAAGCATGGCCGCGGAGTCTGTCCGACGGCGTACAGACTTCAATCGACGTCAATTTCTGGGAGAGGAGCCTTCGTGGAGGAGTGAAGTTCATTTTAATGGCAGGGTCAAAAGTGGAGAGAGTGAAGAGAAGAAGAGAAACAAACATGGGTTAGGAAGGGCATTTTTCGTAAATTCTACGTTCAGACTACAACTTTTTGCTATTTTTGCAAATTATTTTGCGGGCTGCTATATGTGCAAATATTTTGGTCCAAATTGGTAGATTTGCAACCGGCCCTAATATATATAGTATATATAATTTGGGCCTGGGCTTAAATTAAAAGATTGGGCTTTTGGCTGGGTCCAGCCCACCTCGGGATGAGGCGAAACGGGATCGCCGAAAAGCGAAGGGGAATCACTTTCTATCTTAGCAGCAACATCCACTTGCAACGAATGAGAAAGTGCCACGTGTTGGGTTGCAGGATCTGGTGAGCGTCAACGGACCCATGGAAGCCCTTTGGACTCCAAAAGGACAAGACAGAGGGATAGCGCTGGACCGTCCGTTTGCCAGTTAAGAGATCCAACGGCTGGGTGTGACTGGCGGCACCGATCCACAAATTTCAGCCAAGGTCATGCGTCAGCCACAAAACCAACCAATAATAACTGATCACGTGTCGCTATTCGCGCACCCAACTGACAGCTACGAGATCCACCGGATAACCTGGAATCGCCGGTCACCAACCAAATACATACAAGTTAGTTCCCTCTTTTTTCTCCCTTTCACATTCATTTTCTTCGCTCCAAAAAAGCCTCCTCAAAGATTCTGCTTGTCTTCCTCACATTTTCTCCTCTTAGGGTTTCGTTTTTCTTCTATTTTCCGACCACCAACACAAACCGCAATTCTTCTCAATTACGCTACTCATCGTGAGAATTCTTCCACTTTTTTTACGGATTCTTCTGATAATTTATCTATTCTTTCCTTTTTTTTTTTGTTTGCTCGAGACTTCTGGGGCGTTTTGGTAAGTTATTCGACTTGGTTTGCTTTGTGGCTTCATAAAGCTTCCGTCGATTTAAGTGATTCATGTAAAGCCAGTTTTCCACTTTACTTTATTCGACAACTTTTGGAGGGTTGTGATTTCGTCCAGCGATTTTGCCGGGGTTCGGTTCTTCCGCACGATTTTAATATTTGGCGTAGTAGATCCGATATTTCACATCAGACTCAAGGGAAGGTTGGCATATATTGCGGGTGTTTGCTGGGTTTCTTCGCCGGATTTCATAGTTCGATCTGGGTATTCTTGGGTTGCTGATTTCAAGTTATGGTGTGTTGAAGATTTGGATTGGAGGCTGAGAATTTGGTAAAGTTGAGGTGGATTTGTTCTTGGACTCATCGGTTGATCTGTGCCCCAGACCCTGGCTGATACTGCTGGAACTTGCAACCATTAAATATTTTTGATTGGTCAGCAGAGGCTACTTCCCAGCTTCAAATTTGGAAATTTGGCATCTAGAAATCGCTTCGTCCCAAGGGCGCTGTTTGTGGTTCTTCTGAGAGAAGGGTCAAAATCAACTTTATAGATAAATTTATGTCTTGGAAAGAAATATGGCTACGGGTATAGATTTTTCACCTCCCTTCACCCTACTGGAAGGCGGCGGATACAATAAGGACAATGTATCAGCCACAAGTGATGAAAGTTCTGATAGCTTTAATAGTTTGAAACAGATGACTAGTGGGAAACCTCCCCGACACCTCTCAGTAATGCGGCATAGTGTGAGCTCCATAAAGCTGCTAGGACAAGCTGATTTAGTGAGTTTAATCATTCTTACATTCTCTTTATTTTTTGGAGATGCAGATTCAATTCACAGCTTCCTTTTGAATATTATCTGTATAATGTCCTTTCAATTTCATGGGATGGTTTGACGTTTTTGAGGTATAGTATAGAGTATATGTAAGTCTGATCTGGCTCGATGACGTTATGGGCATGGAGTTCTCGTTGCTTTCTTTTCCTTTTAATAAGTAGCATGACTGGTATTCAAAACATGCATCATCTACTTATTTCTTTCAGGACAGCTTGAAGTCTTTTATATTCCATCAGGTTTCTATTCTAACACTTCATTGTTATTGATGCGTTACGAACTGAAAATTGTACTATCTTACTACCTGCGAGAGATAGGCGTTGTCCTAACTTGTTTTTTTCAGAAATATATGTATTAGTTCATCGTCACCAGTGCCTTATACCAGCTCCTGTATCGATTTTTAATTTATAGTTTTATTTATTTGTTATAAAATTTGGTAAAGCTATATACATCTACTTACCTGACCATAAACTCTCCAGAGCTTGGATGCTGAAACTCTTGGTAATAAGTCACCTGATGGAAAAGCAGGATACTTACCCGTCTTCAGATCGGGTAGCTGTTCAGAAAGGGGACCTAAACAGTACATGGAAGACGAGCACATATGCATTGATGATCTTGTTGAGCACATCCATGCATGTGCGGACTTCACTTCTCCTGGAGCTTTCTATGGTGTAAGTAACACTTTTCACCTCAATAACATTTGACCTGTAAATAGTAACATTGTAGGAGTAATCTCCTTTAAAGGCTGACAAGTGCTGATGCTAATTCTTCATTTGCCTATTACAGTACACCCATTTAATTGTTTAGAAAGATTTAAATGTTGGCTTCCTATGCTTTTGCTAGTAGCAGTGTACATCTAAACCCACCCTCTTAAGACGAAAAAATGGTCAAAATACATTGGCTGAATCTAGGATCTAAGAAGTTTGCATAGGTTCCAAAATACAGATAGCACAGACACACATAAGTGTGTTACTATTTGCTGAGACTGGCCTGAGTCGGGCAAATTGACCCTCTGTATGTCACGCGCTCTATGCACCTGTATAATAGTATTTTTTTCTCTATCTCCATCTCTCAAGAGGTGGCTTTTCGTAATCCATAACACCATATTTTTCATTTTTTTCCGGAAATTCCTTCCAATTCCCCCCCTTTGCATTTTTGGCAGTTTCTTATTCACATAAATACTATATAATACTATATATACATACATATATATATATAATGTGAAGAAGGTTATTAGCCACTTCATTAATTAACTTCTCTGTATCAGAAAGTGATTCTCTTTAACGTTATGGCGGAATTAATGTGTTTCAGGTATTTGATGGCCATGGGGGTACAGATGCCGCGGCCTTTGTTAGAAATAACATCCTCAGATTCATAGTCGAAGACTCCTGTTTTCCAATTAGTGTAGAGAAGGCGATTAAGAGTGCTTTTTTGAAAGCTGATTACGCATTTGCTGATGCTAGTTCTCTGGATATCTCCTCTGGCACAACTGCCCTAACTGCTTTCATTTGTGGAAGGTAGAGACCTCAAATTATTTTGGAGTTATGCATATATCAAAGTTCTTCAGAAAGTTTTCTTGGATTCATAATTCTAGTATTAAATTATATAAATTATATGATTTTGCTACAACTTATGGAAAGTATTTGGAGGGTTATTTTTTAGGATTTCTTTAAGCCCTTGGGGTTATGAATATGGTGATTCAAGTGTCCCCACGTCTCTCTGTGTCCATAATTGTTTCAAAATTGTATGCATCTACAGCTTATGACAAATTTTAGTTAGCATGCTAGATTTCTATTAGCAAGCAAGAGCATTTATATGCCTATTCCACTTGTTTGGATTCGCCTGCTTGATTTTTGCCAGTTAGCTTAGTGTTAGTAAATGATCGCTGGGAAGTTGACCAATTCAAAATTCTTCTGCCAATATTTGCTGCTGCTGAATGCAATGAGCAAATGGGCCTTCCTTTTCTGTAAGGAAAAAAGATGGAGGACTAAGTTGGCAGCTCTTAATGGGAGTAATGATGGGTGACGGTTTGAGGAAAATTGTTTTATGCTTGACAGTTTAAAAATGAACTGCTGTAGTAATTGTTTGAGACCGTAGGAAGGAGGAATTTGAGGAAGAAATTGGATAAGGTGATTACGTGGGAGGAGAGATCAAATAATTCAATGATCAAAATCCATTTTTAAGTTTGTCTTTTGTAGTAGGTACTAAGACCATATGATGTATAGAAGCCGAACCAAATCATAATAGGAAAGTCAATTAAATGGTATTATATGAATATTATGGCATGGTAGGTTTCAAAGATTAGTTTCCAAAGATTCCTCTATTAATGATACATGAATTATTTTGAGATCTCTAAGAGTGCAAGTCTCTTGGGACTAACATTCGTTGTTCAAACACTGAATGCTCATCTGTCTAGGTTTTCTTTCAAAAGTCAAACGTGTCAACATAAATTTACATTGTTCAGCATGTTGTATTCAGAGTAATTGTCCAATCATTCTGACTTCTCTTTTCCTTGGTTACAGAACAATGATTATTGCGAATGCTGGAGATTGTCGAGCTGTTCTGGGGAGGAGGGGCAAGGCTATTGAGGTGTCGAAGGATCACAAGCCCAACTGTGCATCTGAAAAACTCAGAATTGAGAAGCTCGGTGGAGTGATTTACGATGGCTACCTCAATGGCCAGTTATCTGTTGCACGTGCTATTGGAGATTGGCACATGAAAGGTGCCAAGGGTTCTGCATGCCCACTGAGTGCAGAGCCAGAGCTGCAGGAATTGCATTTGACGGAGGAAGATGAGTTTCTAATAATGGGCTGCGATGGGCTTTGGGATGTCATGAGCAGTCAATATGCTATTACAATGGCAAGGAAAGAGCTGATGCTACATAATGATCCTGAAAGATGTTCAAGAGAGCTGGTAAGGGAGGCACTAAAGCGCAATACATGCGATAATTTAACCGTTATCGTGGTCTGTTTTTCGGCTGATCCTCCCCCTCGGATAGAAATTCCTCCAACTCGAGTAAGGAGAAGCATATCATTAGAAGGGCTGAATTTGTTGAAAGGTGTACTGGACTGCAATTCATGATTTTAAAGGGAGATGGGAGAGTTGGTGTATATATAACATTGGTTTAGCAGACTGGGCTACGGTTTCTCACCCGAGCTACCCATGCCCCTTATCTATTTGGCATTGGATGCTTTAACGAGGAAAATAAAAGAGTCATGTCGGATTCGATTTTTTCTTTCTTTTTTCTTTTTTGTTATGATGATGTGATTTCGAATTCCGTGCGTGTACAGATTAATGTTGTACCAGTTGGAAACCCTAAAATTCATTTGTTTCCTAATCTTTGTTTTTGTATGAAGTTGGTGAGAATTTTTGGAGGCATTAATTGGTGCACCTACAATCTTCTTCTGACTTTTGTGCACTTAATCCAGGCATAAATACATAAGCTCCATTACATTTATATGACAATGAAGGATGGCTTTATCCCCAACTCGTAAGACCTGTCTTTGTTCCTTTCTAATCTCTCTACCAGTGTTTTAGTTCTTTTTTTTCTATTTTTTTCTTCTTTTTTGGGCTGAAACTGTTATTTGACGTAAAAGCTAAGTGTAAAGACATAACCTTTTTTTTTTTTTTCCTCTTAAAAGCAATTGACAAAAGGGACCTTTAGAATCGTTAGGAATATGACAATACACAATGATGTAACATAACATACAAAAATAAGTCACAAGTCTAGAAAGGTACAATAATCTTATATTACTACTTTACAGTAAATAATAACAAAATCACAACAAAACAAATTTATTACTATTAATAGTAAACATTTCACCTACACGTTAATCTTGAAAAATAGAAATTCTCCTTTAGGAGTGTGAATGGCCGTGGAGTTTTTCTGAAAATATAGCACTTATTTTTTATTTTTTTGAAACAGAAAATATAGCACTTATAATTACAGCGCTTGTGACAAATGAATTGAGGACAGACCTGACTTAGGCCATATCAAAATTGGGCAATGTGTGCAAGGATAGATCAACAGACCAGACAACAAATGAAAAAAAGAAAAAGAAAAAGAAAAAGGAAAAAAAAAAAAAACCCCTACGTTGTTTGTAATCACATGATAATTTCAATGAAGCTTAGAAATTCGATGCCTCTAATAAGTGAAATTTTGACAGAGACATGGCCATTCCAAGTATCTAGCTTATGAGCAAAGAGCACTTGAAAAACTAATTCGATCGTCTTTTTAAACCTAATATTTCAGTATGCTTTAACATGCAAAAAATCCCATCAACAATAGACAAATGGTTGGCATGTGAATTACGAAGTTATGAATATCGTAACCTTATAATAAATGGTTAGTTTTGGATCATTTAGCTTAATGCATGTTCAGGGTCTGGCTTACCTTGGAAAGAAGTCCCATCATGAAGCCTACCCTCGAGTTACTAAGCTTTACTACAAAAACATTAATATATGGAGGCCAGCATGACCCATCCAATGAGCCTTCTATCAAAATTATAAATTGAGGGTGCAATCAAAGTTTTACTGTTACACAAGCAAGTAAGCGTATAAACACATATCTTCCGATTTGAACCAAGTTAACTGTTGCATGGTTTATAGCTTCCCTCTCCGGCCTTTCTTAATAATATTTCATAGTTCTCCATCTGCTTCATCATCATCGTCATTCAGCTGAACACCACTGCACGTAAAAAAGGTGGCTTCTATTTATTACGTATTGAAACCATAATATTTCATAAATCTGCCAATATGGTCTAGTGACGAAGAGGAAAAGGAAAAAGTAATCTAAAACTGTGGCTATGATTTTAGTCTTCATTGGAACTAAGGATCGCCATCTAAAATTTAAGTTAGGATAAGTTCATAGAATAGTCCATATAGTGTTTGTGCAGATTTAAAAAATAAAAATCATCTTTATTCAGGTATTAGAAAAAAAAAAAAAAAAAAAAAAGTACTGTTATATAAAAGTAGTTTTTTAGTATTTTCAAAAAAAAAAAAAAAAAAAAGTAGTTTTTTAGTAGTTTAGGTTTGATATCATCATTTTAGATGTTCTAAAAATTAACAATTGTTCTGCTTTCTACATCCACGAATACTTGCTTTGAAATCTATATTTGAAAGAGGTCGTTCGTTAGTTAAGAAAACTGTTTTGAAGGAGCAGTTAAGCAATATAATAATTAATACTATAAGCAGTACAAAGATCAACTTCATAATCAGATTAACATTTCAAATTGATATAAAAGCACTTTTCAAAGAATAACAAACAGCACATTAATTACCTCGCTTTGCTGCAATGCCTGCTCAAATCATGGCATAGGACTTTGCTAACATCACCCGCTCCAACAGATCCTTTCTTAATCAACTCTGCCAACTGCAGGTTCATCAATATCAAGAAACTGATTAGATCTGTTTAGAGAAAAAAAAAGGAAAGAAAAGAAAAAGGAAAATATTCTTATATGAGGCAAAACACGTCAACTTACATCATCTTCAGTTTCCTCTAATAATCTGTCTCATTAATAAACAACAACATTAGATTTGGAAAATCATAAATCTACATGAACCAGCTGGCAGCTGGATATGATCGCTGAATGATCATCAAGAGATATAGTCTCACCTCCCACAATAAGTTGATATATCTTTTGAATAAGCCCGAGCTTCTTGTTTATCTGTAACAATGAAAGCAATTAGATGTTTGCATAAAACAAATAAACAAAAATAACTTATATGCAAACACAGCAAATTATAATATTGGTCATATACAAGAAAGTGAAATTTAGGGTATGATCAAGATCTAAATAAATCCAGTCCAGGCCACTTGTGATTCTTGTTTCCAGCTTAGTTTCCTTGACTACATTATGTATCAAGTGCACGACAGTTAGCTATCAGACATTCAGCAACTTAAGTAACTAGTAAGTAGAGTTTCAAGTGTCAATTTCAGTAGCCAAAGAGAAAAAAATGATAGGAAAGGATTATTGAGTGGGAACACATTGAAATACAGGAGCTTAATTTGCCACATACTTGTCAAGTTGTCCCAGTCATCCACCTTGATCCACTGTTGTCCAGTTGAATCTGTCTGCACCAAGAATAGATGAAACACTTATCTCACAACATAAGCTTGTACCACAATTCCTAATCAAAGACACGACTTCAAATGAAGTGTGAGCACCTGCTCTATGCAGATATCCATTTCTATAATTTCTTAAATGATAAACTCTCAGACTGTCAGACATGAACCGCTATTCTGGATTTCAATCCAACTAAGATTAAATAGATAACTTTAAAGAGAAGTACCTTCTCAATAGTGTAATCTTGCATCTTTTCACAAAGCCCATCGAGGAGTTCGACAACTCTTAGCTCACTGACCCTGCAGAAATTTTAAGCTTACAATTTACAAATATGAAGTTCGTTCATATCTAAAAGTGACCCAGAAACAAAATCATGATTAATTAGGAAAATGTAACTAAGAATAATCAGTTTTAATAACCTTGACAAGTTAACAGTTTCTAACTACTGACTGCAATAAAATCATAAATTGAACTGTATGTCTTCATCCCGTAATTACAGTGCACAAGAAAATTTTGCTTCATATGACAATGAAAGTCTCTTTTCTGCTTAATCAATAATAAATATCATTTATTGCTTGACTATTTGCAATTTTCGCAGCACAGATTTCACCAATTGAGCTTTGAATAGTCAAATTTATTTCATTAAGTTCATAAATTTCAAACATCGTGGTTATTTACAGGCCTTTCTACAGAGCTGCTCGTCAAGTTGGACTGTCGATGCCCACAAAACTCAACCCATATGCCGTAAGTGCAGATATCGGACCAACATATATTCCTACTGAACTATTTCAACAGTTCATCTATCAATTATCACCATTCACCACTGCATTTAGTAAACATATTAATAAGAAATGTTCTAAACAGGCCGAGGAAAAAAGAGCATCCTGAAAAAAGGGAAGTTGATGTTTTACCTGTAATCAATCACCTTCCCCTTACGCTGACCTTTAGAATCCAACCGATGTCTCATATCTAAATGATTCCTCGGTTTTTCCTAGTTAAATATGTAATTACTGTTTGGTTACTGAAGCCACTATTACACTTGGAGACCGTGTAAAATTGACCGCACTATAAACTCATCGCATCAAACAGAAATGTGAACTGGGGGAGGGTTGATATTTTCTACAGAAAGGTAAATCGCCTTACATTGGAAAGTCCACGTTCTATCTCCTCCTGCGAACCATAAATACAGAAGTTAGATCCCACTTTATAAATCTATTACTTAACTTCAGCGATGCAAAGCGGCAATACAATCAATTCAGCATCAGTAAGAGAAATTACTTAGATATCAAATAAGAAAATGCAGCTAAAGAAAGATACACATACAACCAAGTTGTGACCAAACCGAAAGGCAAAGCAACAGAGGCAGATGGCTGGAAAGTAAAAGCCATTCGAAAAACAGTAACTGACAGTTATCAGATTCAGTCACGATGTAAAATACGCAAAAGGACGAAGGATTTCCAAGATTTGAAAATCGAATCGAGAAAGCCAACAAAAAGAAGAAAAATGGGTCGGAGAATTGAAGGAATAAGAATTACGGCAACAGCATTGCAAGCGGCGCACTTATCATCGATGCAATCGACGACGCCGGAGTAGATCACTAATAACAATAGAAACCACGCGTTGAATTTCATCGTCGTTTGCGTTTGGTTCAGTGCGAGTCCTGATTTTCACCTCTGTCAGAGCTTCTCCTCCGTTTGCAAATCTGAAACATCAACAAAACGAAGCAAGAAAATGGGAGTCTCCTTGACGAATATATGGGCCTCGCTCAAGAATGATAGGCCGGAGTCCATATGAAAATGGGCCTGGCTCAATATTACAGCCCTCCAGCCAACGGAGGCCCACTAATATTTGCCCTAGTCCATATTAGGGCTCCGTGCGTTAATGGCCCATTCAAGCAACCTGATTTTTTTTTAAATTTATTTGTTCACGATATAGAGGTGAGGACTCCAAGATAGACTTTTTGTTCATTAGTACAAACTATATGTCATTTGAACTATGCTCATGTTGGGCATGCAACCTGATTTTACGGACTACAAAAGTATTGTAATTTTTTTGGGTCACGACATAGAAATGGTGGTTGGTTAAAATACAATTTTTCTCTACGACTTCAACTTTCATCACATTTTAGTCCAAATAAATTAAATAAAGTTTAAAATTAGTTTCTCAATTTATTGTTAACTTATAAATTTGAAAAATATGTTCCCATTCATATTGTTTAACCAATTAACCAATTTCATAAAAATTAACTTCAAACTAAATGTAGGGACTAATTTTAATTTTTATTGAAAATATAGATATTAAAATATAGTGAAACTCAAAATAGTATTTAAACCTATTTAATTTTTTAACTTTAAAAAGCATCTAACATATGCTTGAACTTTCGCCAACAAGAGCATAACTTAATTGACATAACTTTTGTATTAATGACCAAGAGATATGTGGTTCGAGTTCCCCCACCTCCACATGTTATAGTATATATATATATATATATATATGTATGTCATTTGAACTTTCAAATTTATGTCTATTTGGAAAAGCTAGTATAAAATTTCCACGATTATATGATATTGTCCACTTTGTGACTTTTGGTTTCTTTCAAAAGGTCTCGTGTCAATAGAGATATTTGTCATCCTTTATATACTCATAGTCATGATCATCCCTATCTAACCAATGTTAGACATGTTAGGATCTTGATATAAAATTAACATTTTAGACAGATCTTGTAATTTAACAGAGTTTTATTTAAGTCATTATTACTTTTACATTTTTTTTTTTTTGAAATTTTTTGTTAATTGAAAATTACCAATTTCAATAAGCGGAGATGTATATAGTTAAAGCTGAGTTCTGTTTTGAGAATCTGATGAATTTTCGATGAAGGAAATACAAGAGCTATCGCTTGATTCCGAAAACGAATCAGGGGAAGAAGATGGGGTTAAAGAAACGCAGCAAGAACAACAGAAACCCAAACGACAAGAACAAGAACTCATTTTGCTACAATTTCTGGATTCGACGGATGATTATCTGAACTTGTTTGATGCATTGTCCTCAACACTTCGCCAGGTACGCGATGATTGATCTCTACATTAATCAAACCCTAATTCTATCACAAACGGTGCACTATGCTGTTGTATTTTATGATCAACACCTTTAAGCGATGGTGTCCTAGATTTTGGATTCTTACAAAACAAATTGACTCAATTATGCTTCTGAAACGGTTGAAATTGAGAAGCTATTAAGCGTACGGCTATTTGCAATGGAAGAATCTAATATAATTCACTTCTAAGACTTGTAGGATTTACGAAATAATGGCTACAAATAATTCTCAGCTCGATTTTTTAGAATGCCTATTGAGGGACTGTTTTGATTCGTGATCTTTTAATTTCTGCTGGTTGCCTAAATGCTACCTCTAACTTCGCGCATCCATTCGAGTAACAGGGATGGTTTGACTTGGCGAGCGCCCGACATTCTATGGGTACCTCTCGCGTTAGCACTGCATTATTGGACTTGAAAATTCATTCTGCTGCTACATCGCTGCGGGTGGACGAATGCGATGGTAATCTTAATCATCTCCTCTTCCCGGATATCATTATGGAAGTTTGAACCAGTTAGGAAATTCTATAAACATTCTGATGCACAATTTTAAGTTACTAAACCATCTTCCGACTATTATCAAACCACTCGATTCCCTGACAGATGGAAGATTTGCCCAAACTAGAGTCTACTTCTTTCTCTCTGATAATATGTGAGGTGGTAGATTTGAACCTCTGACCTCTTGGTCAAGACTTACAAGTTGAGTTATGTGCATGTTGCATCATGTAACTACTTGATCCAGTTAACTGTTCCACTTAATGATAAATATTGATCTATGATGCGACAGTCACACTTGTTAATGATATGTCCACCCACAGATGGCTCTATAGGAACACAACCATTCATTAACTTGCGGAAGTGGACATCCACTGAAGGTGAAGAGTGCTTGAGGGAAGATAGCTACAATGAAAAATTGCAAAGGAAAACTGATAGTCCACAGTTACGACAACGGAACATTTATGAGCTTTCTGGTAGTTGATGCCTTCTATTCATGCTTAGAGAATTTTTTTGGCCCAAGTTATTGTCTGTTTGGTTTCTGTTCATTGGAGTGTATGTAACCCTTCTTCTTGTGTTCATTAGAAGATAATCTGGGGAAAAATTCTATGAAGAAAGAAGATGCTCTCATCATCGATGATCAGGCAAGTGTTCACTACTGTTCGTATCATTGATCTTATATGTATTAGTTGTGTTTTTTCCTTCTTATTTTATGGTTCAGATTTTTCAAGTTAAAACTTTGATCTGTGGTACTTGGATGGTGAAGAAGTGGACACTGAGTAAGAGTATCTTGATCATGCTATTGTAGGTACAAAAGGAACGATCTCGAAAACTTTCAATGTTTGGAACTCTAGTTTCCCCAAAGCTTCGATCAGCACAACTTTCATTTGAAAATGGTGAATTACAAAATATCTTTTTTCCTCGTTAAATGGGGGCGGGGTTGGATGTGTGTTTTATAATTAGAGAGAGAGTTTACACAGTTCAAGTATAAGATACTGATATATGTTCGCACTTTATTTTTTGTAGCACTTGAAATTATTGTGGAAATTGCAAATAAGCGTATAGCAATTTTGTCTTCCTTTGATCAAGCCAAGAAAGGATTGGAAGACACACCTTCCTTCGAGCATGTCAAGGAAGAACTGGAAGGCATCAAAACATGACAATCATTTGTTTCCCTGCTGGTAAAAAGTATTCTAATTACCTCAAAGTCCACTATGATAGTTGATGGGATGTCCATACTATAACTAATTGACCTGTTCGGTTTTCACTGGGCACTCTCTCACAAGCGCGCAGCGCACAACACATAAAACTCTGTATAATGCGAAGAAGTTGTAGCAGGAATGGATTTTGTACGATATTTCCATTGAAAGAATTTTGAGTTGCTTGTTATTGTTACATATGCAAAATATATTGTATCATACTATTTTATTATTGGTGTTGGTTTATATTAGCTGTAAATATATTAATTAGGTGTATTTACTAATGATTTTATTCTTATTCTTTCCTTTCTTGTATTGAGCCTTTCTCCTATATAAGAGGGCTATGTATCTTACATTTTAATATACAATTTATACCATCCAAATAAGCATGGTATCAGAGCAGAAAATAAATAAATAAAACACTAGTATTTTCCCAACCCTAGCCGTCAGCCACCACAGCCGCCACTACAACCGCCGTCATCGTCATCTTCCGCCTGTGAGTGCGCCGCCGTCGTCTTCCGCCTGCGAGTGCTCCGCCGTCCGACCTAGACCTTAGAAGTTTCGGCTCCGAGCAGCGCTATTCGTGCCAAGAAGCCGCACCAGTTTGTGACCCGCGACTACAGGTGCTCGCGACTCGATCTGCTGAGCTTGCGCTGCCGCCCACTCGCGTCCGCCACTGCTGAGGTTCGCGCGGCCGGCCACCTTGTTCGCTGCTCGCCGTCCGTCCGTCTGCTGAGGTTTTTTTTTCGTGTGTTGTTTGGTCTGGGTTGCAGTTTCTTTTGCGTTTTTGGCTGGGAGTTGTTTGATTGGCCGTTCGTGGTCTTCACCGTTCGCAGTAGGACTTTGTTGAACGCTGGGTATTTTTTCCACACGTCTCAGCACGTTCGTGATTGTCGTGGGTTTGAAGAAGAGTTGATTTGAAGTTTGGTTTGGTTCGATTTGGTTCTCTGCTTGGTTCGGTCTGATTCAAATATCAGATTTGGTTTGGCTCAAATATCAGGTTTGGTTCTTGCTTCAATAAATCGGTTCAGATCACTTCCACTCCAGAATGGAGCAAATTCATCCGATCTTGAAATCGCTACCGACCAATTTATCATTTAATAATTCTTGTGTTTCCTTGGCACGAACAGGTAATTACCCTCAGGCCTTTTCTAGTCGTAACTCATCTCCGTGGATTATTGATTCTGGAGCTTCCGACCATATGACTAGTTCTTCTTCTTTATTTGATTCATACTCACCTTCATATTGCAATGAAAAAATTCGAATCGCAGATGGAAGTTTTTCATCTGTTGCAGGAAAAGGATCCATTAAACTGACTGAGGGAATCACTCTAAAATATGTCCTTCATGTTCCTAAATTAGCTTGTAATCTCTTATCTGTGAGCAAACTTTCTAAAGATTCTAACTGTCGGGTTGTTTTCTTTGAATCCCATTGTATTTTTCAGGATCAAACCTCAGGGAGGACGTTTGGACGTGCTAGGATGCTTGATGGCCTCTACTACTTTGATGAGTATTCTAGTAGTCATAAAATAACTCAGAGTTTTAGTAGTATCAGTTCTCTCTCTGTTAAAGAACAAATTATATTGTGGCATCGTAGGCTAGGACATCCTAATTTTTTCTATCTCAAAAATTTATTTCCAAAACTTTTTAAGGGAGTTGATTGTTCTAATTTTCATTGTGAAAGTTGCATTTTTGCAAAAAACCATCGATCCACGTTTTTACCAAAACCTTACAAGTCCTCCAAACCGTTTTACTTGATTCATAGTGATGTTTGGGGTCCTTCTAAGGTTGTTACTTATAGTGGAAAACGGTGGTTTGTAACCTTTATTGATGATCATACTCGTTTGTCTTGAGTCTATTTAATGAAAAACAAATCTGAAGTGCAGGATATTTTTAAAGACTTTTACAATATGATTGAAACTCAATTTCAAACCAAAATCAGCATCCTGCATTCTGATAATGGAACAGAATATTTCAATGAACATTTGAGTGTGTTTTTAAAAGATAAAGGCATTGTTCATCAATCAACTTGTCGAGACACCCCTCAACAAAATGGCATTGCTGAACGAAAAAATAGGCATATATTGGATGTTGCTCGAGCCATAATGTTTGCAATGCATGTTCCAAAATACTTATGGGGGGATGCAGTCTTAACAGCTATTTACCTCATAAATCGAATGCCCACTAAAATTTTAAGCTTTAACACTCCTCTTGATGTTTTGAAAGAATTCTTTCCAAATACTCATTTGCACTCTGATTTACCCATCAAAGTTTTTGGATGTACTACATATGTGCATATTTCTAGTTCTTTTCGATCAAAATTAGACCACAGAGCTGTTAAATGCATTTTCTTGGGCTATGCTACTAACAAAAAGGGGTATAAATGTTTTAATCCTCACACACAAAAACTTTATGTGAGTATGGATGTATCTTTTTTGGAAAATCAGCCTTTTTTTACTGAGAATTATCTTCAGGGGGAGAAACCAAAGTTAGAGGAAGATAATTTTTGGGATGTATCTATTCCTCTTCCAAATGTTGTTTGTCTTGACTTTCCTAGTGCTTCAATGCCAACTATAGAAACTTTTAATTCAGGGGGAGAATTACTACAAAAAGATCCCACTGATTCGAATCCTGAGTTTAAGTTTTATACTAGAAGAAGACTCAATCAAATGAACAAGGACCAGATAGCTGACTCGTCACTGATCCAATCAGACACTCTGAGGAATGATTCTGAGACAACAGGTAACCAATCTGAAACTCCAACTATTGAAAATGTTCTACCTGTTGTTTCTGATCTTGATGTCCCTATTGCTTTAAGAAAAGGTACTCGAACTTGCACTAAATACCCTATTGCAAACTATATCTCATATCAAAAATTGTCAAATAGTCATAGAGCTTTTACATCTAAGATAACCAACTTGTTTATTCCAAGGAACATACAAGAAGCATTAAATGATCCAAATTGGAAATTAGCAGTTATGGAGGAGATGAATGCTCTAAAACAGAATTGTACATGGGAAATAGTGGATTTGCCAAGAGATAAGAAAACAGTGGGGGGTAAATGGGTTTTTACCATAAAATGCAATGCTGATGGGAGTGTTGAAAGATATAAAGCCAGACTAGTTGCAAAAGGATTCACTCAGACCTATGGGATTGATTATCAAGAAACTTTTAGTCCTGTTGCTAAAATTAACTCTATTAGAGTACTTTTATCTCTTGCAGCAAACTTAGATTGGTCTCTTCACCAGCTCGATGTAAAAAATGCTTTTCTCAATGGTGATCTTGAAGAAGAAGTGTTTATGAGTTTACCACCAGGTTTTGAAGTTGACCTTGGAAAGGGCAAAGTATGTCAACTAAAGAAATCTCTATATGGGCTCAAGCAATCTCCAAGAGCATGGTTTGAACGATTTGGGAAAGTAGTTCTGAGCTTTGGATTTCTTCAAAGTCAAGCTGATCACACCATTTTTTATAAACATTCTACAAATAACAAAACTGCGATTTTGATTGTTTATGTAGATGACATTATTCTTACAGGTGATGACGAGATAGAATTGACCACTTTAAAGCAAAAGCTTGCAAGTACATTTCAAATCAAGGACCTAGGAACACTAAAGTACTTCCTAGGAATGGAGTTTGCGAAATCCAAAAAAGGTATCTTTGTGAATCAAAGAAAATATATCATTGATTTACTTGGAGAAATAGGTTTACTTGGATGCAAAGTAGCTGAGACTCCTATTGAACCAAATTTGAAATTGGAAGCTGCAAAAGATGAAGAAGTAATGGATAAGGAACGGTACCAACGACTTGTGGGAAAACTCATTTATCTATTTCACACACGTCCAGATATTGCTTTTGCCGTGAGCATGGTAAGTCAACTCATGCACTCACCAGGACGAATTCACTTTGAAGCTGCCTATAGAATCTTGAGATATTTGAAGGGAACTCTAGGGAAAGGTATATTGTTTAAAAAACACAACCATCTACAGGTTGAAGTTTATACTGATGCTGACTGGGCAGGAAGTACAATGGATAGAAGATCTACATCGGGTTATTGTTCATTTGTTGGAGGTAACTTAGTCACTTGGCGAAGTAAAAAACAAAATGTAGTGGCCAGAAGTAGCGCTGAAGCTGAATTTAGGGCTTTAGCCCATGATATTTGTGAAGGAATATAGATCAAAAGGCTACTCGAAGAATTTAAATTTTTTCAGAAGAAACCTATACGGGTTTACTGCGACAACAAGGCCGCCATCTCTATAGCCCATAATCCAGTTCAACATGATAGGACAAAGCATATTGAAGTTGACAAACACTTCATCAAGGAAAAAATCGATACTGGTGTGATATGTATTCCTTATCTCCCAACTACAGAACAAACTGCTGATGTGTTGACTAAAGGACTACCAAAGGTACAATTTGATAGAATGATTGACAAGCTGGCAATGGAAGATATATTTAAACCAGCTTGAGGGGGAGTGTTGGTTTATATTAGCTGTAAATATATTAATTAGGTGTATTTACTAATGATTTTATTCTTATTCTTTCCTTTCTTGTATTGAGCCTTTCTCCTATATAAGAGGGCTATGTATCTTACATTTTAATATACAATTTATACCATCCAAATAAGCAATTGGATATGCGTATCGTTCTTTTTCTCGACAAATGCAAGCAATATTCCTCTAGCTCTTAGACCTATTTACAACTCACATCAATCTTTGTTTATTACATCTCTATTCGAGGCCTTACATTTAACATGCCTGCAAAAAGAGAATCACAAGTGTGTTCTTTTCAAAACATGTCGTCGTAAAGATACAATGTCATGAAATCAATACATAAACCACCACCATAACATACAAAAAAATGACCATCCAGCTCATGTTCTTCCAAGACATAACAACAGACAAAAAATGACACCCGGCTCACTATAATGAACAAGACAAGATGGGGAAAACAAGATAATCGATACAAGTATAAACTCAAACAGGATCTGATGGTTAAAAAGCTTTCCAACTATCAGAACTTTTCTTCGGACTTTGACTCTCTGATGAGACTTTAAACGGGCCAGAGGATCCAAATGGGTCTGAATCATCAAAAGAGAAGGCACTGTGGCCGAAATCCCTGGAGCTGCCAACGGAGTCAAACCTGGCATGCCTCTGGCTACTCTGGCCCAAGTCCCATAGAATCAAACCTTGAAAACTTCTCTTGACTATGGCCAAAATCTTGAGAACTGCTCATTGAATCGAACCTTGAAAACTTCTCTTGATTATGGCCAAAATCTCGAGAACTGCTTATTGAATCGAACCTACTGAATATCTCACGTTGAGGAGAAAAACTGCCATCCTGCATGCTGAAAGAATCAAACCTGGAGGAATGGTCAAAGAAGTGATCACCCACATCGCTATAACGAGGGGAAGAGTTGCTGACTCTAGAGAGAGGAGTGGGAGGGACAGAATCCTCAAAAAACGGGCTTTTTCTCTGAAAGAAGTTGTCTGCATTCGGGGATCCTGTTTTAACGGAGCTTGTATCGAAGTCATCTGTGCTTTTCAGAGTCCAGCTCCTGCGAGATGGCATAAAATAAAAAGAGAGAAATGAGTGTTTGAGGCATGGCTGAAATCCAATATGCAACCAACTTGACACTAGACTTGGAGTTAGCACTGCATGGCTGAAATCATTATTATTGTGATTCTTGTTTCCAGCTTAATTTTCTTTACTACCATTATGTATCAGTGCACGACAGTTAGCTATCAGACATTCAGCAACTTAAGTAACTAGTAAGTAGAGTTTCAAGTGTCAATTTCAGTAGCCAAAGAGAAAAAAATGATAGGAAAGGATTATTGAGTGGGAACTCATTGAAATACAGGAGCTTAATTTGCCACATACTTGTCAAGTTGTCCCAGTCATCCACCTTGATCCACTGTTGTCCAGTTGAATCTGTCTGCACCAAGAATAGATGAAACACTTATCTCACAATATAAGCTTGTACCACAATTCCTAATCAAAGACACGACTTCAAATGAAGTGTGAGCACCTGCTCTATGCAGATATCCATTTCTATAATTTCTTAAATGATAAACTCTCAGACTGTCAGACATGAACCGCTATTCTGAATTTCAATCCAACTAAGATTAAATAGATAACTTTAAAGAGAAGTACCTTCTCAATAGTGTAATCTTGCATCTTTTCACAAAGCCCATCGAGGAGTTCGACAACTCTTAGCTCACTGACCCTGCAGAAATTTTAAGCTTACAATTTACAAATATGAAGTTCGTTCGTATCTAAAAGTGACCCAGAAACAAAATCATGATTAACTAGGAAAGTGTAACTAAGAATAATCAGTTTTAATAACCTTGACAAGTTAACAGTTTCTAACTACTGACTGCAATAAAATCATAAATTGAACTGTATGTCTTCATCCCGTAATTACAGTGCACAAGAAAATTTTGCTTCATATGACAATGAAAGTCTCTTTTCTGCTTAATCAATAATAAATATCATTTATTGCTTGACTATTTGCAATTCTCACTGCACAGATTTCACCAATTGAGCTTTGAATAGTCAAATTTATTTCATTAAGTTCATAAATTCCAAACATCGTGGTTATTTACAGGCCTTTCTACAGAGCTGCTCGTCAAGTTGGACTGTCGATGCCCACAAAACTCAACCCATATGCCGTAAGTGCAGATATCGGACCAACATATATTCCTACTGAACTATTTCAATAGTTCATCTATCAATTATCACCATTCACCACTGCATTTATTAAACATATTAATAAGAAATGTTCTAAACAGGCCGAGGAAAAAAGAGCATCCTGAAAATCGGGAAGTTGATGTTTTACCTGTAATCAATCACCTTCCCCTTACGCTGACCTTTAGAATCCAACCGATGTCTCATATCTAAATGATTCCTCGGTTTTTCCTAGTTAAATATGTAATTACTGTTTGGTTACTGAAGCCACTATTACACTTGGAGACCATGTAAAATTGACCGCACTATAAACTCATCGCATCAAACAGAAATGTGAACCATAAATACAGAAGTTAGATCCCATTTTATAAATCTATTACTTAACTTCAGCGATGCTAAGCGGCAATACAATCAATTCAGCATCAGTAAGAGAAATTACTTAGATATCAATCAAATAAGAAAATGCAGCTAAAGAAAGATACACATACAACCCGACCCGACCCGATTGTACGGACAAACCGTGTCCCGACCCGATTTTTTTTTTTTTTAAAATAATAATAAACCCTTAATACAGAGGGGTTGCCCCATTATCCTCCTTGGTTAGGGTTATACACAACAAAGAGAGAGAGACGCAGAAATAGAAATACGGAAAAGTTAGAGGGAGAAAGAGATTACCGCCGCCGGTCGAAGTTCTCCGTTCAGCGTCTTGGGCGTTCGCTTCCGGTCGGTCTGGGTCACTGTATCACGCTGGAACTGATTCTCGTAGCGGTGGATTGCTTGGGTCTCGAGTTGAGGCATTGAAACGCCGTGGGTCACTGTCAAAGGTCGCCGGAGTGTGTCGCTGTGGGTCGTGGGTCGTGGGTCGTGTGTCGCCGGAGTGTGCCAAAAAAAGTTAGAGGGACAAACCGCCGTGGGTCGCTGCACTCGCCGGAGGAGACGAAAGCTGAGAGGAAACCCGAGGGTCGCTGCACTCGCCGGAGGAGTCGTGCCGTGCCGTTGAAGAGAGAGAGAGCCGTTCCTTCTTTGCGCCGTTGAAGAGAGAGCGAAACCCTAAAACTTAAATGGGTTCGTGCTTTGTAAGTTGTATTTAAGTTAAAGCTTTAAAAAAAAAAATAAATTAAAGCTTAGAACCGAAACGAACCGACTCTCGGTTCGGTTCGGTTCGGTCTGGTTATATGTAAAAACCGAACCGAATTGAATCGAACTGATTCGATTCGGTTCGTTTTTTCGGTTCGGTTACCACTAGTAATTTTTTGGGTCACGGTGTAGAAATGGTGTCTATTTGATTGGTTAAAATACAAAAACTAACGGACTAATTTTAAGTTTTATTGAAAATACAGATATTAAAATATAATGAAACTCAAAATAGTATTTAAACCTATGTAATTTTTTAACTTTAAAAAGCATCTAACATATGTTTGAACTTTCGCCAACAAGAGCCTAGTTCAATTGACATAACTCTTGTACTAACGACCAAGAGATATGTGGTTCGAGTCTACCCACCCCCATGTGTTATAAAGTGCGTGCGTGTGTTGAACTTTCAAATTTATGTCTGTTTAGAGAAACTCGTCTAAAACTTTCAAATTTACGTTTGTTTGGAGAAGTCGTCTAAAAGGTCTCATGTCAATAGAGATATTTGTCATCCTTTATATATATATTCATAGTCATTATCATCCCTTGTCTAACCAATGTTAGACATGTTAGGATCTTGATATAAAATTAACATTTTAGACCGATCTTGTAATTTAACAGAGTTTTATTTAAGTCATTATTAATTTTACATTTTTTTTTAAATTTTTTGTTAATTGAAAATTACCAATTTCAGTAAGCGGTGATGTATTTAGTTAAAGCTGAGTTCTGTTTTTTAGAATCTGATGAATTTTCGATGAAGGAAATACAAGAGCTATCGCTTGATTCCGAGAACGAATCAGGGGAAGAAGATGGGGTTAAAGAAACGCAGCAAGAACAACAGAAACCCAAACGACAAGAACAAGAACTCATTTTGCTCCAATTTCTGGATTCGACGGATGATTATCTGAACTTGTTTGATGCATTGTCCTCAACACTTCGCCAGGTACGCGATGATTGATCTCTACATTAATCAAACCCTAATTCTATCACAAACGGTGCACTATGCTGTTGTATTTTATGATCAGCACCTTTAAGCGATGGTGTCCTAGATTTTGGATTCTTACAAAACAAATTGACTCAATTATGCTTCTGAAACGGTTGAAATTGAGAAGCTATTAAGCGTACGGCTATTTGCAATGGAAGAATCTAATATAATTCACTTCTAAGACTTGTAGGATTTACGAAATAATGGCTACAAATAATTCTCAGCTCGATTTTTTAGAATGCCTATTGAGGGACTATTTTGATTCGTGATCTCTTAATTTCTGCTGGTTGCCTAAATGCTACCTCTAACTTCGCGCATCCATTCGAGTGACAGGGATGGTTTGACTTGGCGAGCGCCCGACATTCTATGGGTACCTCTCGCGTTAGCACTGCATTACTGGACTTGAAAATTCATTCTGCTGCTACATCGCTGCGGGTGGACGAACGCGATGGTAATCTTAATCATCTCCTCTTCCCGGATATCATTATGAAAGTTTGAACCAGTTAGGAAATTCTATAAACATTATGATGCACAGTTTTAAGTTACTAAACCATCTTCCGACTATTATTAAACCACTCGATTCCCTGACAGATGGAAGATTTAAGCCTAAACTAGAGTCTGATTATCATGTAACTACTTCTTTCTTTCTGATAATATGTGGGGTGGTAGATTTGAAACCTTTTGGTCAAGACTTATAAGTTGAGTTATGTGCATGTTGCATCATGTAACTATTTGATTCAGTTAACTGTTCCACATAATGATAAATATTGATCTATGATGCGATAGTCACACTTGTTAATGATATGTCCACCCACAGATGGCTCTATAGGAACGCAACCATTCATTAACTTGCGGAAGTGGACATCCACTGAAGGTGAAGAGTGCTTGAGGGAAGATAGCTACAATGAAAAATTGCACAGGAAAACTGATAGTCCACAGTTACGACAACGGAACATTTCTGAGCTTTCTGGTAGTTGATGCCTTCTATTCATGCTTAGAGAATTTTTTTGGCCCAAGTTATTGTCTGTTTGGTTTCTGTTCATTGGAGTGTATGTAACCCTTCTTCTTGTGTTCATTAGAAGATAATCTGGGGAAAAATTCTTTGGAGAAAGAAGATGCTCTCATCATCGATGATCAGGCAAGTGTTCACTACTGTTCGTATCATTGATCTTATATGTATTAGTTGTGTTTTTTCCTTCTTATTTTATGGTTCAGATTTTTCAAGTTAAAACTTTGATCTGTGGTACTTGGATGGTGAAGAAGTGGACACCGAGTAAGAGTATCTTGATCATGCTATTGTAGGTACAAAAGGAACGATCTCGAAAACTTTCAATGTTTGGAACTCTTGTTGCCCCAAAGCTTCGATCAGCACAACTTTCATTTGAAAATGGTGAATTACAAAATATCTTTTTTCCTCGTTAAATGGAGACGGGGGTTGGATGTGTGTTTTATAATCAGAGAGAGAGTTTACACAGTTCAAGTATAAGATACTGATATATATTCGCACTTTATTTTTTTGCAGCACTTGAAATTATCGTGGAAATTGCAAATAAGCGTATAGCAATTTTGTCTTCCTTTGATCAAGTCAAGAAAGGATTGGAAGACACATCTTCCTTCGAGCAAGTCAAGGAAGAAATTGAAGGCATCAAAACATGACAATCATTTGTTTCCCTCCTGGTAAAATGTATTCTAATTACCTCAAAGCCCGCTATGATAGTTGATGGGATGTCCAAACTATAACTAATTAACCTGTTCAGTTTTCACTCTCTTACAAGTGCGCAGCGCACAACACATAAAACTCGGTTGAAATATTCACAGGCTTTTTGTGGATCAACTTTTTGAAGGTCACTTAACCTAATAGGCTGGAGAGTAAGAAATAAAAATGAAAATAAGTTAATACGATAGAAAAAAACCACCAATAGAACTTTAAAAGCATGGTAACGAGCATACCCTAAAAAAAAGTAGGAGTTTCCATTAATTAAGCTCCTTCACACGATTTGCAAATGCAGTGTAAGGATCCCTCTCCTAGGCATGAACAACTTCTTCTGCCATTTGCATAACAATTTTGACATCCTCCTCTCCTGGTGTCACATTTGTTACGAATAATTGATAAACAAGCTGCAGAGAAACAGAATGTACTCAAGACATGTAAAACAAAATGTCAAGAAATGGTCAAAAGTAAAAAAAAAATCCTTAGAATCAATGCTTCTGAAAGTACATTAATGTTAAATTAGAATCATGAAATATTTTGCTTGAACATTGATTGAATTCATACATGGTTCAAAATTCAATGTTATAGATTAAAAGTTTGTAGACTCGCCTTGCATGATTGATTCATTCATGATAAGATTGATATTATTACGTTGTTTACTAGTCTATTTTCATTTTAATTCTTGAATTTTGAAGTATGTTTCAAATCGACTCTCAAAGATTTTTGTTGTTAAATTCATGGATAGAAATTGATGTGTTTACTTATGTGTTGTTTATGAGAACATAACTCAAGATAGTTACACAAAATTGGAAGAATTTGAAAGTTATTTGGAAAACAAATCATAAATGAAAAATTACAAAATTGAGAACGTGAAGTTCAAAGTAGGAAAATGATGTGTTTACTTATGTGATGCTTAGTTTGCAAGATTTCTGTATGAAAATGTTTTAAAATGATTATTTCAACAATATCATTTCCTATCTTCAAATCAGTTTATATTAATTTAATATAATTTAAATTTATATACAATTTTTTACTTTAATAATTTAACATTTCATTGTGATGAATTCCATTCATGTTAATTTTATATGTTATTTTGTAAAAAAAAAAAAGGAAAGAAATTATTTATGTTACTTTAAGATTTTTATTAAAAAATTGGAATTAAATATTAATTTCAATTTTAACTTGAAATACTTTTAACTTATTTTAAAAGAAAACAATTATATAGTTGATAACCTTTTATTTAGTAGATTATATCTTTACAATATCAAAATAGAGTTTTGAGAAAAATAGTATCGATTTATGATAATTTTTTTTTAAATATTGGATGATCATAGTTGGAAAAGTAAAATAAATAAAATTATTCCCTTCAAATTTCAACTAGAAATAAATTAAGGGTCTGTTTCGAATACATTTTAATTTAAATGTTTTTCAATAATGCATTTTTTAAAAAACATTTTGTATAAAATTTGTTTAGAATTTAAACATTCATATGTTTAGATGTATTTTTTCATAGTTGTTTTTATACACATAAACTATTGTATACTAAAGACTTTTTTTAAAAAATTGGTTTCAAGTGTTTCTCTCGAAATGATTTATTTATCAATCTCATTTTCTAATAAGCCATTGTTAGTGGTTGCAAAACACTAGAAATTTTTTCAAAATGATTTTTTTTTTCAAATTTAAACACTTGATGAAAAGATTAAGGCATAATTTTTGGTACTTTAGCTTTTTTTAGTATTTATTAAATCAATTTGAAAATCTGATTGCAGTACACCTAGTTGGAAAACAGAGTTAGATCGTTTTATGGATGAACTCCAAGATTTTTTGACATTACACTCATATATACACAAACATGGTCAAATTCTTCCTTGCCAGTTAAAACTATAACTCGACGGGACACAAGATAACTATGTTAGACGATCCAATGTGTCATAAACATTATTAATTTTATAATTTAGGAAAACCGATTATGTCACTAATCATAATTATATTACTAGAGACTTGGTTTGACCCATGTATGTTTAGTGAATTGACAATTTAGTTCGCAAAATTTACTATGCAATCGTTTAACCATCATAGTTCAAAATTTGTAACTTAGCTAAGGAATTCTAATATCTAATAATTGTCTATATAGTTAAAATTTGATAATAATTTAATCCCTATTGTGAAACTCTTATTGAAAGGTCAACTATATATCAATATTTTATACACAACAATTTAGACCCCATTTGATAACCATTTGGTTTTTGGTTTTTGAAAACTATGCTTGTTTTTTTCTCAATTTTCTTACCATAGTTTTCACCTTTGTTAGGAAAAAAATTAAAGTTCTTAACCAAATTCCAAAACCAAAAAAAAATTTTTGAACACTTTTTTTTTTCTTTCCAAAATTTGACTTAACATTTGAAACCAAGGGAATGATGTAGATAACAAACCAAAGAAATGTATAGGTGAAAGGAGTGCTTATATTTTCAAAAACCAAAAAAAAAAAAAAAAAGAAATGGTTATCAAACGAATCCTAAGTTAATATAATTTAGAAAGTAAGAACACATCAATTATAGAGCTACCTATCAATCTACATGTCAAAAAAAAAAAAAAAAAACTATCAATACACGAAAAAATTATCATTAATCTTTAATATGAATTTCGAATTTTCATAATATATATATAGACACCATAATTAGTCCGATTTAATTCTTTTGTAAGTTAAGAATTTCTCCTAAATGATCCCTAACTAAATACTTTTACGAAACTAATTAATTATAATTAAATTGTTTAGCTTAAAATACTTGTGATTATAGTCAATCCCAAGCATATATGGGTTTTATCGAACAAATCAATGGATGCCAAAAAAAAAAAAAAAGAGAAAAAAAATTCCACGAATTAAAAAAAAAAGAAGTAAAATATGACGTAGACCTATTAAACAAAAATTTGAAAGTTCAAAAACTTATTAAACACACCTCCAAATTTAAAGACCTAAAACACAACTTCAAAATTCCAATAACAAAAATTGCAATTTAACAATTGTAAAATTGTAGACACCAATAAAACAAAGTAATTTGAATCAAGAGTAATTTGAATCATTGCTACTTGAACCTGTGTAATTATATATATATATATATGCACACATATCAAGAACCTTAAATTTCAATCAATTGAACCTTAAATTAGAGAATGTGATGAAATTGATACCTTTCAATCCTTCTAAATCATTGGCGTTGCACAACAACAATTTTTTTGTCCGATCAAAACTATATTGTGTAAATTCATCCTTTTGAACAGGGCTAATTGTTTGTTTTATGAGTTTCTTTTAGAAAATTATAAAATTCAGTTTTGAAAAGATATTTGGTATCACGACTTGTTCAGTTTTTAAATCAACTTATTGATGGCAAAAAAAGAAAAGTAACATAGATATGGAGATGGTATATATTATTTTTAACCAAACTCTAGAAACTTCAAAGAGGTTACCATTAAGAGGCCAAGCATCCAAACAATTTAGACACCATAAAAAAAAAGGAATCATTTTTTGTCTCTAAACATTCGTGAAAGCAACAATTTGGTCCCTGCACTTTGATTTGTAACGATTTAGTCCATATACTTTCAATTTTGTAACAATTTAGTCATTGTACTTTTAAATTTGTAACAATTTAGTCATTGTACTTTCAAATCTGTAACAATTTAATCATTGTCGCAAAAAAATTTATCAAATTAAATGTCGATTTTTATTCTTTAATGATTAAACTTTGTAGCTTATAAACATATTGGACTCCAAATTAGTTTATTAATCTATCTATGTAAGAAATTTCATGAAATATTTACATTAAGTTTCACAATACGGACTAAATTGTTAAAATTTGAATGTACTGGGATTAAATTGCTACTTATTAAAGTTTAGGGACTAAATTGTTACAAATTGAAAGTACATGAACTAAATCGTTACAAATCAAAGTTTAGAGACCAAATTGTTACTTTCATGAAAGTTCAAGAACCAAAAGTGATTTTTAACAAAAAATATATCAGATACAAAAATCAACAAAACTCAAATATTTACGTTGCTCTCATGAAATGAAAGAAATGAGAGTGAGAAACAACAAACAAGGAGAGGAATTGAAAATTTCAATATCAACGGGGATAGACCATAGAGGAGAGAAATTGGTAATGCTTCAGGTTTTATTATTCTAGCCTAGTGACGTTACTAAATTCCTATATTCAAACTAACCGTGAGCTCCAAAAATTTCGGCAGCATAACGACATACATAGGACAAAACCAATTTTTTTAATTCACCTGATAAACACAAAACAACACTTCTATAGAAATCCAATCCACTCCACAACTCCACCATAACATACGAGTCAGATCTCGTATCTTCAACCAACAACAAAACTACAACCTTTTTAGTGTAAGCATGCTCTTAACTTCCTAGAAACTGTTCAACTTTATCAACCATTTGCATATTTACAACCTAATGGAAACATGAAAATCTACACATGCTCGACAACAAAAAAAATTAATCAAACCTAGCTACAAATTATAGGTTCGACCTATCATCAATTGGTCAAAGAACTACCCTATCCAACAGAAAGAAAATAAACAGGTAAATGAACTTATGTGATCATCCCTTGTGCACCTCCTCATCTACATCATCGAGCACATAAAACGCGCCAACACCTACATAATTTGAAAATGTTGGGGGGAAGAAACGAGAGGGGTATCAGTACCAAGATAGAAACAACCAAGTCTCGGCCTCCACGCGATAAAGCTGTTCGGCATTCACCATCACGTCACGACGGGCTGGTGGCTTGTAGTTCTCAAGTTCTTGTTTTGATGTTTAAATATAGAGGAACACACAAAAAAATTAACGTTTCCCCAACGTGTCGTGTCCTACTTTTTGGAAATTGACGTGTCGTGTCCTACATTTCTTTGGTCATTCAACGCCTTCTCCTTGCACCTAAAACTGATCCAAGCTACCAACGCCATGCTCTATTTAAGACACGTACTATCAATGGCAAAATCTGCAATGTCATTATTGATAGTGGAAGCACAGAAAATGTGGTCGCAAGCAAGCTTGTCACCACATTGAACCTCCCTTTACATCCACACCCGGCTCCATACAAAGTTGGTTGGATCAAGAAAGGAGGAGAGGCACAGGTGACTCACACAAGCACAATTCCCTTGTCCATCGGCGCAAGTTACAAAGATCAAATCATATGCGACGTATTGGATATGGACGCTTGCCATATACTCCTAGGACGACCATGGCAATTTGATGTGCAAGCAACTCATAAAGGAAGGGACAATACTTATGAGTTCCTATGGATGGGGAAGAAAATTGTTCTTCTACCACTCAGTCCGGCCAAACAGCTCTCTTCAACTACTAGTCCATCCAAAAAAGGTCAACTCCTTACCATTACTTCTGGGAAAACTTACACCATTGTTTTTGTGCTTATTTTCGTTGATAGCTGAAAGCTAGAGAGAGAAGAGAGATTACCAGCCATCTCGAATTGGCCGGGAGTTTATGCATCATTTTGGCTCTTTCTTTGATTATCAATATATCATTGTGAGGATACCTCACAACTTGGTATTAGAGCACGTTCACCCAGGGAAGGTTAGGAAAAATGACACAAAAGGATTGAGGTGCGGATCGATGTGACGGACACTGATCTCGAAGGAATCGAGAAAGAAATGCATCAGTTACCTGCGATCGAAAGGAACCCAACGAAGCTTTCACAAACTTGGTAGCTTACTGGTAGCGTACGCCTTAAGTTACAGGGGATTGGAGGAATCGATGAAGGAAACATAAAACCAGGGCGTTGACGCATCTCCTTCGGTTACTTGTGGTAGTGTGAAGAAGGGGGCTATCGGAGGGACTGGTAGAGTACGCCTTAAGTTTAAGAAGGTGGAGATGCCTGTTTTCGGAGGTGATGACCTGGATTCGTGGCTCTTCAGAGATGATAGGTACAGAGGATTGGAGGAACGCGAACCTTTCGCGGGATGGCAGGACTTCAAAATCCGGTTACTGGAGAGGTTTCAAGTTGCCCATTAGGGAAGTGTCCTGGCCAGGTTTTTAGCCGTTAAGCAAGAAACCATGGCGAGAGAGTATTGGAAAGCTTTTGAGCTATTAATGGCGCCGTTACCGCATTTATCAGAAGATGTCCTGAAAACCACCTTCTTGAATGGTCGCGATTCGGTCATCAAGGCAGTGGTGCAATGCTGGGAAACCAGTAGGCTTCATACAGTAATGAAAATGTTGGGTTTAATTGGTGTAGCCTATTTTATGTATTTTATTATTTTAGCTTCCTATTTTATGTAAGTCATGTGCACAACACATGTGTAACTAATTCTAGTTAGTCTCCATGCCTATTTAAAGGATGGAGCTCATTAATAAAGACATCATTCATTCATTATAATCACTACTAGTTTCGGCTACACCAAGATTGGTATCAGAGCGATAAGACTTTGGGCAATCTTATGGCAACCAAGAAAGTTTCGACCAACATCATGGGCGATTCTTCCTCGGCTGGAAAAGAGACGGAACCTACCACCGTCCTCTCACCACGATTAACAACCGTACGCTTGCTGTCGGTTGAACAAGACACGAAGGTGTTGAAAAATGATGTGGGCAAGATAAAGAAAATTTTGGAGATGATTTGCGAAAAAATGGGCCGCAGATCGGACCAGCAAGATGTTGACCCGAGAGCTCACATAAATTTAGAAAGAAGGCAGCAAGATCATCAGAGGGAAGATTTTAGATCAAGACAGTGGCAAGAAAGACAAGCCGCGGAACAGAAAGTATCCCAAGTAATAAATCCAGCACCATGATTCTATGAAGAACGTCGCATGGGGCAAGAATTCAAACAAAACCCTTTATTCAGAAGGCAACCCGAATGGATCGAGGACAACTCTAGTTAAGAAGACTATGATTATCAAGAAAAGCTAAGGGAAGGCAAACAAAATGATCAGTATCAACATCAGCAAGAAAACAATTTTAAAATGAAGATTGACATACCGACATATAGCGGGAAGATGGAGATCGAGGCCTTCTTAGAATGGGTTAGACATGTAGAAAATTTTTTCAACTACATGAACACACCCGAGACCAAAAAGGTTAAATTAGTGGCTTTAAAATTAAAAGGAGGAGCCCAAGGATGGTGGGATCAATTGGAACTCAACTGCCAGAGATGGGAAAAGACCGATTCGAAGATGGGAAAGAATGAAAAGATTGATGAAGGAAAGATTCTTGCCTATGAATTTCGAACAAATCCTATATGATCAATATCAAAATTGCAAACAAGGGACTAGATCAGTCATGGAATACACAGAATAATTCCATCGGTTAGGGGCAAGAACAAATCTTGGAGAGAGCCAACAGTATTTAGTTGCAAGATATAAAGGAGGCCTTCGGAATGACATTAAAAAACAACTTTCTTTGCAACCGATTGGTTATTTAAATGAAGCCATTTCCGCTGCAGCAGTAATTGAAGAACAGATTGCCAATCACTTCAAAAGAACATACTCCAGACGAACTTCTGGTGAACAAACTAGCAAAATCAACAAAGCTGCACTTGGCGACCGAACCTTGCAGCAGAACACGATGGCAGCACTCAAGGGAAAGCAGGTGGAGATCAACACAGCAAGGGACGCCAAGAACTCTGATAATCCAACCACAAGACGGGTCTCAAACACATATTCTAGGCCGACTCTAGGGAAGTGTTTTCGATGCAATCAATCGGGCCATTTATCCAACGAATGCCCTCAACGAAAGACTCTTGCAATTGCAGACAATGTAGAATATCAAGATGATGAAGACGAAGCTGATAGTGATGACAATGTGGACTTTATTGAACCAGATGACGGTGAACCACTTTCTTTAGTAATTCAAAGACTTCTTCTAGCTCCCAAAACCGATCCGAGTTATCAGCGACATGCCTTATTCAAGACTTGATGCACAATTAACGGAAAAATATGCAATGTGATCATTGATAGCGGAAGCACTGAAAATGTGGTGGCCAGCAAGCTAGTATCCGCACTAAATCTTCCATTACATCCTCATCCGACACCCTACAAAGTGAGTTGGATCAAGAAAGGAGGTGAAACTCAGGTAACTCATACAAGTACCATTCCTTTGTCAATTGGAGCAAGTTACAAAGACCAAATAATATGTGATGTGTTGGATATGGATGCTTGCCATATACTTTTGGGACGTCCATGGCAATATGATGTTCAAGCAACACATAAAGGAAGGGACAATACCTATGAATTTCTGTGGATGGGCAAAAAGATAGTACTCCTACCACTCAACCCAGCAAAACAGCTAGCTCCAACGTCTAATTCATCAAAGAAAGGTCAACTCTTCACCCTATCTTCGGGAAAAAATTTCTTTACTGACAAACAGTCACATATTCTTGGTTTGATTGTCAAAGATTTCACGAACACTGATTCTACTATTGCCATTCCCATCGAGGTCCAACAATTGCTGCAAGAATTCAACAATATAGTGGAAACTCCAGACCATCTCCCTCCTTTACGTACTATACAACATTCAATTGATTTACTCCTAGGAGCTACACTTCCAAACTTACCTCATTATAGGATGAGCCCAACAGAATACCAAATTCTCCACAATCATGTGCAAGAGCTACTCGATAAAGGACACATACAACCAAGCTTGAGCCCGTGTGCAGTCCCAACCTTATTAATACCTAAGAAAGATGGCAGTTGGCGAATGTGTGTCGACAGTCGGGCAATAAACAAAATCACAGTAAAGTATAGGTTCTCAATTCCTCGGATTAATGACCTCTTGGACCAACTTGGAGGTGCCACCATTTTCTCAAAAATAGACTTAAAGAGCGGGTACCATCAAATCAGAATACGCCCAGGAGATGAATGGAAAACAACTTTTAAGACTAACGAAGGTTTATTTGAATGGCTAGTTATGCCATTTGGCTTATCCAACGCTCCAAGTACTTTCATGCGGCTTATGAACCAGGTATTATCTCCATTTATTAACAAGTTCATTGTCGTATACTTTGATGACATATTAGTTTATAGCCATAGTTTTGAGGAGCATTTAGAGCATATTAGAACCCTGTTTTCTACCTTACAGACCAATGCCTTAGTCATCAATCTTAAAAAATGTTCCTTTGCTACTAATGAAATATCATTCCTTGGCTATATAATTGGTCACAATCAAATAAAAATGGATCCTTCCAAAACTAAGGCTATAAACGAATGGGGGGAGCCCAAAACTATTACAGAATTACAAAGTTTTCTGGGACTAGCTTCTTTTTATCGAAAGTTCATCCGAAATTTTAGTACTATTGTAGCTCTTTTGACCAATAGTCTTAAAAAGGGACAATTTTCTTCGGGTAGTCAACAAAATCGGAGCTTTAATGACATCAAGGATAAATCAACTAGCCACCCTCAAACTGATGGGCAAACAGAGGTCACAAACAGAACGCTAGGGAATTTGATTCGATGCCTAAGTGGGGAAAAACCAAAACAATGGGACATGACATTGGCTCAAGCCGAATTTGCCTATAATCACATGAAGAATAGAACCACAGGGAAGTCCCCATTTGAACTCATTTACACTAAATTACCTAGACTTACCATGGATCTAACCAAAGTCCCTTCTTCTATTGATTTCAGCATGGAGGCTGAGGAAATGGCTGAACGAATCCAAGAGCTTCACAACCAAGTTCGAGATCACATTGAAAAGCAAACGGCTAAATACAAAGAAGCGGCTGACAAGAAACAATGATTTAAAGAATTCAACATAGGCGATCTTGTTACGATCCAGCTGCGGAAAAGTCGATTTCCAGTAGGGACCTACAACAAATTAAAACAAAGGAAGCTTGGCCCATTTGCGGTACTTGACAAATATGGAGAAAATGCATACCAAATTGATCTCCCTTCTGACTACAATATTAGTCCAACATTTAATGTTGCTGACCTGTATGCTTTTAGTCCCCCAGACGAATTTTACCTCGCTAATTAACTCGAGGACGAGTTGTTTTTTTGGGTCGGGATGTTTGGTGTATCCTATTCTATGTATTTTATTATTTTAGCTTCCTATTTTATGTAAGTCATGTGCACAACACATGTGTAACTAATTCTAGTTAGTCTCCATGCCTATTTAAAAGATGGAGCTCATTAATAAAGACATCATTCATTCATTATAATTACTACTAGTTTCGGCTACACCATTAATGTCCTAAAACTCATAGTTTTGTAAAACATTAAACATATTCTATTTTCAATAAAGATGTTGTTGAGGTTATTCAGTAAAGATGATATTGAATATGTAAATTGCAAAATATTTAACCTAAATCCAATAAACTAAGACCCTTCGCTATAATATGAATACTCGAACTATATGTAGAGACATAAAATTGGATCAAGTTCAAGTATATAGCCAAAACGGTCTATAGTATAAGGATAGGGTTGGGTACCCTATCCTAGGGACATTATGGACGCGACATTATTGGAACATCTTGAAGCCAGATATAGTAAAGGTGTTCCAAGAATTTTTTCAAAACGACATTAATAATAAGAGAACCAACGAAACCTACATATGTCTAATTCCTAAGAAGAAAAAAGCCTCCAAAGTAAGGGACAAGAGACAAATAAGCTTGATCACCTCTCCATACAAGCTGATTGCTAAGGTGCTGGCCGAAAGGTTAAAAAAAGCCCTTTCGCTAACCATTAGTGGCTGCCAGGCGGCCTTCGTTCAGGGAAGACAAATTATTGATGTTATTTTAGTAGCAACTAAAGCGGTGGAAGATTATAGAGTTAGAAATGAGAAAGACTTCTTACTCAAAGTAAATCTTGAGAAGCCTTATGACATCGACTGACTCAGTTTTCAAACCGATCGACCAACGTCGATCTGGTCGGGTCGGTTTTCAGAGATCCTTTGAACAACCATAGGCCAGGGTAACGCTAAACTGTTAGTCCCCCAATAGTCAAAACTTATGTTAGAAGGAATAAAAAGGGATTTCACCTTCAGTGGGGCTGTGACCGTTTTTAGCTGTTGGAGGAAAAGTTCTATTGTAAGCTTATCTTTTTTATTTAAGGTTGTTTAGTGTTTGTTGTTGCTTCTTATGTTATGTTTTGTGTTAGCTTGTATCTTGGATACGAAGGAGGAGAGAACCACCCCCTCGAGAGGCGTGGATTTGCTTGTAATCTTTGCTGTGTAATCAACTATTTTGTGAATTAATACTAGTTGTGAGGAAGATACCTCACATAAACTATTCACAAACGTGAAGATTGAAGAAATGGTAGTGGTGTAGTTAGTAAATGACTAGGACGCCTTGCTTCTAATGCCATAAACGCAAAAGTATGGTCCCTCTTTGGAGGAATGTTATTGGATTTCTTGAATGGAAATATTACCACAACTAACCATGAAGCTGAACAAAGAAGAATCTGTTAGGCCTCCAATTATCTTGCAATATGTACGAAGGGGTAAAAAGGGAAATGCAGCTCCAACATTCCCTGCAAAATCCGTTTCGTTTAGGAGGCAGTGCGCGACGAGGGGACCAGCTGTGGCATTGTTTTCTGTTATGCCTACCTTATATATAAAGTCTACTTTTGTGTCAGTTGTTTTTATGCTTATTTTCGTTGATAGCTGAAAGCTAGAGAGAGGAGAGATTACCAGCCCTCTCGAATTGGCTGGGAGTTTTTGCATCGTTTTGGCTCTTTCTCTGATTATCAATATATCATTGTGAGGATACCTCAAACCTTGGTATTAAAGCACGTTCACCCTGGGAAGGTTAGGAAAAATGACACAGAAAAGGATTGAGGTGCGGCTCAATGTGACGGACACTGAGCTCGAAGGAATCGAGAAAGAGATGCATAAGTTACCTACGATCGAAAGGAACCCGCGCGAAGCTTTCGCAAACTTCTGAGGAGACGGTCAAGGCCTTGGCAACGATTGCAAGTTGTTAGAGTTATTATATTAGTATAATAAGTGTAATTATATAGAGTTGTCCTTTATTGTCTTTTTACATTCTCCTACTTAGGGTTAACCTTGTACACTTGTATATATATCTTTATGTGAATGGAATAGATTATTCTGATTCTCTCAAACCTTAGAGTTTACATGGTATTAGAGCGGGTCTAGGACAATTAGGGTTTTGTCTCGTTGGAGATTTGTGAACGGTTAGGGTTTTGGTTTGGAATACCTTTTGAGAGTTTTGGGTTGCCCAAAACGTTTGCTGCTCGAAACCGCCGCCGTTTTGATCTGTCACCGGAGGATTTTTTTTGTCACCGCCCAATCCAAAACGCAGCCCACTCGCCGATCTGTTGGTCCTCAAAATCCGAAGCCGAAACTCCCTGCGCGAGGCCCTCACGCGCCGCCTCTAGATTTTGCGCCAGTCTCACATGTCGACGCGTGTGCCGCCGTTTTTTTGCTCCTTTTTTTGTGGGTCGGCTCGGTTTGGTCTTCTCCTTCCAGTCGTGTGTTGCTTTGGGCCATATCGAGTTTGTTTGGTTATGTTTGAAAGCCATAGTTTGTTTGGAGGTTTAGGGTTTGTGTGATTCAGATTTCAGCTCTACTTTTTGGTCTGTTTTTGTTGAGGTTATGGCTGAAAAGAAGGCTTTAGTGCTGTCCGAGATGATTCCAATGGTATCCAAGATCACGGAACATAAGTTGAATGGTTCTAATTTTTATGCTTGGCGATCGAATATTCATCATTATATTCAGAGTCTTGATATGGATGACCACCTGACTTTAGAATCCCCGCCAAACGATGAAGAAGAGTTGGCTACGGGACGAGTCTCGACTTATTCTACAAATCAAGAATTCTATTGAAAGTGCCATCACTGGGCTCGTTAATCACTGTAACTCAGTCAAAGAGCTCTTGGAATATTTAGATTTTCTTTACTCTGGGAAAGGAAACCTCAGTCGAATATTTGATGTATGTAGAACTCTCTTTCAACCTGATCAAGGCGAGAAGTCTTTGTTGAGTTATTTTATGGAATGCAAAAGAGCATATGCAGAATTTAGTGAAGTGTTGCCCATGAGTACTGATATCAAAGTTCAGAATGTCCAACGCGAACAACTGTTTATCATGAGTTTTCTAGTTGGTCTTGCTTCGAAATATGACACAGCTAAAGATCAAGTTCTCTCGAGTTCAGACATTTCATCGTTGGAAGATGCTTACACTCGGATACTACGTACAGAGCGGTCGCCAGTGATAGTGCCATCTGAATCTAACAGTGCTTTAGTTGGACAGACCACTGAATATAGAGGTAATCGAGGGGTAGGATCGAACATGTCCAGAGGAAATTCTACTGCTCCAAAAGCAAATTCAGGAGATATTGTTTGCCGCTATTGTCATAAGCCAGGGCATATAAAACGTGATTGTCGGAAATTGCTTTATAGAAACCAGAGGTTTCCATCTGCACATGTTGCCTCTACTCCTGATAATTCTGACAAGTCTGTTTTGATCTCAGCTGAGGAGTTTGCTAAATTCCGACTGTATCAAGAGTCATTGACTGCTTCATCCTCCACTCCTGTTACTGCCATTGCCGACACAGGTAACACATCTACATGTCTTCTTTCCTCCTCTTCGAAATGAGTCATAGACTCTGGCGCTTCCGATCACATGACAGGTAATCCCCGTTTATTCTCTACCATCGATCCATCTACATCTTCCCCTAGTGTCACTATAGCTGATGGAACCACCTCTCCAGTCTTAGGAATCGGCAATGTTCGACTTACCAACTCACTTTCTTTGTCTTCCGTTTTGAGTTTACAACAGTTTTCCTTTAACTTGATTTCTGTTAGTAAACTCACTCGTGACCTTAATTATTGTGTCTCATTTTTTCCTGGTTATTGCTTATTTCAGGATCTTACGACGAAGAGGACTATTGGTAAAGGGCGTGAATCTAGAGGTCTCTACATCTTTGAACCAGAAATATCAACAACCGTTGCATGTTCTAAAGTGTCATCTCCATTTGAAGATCATTGTCGTTTGGGTCATTCTTCTATTTCAGTATTGATGAGTCTTCGTCCTCAGTTTCATTCTTTGTCTTCTTTAGCTTGTGAGTCATGTCAGTTTGCTAAGTTCCATCGTGTGAGTCTGTATCCCCGTGCAACTAAACGAGCTAATGCTCCATTTGAATTAGTTCATTCTGATGTTTGGGGTCTGTGTCCTATTGAGTCAAAGAGAGGGTTTAGATATTTTGTTACCTTTGTCGATGATTTTTCTCGTGTAACTTGGTTATATTTAATGAAAAATCGCTCTGAGTTGCTTTCTCATTTTCGTAACTTCCATGCTGAAATCCGGTCTCAATTCAACGGTTCTCTTAAAGTTCTACGGAGTGATAATGCTAAAGAATACTTCTCTCATGCTCTTAATTCTTATTTAGATGAACACGGCATCCTCCATCAATCCTCATGTGTTGATACTCAATCTCAAAATGGGGTTGCAGAAAGAGAGAACCGTCATCTCCTCGAAACAGCCAGAGCCTTAATGTTCCAGATGAATGTTCCAAAGTATTTTTGGGCCGATGCTGTATCCACAACTTGTTTCTTAATAAATCGCATGCCCTCCTCAGTTCTAAAGGGTGAGATACCTTATCGTATTTTATGTCCCACACAACCTTCATTCTCTCTTCCTCCCAAAATCTTTGGTTGTATTTGCTTTGTTCGGGATGTTCGTCCTCATCTCACCAAACTTGATCCCAAGTCCTTAAAATGTATCTTCCTTGGTTATTCTCGTGTTCAAAAAGGGTATCGGTGTTATTGTCCTAGTCTCGATCGTTATTTTGTCTCTCCTGATGTCACCTTCTTTGAGGATTCTTCTTTCTTTTCCTCACCTTCAAGTCAGTCTAAGGGGAAACGTAATGAGGATGATGATTTTCTTGTCTATACCATTCTCTCCTCTTGTGAGCCTTCTACTGATTCACCTCCATCTATACTTGTTTCTACTCGTCCACCTATTACTCAAGTTTATTCTCCACGACCACCCCCTTCAGTTACATGCCCTGAACCAAAGGCTTCTTCGTCATTGGATCCAGGAACGGGCGATGACCTTCCCATTGCTCTTTGTAAAGGTAAACGTCAATGCACTTATCCTATTTCCAATTTTGTTTCATATAATCATTTGTCATCTTCTACCTGTTCTTTTATTGCATCCTTGCAATCGGTATCTGTTCCTAAGACTGTTCATGAAGCTTTGTTTCATCCTGGTTGGCGTACTGCAATGGTTGAGGAGATGAATGCCTTAGATGACAATTGTACTTGGGATTTAGTTTCACTTCCTGCAGGAAAGAAGCCTATTGGTTGTAAGTGGGTATTTGCGGTCAAGGTCAATCCAAATGGATCTGTGGCTCGCTTGAAAACTCGCCTTGTTGCTAAGGGTTATGCACAAACCTATGGAGTTGACTATTCTGATACCTTTTCTCCCGTTGCTAAATTGGCTTCTGTTCGACTGTTCATTTCGTTGGCATCCATTCAGCATTGGCCCTTGCATCAGCTTGATATTAAAAATGCCTTTCTTCATGGTGATCTTGAAGAAGAGGTGTATATGGAGCAACCACCAGGGTTTGTTGCTCAGGGGGAGAATGGAAAGGTATGTCGTCTTCTTAAATCCTTGTATGGATTAAAACATAGTCCACGAGCTTGGTTTGGAAAATTCAGTCAGGTGATTGTAAATTTTGGAATGAGGAAAAGTAAATAAGATCATTCTGTTTTTTATAAGCGATCTGAAAATGGTGTTATCTTGTTGGTTGTGTATGTTGATGATATTGTTATTACTGGCGATGACACATCAGGTATCCAAGCACTCAAAACCTTTCTCCATAGTCAATTCCATACAAAAGATTTGGGAACGTTGAAATACTTTCTAGGAATTGAGGTAATAAGGAGCAAGAAGGGAATCCTGTTATCACAGAGAAAATATGTAATTGACTTGTTGGCTGAAACAGGGAAGTTAGGGGCTAAACCATGTAGTACCCCAATGATGCCGAACTTACAGCTTACGAAAGAGGGAGAGTTACTTAAAGATCCTGAAAGGTATAGAAGGTTAGTAGGAAAACTCAATTATCTTACAGTGACTCGGCTTGACATAGCTTATTCAGTGAGTATTGTGAGGCAGTTTATGTCGTCTCCTACAGTTGATCATTGGGCTACATTGGAACACATTTTGTGTTATTTGAAAGCAGCTCCTGGACGTGGTTTATTATATAAGGATTATGGACACATGAACATTGAATGCTTCTCAGATGCTGACTGGGCAGGATCTAGAGAAGATAGAAGATCAACTTCAGGATATTGTGTATTTGTGGGTGGTAATTTGGTTTCTTGGAAAAGTAAGAAACAAAATGTGGTGCCACGTTCAAGTGCTGAATCAGAATATAGAGCAATGGCACAGTCTGTATGTGAATTAGTCTGGATACGTCAACTTCTTGTTGAATTGGGATTTGATATCACAACACCGACAAAATTGTGGTGTGATAATCAGGCAGCTCTTCATATTGCATCTAATCCTGTATTTCATGAACGGACTAAACACATTGAGGTTGACTGTCACTTTGTACGTGAAAAGATACAAGAACGTTTGGTGTCAACAGGATATGTGAAGACTGGAGAGCAATTAGGAGAAATCTTCACAAAGGCACTAAATGGAGCTCGAATAGATTATCTCTCTAACAAGTTGGGCATGACGAATATATATGCTCCAACTTGAGGGGGAGTGTTACAGTTATTATATTAGTATAATAAGTGTAATTATATAGAGTTGTCCTTTATTGTCTTTTTACATTCTCCTACTTAGGGTTAACCTTGTACACTTGTATATATATATCTTTATGTGAATGGAATAGATTATTCTGATTCTCTCAAACCTTAGAGTTTACACAAGCAAAATGGTCCATTGGCGAACGAAACCGTCGTCCTCCGACGTCACGGAGGCATCGAGTTCGAAAGGAAAGGAAAGAGAAGGCAGTGCGATGAAGGAAACGGAAAACCAGGGCGTTGACGCATCTCCTTCGGTTACGTGTGGTAGTGTGAAGAAGGGGGCTATCGGAGGGACTGGTAGCAAACGTCTTAAGTTCAAGAAGGTGGAGATGCCTATTTTCGGAGGTGATGACCTGGATTCGTGGCTCTTCAGAGACGACAGGTACAGGGGATTGGAGGAACGCGAACCTTTCGCGGGATGGCAGGACTTCAAAATCCGGTTACTGGAGAGGTTTCGAGTTGCCCATTAGGGAAGTGTCCTGGCAAGGTTTTTAGCCGTTAAGCAAGAAACCACGGTGAGAGAGTATTGGAAAGCTTTTGAGCTATTAATGGCGTCGTTACCGCATTTATCGGAAGATGTCCTGGAAACCACCTTCTTGAACGGTCGCGATTCGATCATCAAGGCGGCGGTGCAATGTTGGGAAACCAGTGGGCTTCATACAGTGATGAAAATGATGGGTTTAATGTCCTAAAACTCGTAGCTTTGTAAAACATTAAACATATTCTATTTTCAATAAAGATGTTGTTGAGGTTATTCAGTAAAGATGTTATTGAATATGTAAATTGCAAAATATTTAACCTAAATCTAATAAACTAAGATCCTTCGCTATAATATGAATACTCGAACTATATGTAGAGACATAAAATTGGATCAAGTTCAAGTATATAGCCAAAACGGTCTATAGTATAAAGATAGGGTTGGGTACCCTATCCTGGGGACACTATGGACGCGGCCCACTTTGTATTAAGTACAAACGATGAGATCCTGAATCGTTCATGTGGAGACATGTGAGTGGGGGCATCCTATGCAATGAGTTTGCATAAGACCGGACCGCGAAATAAGTCACTTTCACTTTATAACGCCGTTTACTGTAGAAACTGACTATTTCATAGGATGACCTAGGTAACTCGATCTTAATCCTGAGCT